>JARJIL010000002.1:62598559-63116059 GCA_038502395.1 Dittrichia graveolens
GAGTTGTCGCGCCGCGACCACTGCCTTGGCGCCCGGATGAATTCTTTTTTTCTTTCTTTTGGGCTTTGGGCTTTTGGACTTAGCTTTTATTTCTTTCTTTCTTTTAGTTTTCTTTTTTCTATTCTGGGCTTTCTTTGCTCTTTTCTTTCCTTCCTTTGGCCCACTTATTTTTCTTGGGCTTTCATTGATTTTCTCGGTTTTCTCGGGCTTTATTTATTTTTCTCGATTATTTGGATATTTCTCCTTTTTAGCCTGCAAAACATAAAAGAAACGGTAAACGTACCTTTTTACAATTAAATGCACAATTTCCGGCTAAAACCAACCCGATATCGCATAATATTTATATATATTCAGCGCGATATCAAAATACCCACACTTGAACTTTACTTGTCCTCAAGCAAATCACAACTCTATCCAGGCTTAAAATTTAAATAACTAACACCATTCTTGAAAAATCAAATATAACTTACGAATGTCAAAAAGGTTAATTCAAAACAAAACATAAATTATACTTAGAATTATGCATATACCCATGATTAGATCCTCATTTACTTTCAACCATTCCTAAAGAATACTCCTATCTATATACATCCAATCCTTAATTTAAAAATTGCATTTATATTTAATTCGGTTAAGTTACCCTTTGAAAATCCCCTAACCTCAAGACTTATTGCAGATTTCCAACTTTATTTGCACATATGTTTTTTTCTCTTTTCAGCTCTTTTTTTTATATAAGCCTATGACTTTCTATGGAACCCATGTAGCGAATTCTCAACTCAACCGATTCCAAACCAGTTGACTTTAGGTGATTAGGTGTAGAACACCCCTCAGAGTTTACCAATTCGAGTTCCAAAGGCCATGTATTTGACTTATATATTTTTTCTAGCTCTTTTCCACATTTTTTCATTTTTTGCACATTGGCTTTTTCACTTCTTTTTTTTTTCTAACATATGCTTATAAAAATTGAAAATTCATACTCAGTCTATTTTTGTTAAGCTTAGACTCAAAAATGGCTTAACCTTATATTTTATTGCAGCAATTCAAAAATTAAAGATTGGATACTATAGACTCGTATAAAGAATTGGCGAAAAGCCACAAGCACTATGCATAAAAGCTAAATATAACTATGAAATGTTTATAAATAAACAATCTTGACAATCTTAAATAATATCTAACTTTTAACTCGAACGATACTAAAAATTTAAAATTTAACGCCCAAATACAATCAATAATTTACTACGAGGACAAATAAATTTCAAGCGAGGAATCTTTTTCTAACGCCCTACCCCACACTTAAATTGTACAATGTCCCCATTGTACACAATAAAATATAACTAAGGTAGAAAAAGATTAGAAATAGCTCCCTGGATATTATCAAGGCGAATGGAGCGATAAATGATAAGCAATCGCTAAACTGACTGCCAGCATATACGCACACTCCACAGAACAACCAAACATGCCGAAAAAGTAAATCACTCATGCACCAACTATTAGACAAATATTTAAAATTAAAGTATATTAACATTCATTATATTTACATCACAAGATAAAAAATATAATCATCATCTTTCAATCTTCATCATTCGAGTCGTGACCCGCATGTCCAGACGGCACCGGCATATGAGTATCCGACTGGGGAAAGTGCGAACGCCAGTCTGGAAATGGGGGCTGGTATGGTGTGAATGGCGGGGGCGGATATCCATAATGGTTGAATATGTTGGACATACTGGAGTGCATATACTCCTGATTTTGCTCGTGCACTGACAAGCGCGTTTGCAAGTGATCATGGTAGTACCCCAGTGTATCCATTCTCATAGACATATTTCCCATTTGGTCGGAAAGACGTTCTATCGACCCGGATATCTGCGGCAGCGAGTAAGGCTGCGGCCCCTCATCTGCGGGCCCAGGCGCCTGTCTCCTACGGCGCTGGCGCAACTGTTGCTGCTGTTCGGGCCCCTACTTAACCTCTGGCTCAGGCCCAGGACCCTCCACGGGTACAACTCGGTAACCTCCATCATAGGTCCTCTCCAGGACCCGCATTGTCTCTAAGTATCCGATACTCATCAAGCGCGGCTCGTACTGCACCTGCCTCGCCTCTGCCTGTAGTGACAGAATCCCGTATGAACGGGCCATCCTGGTGACAAATTGGCCACCACAGATAGGACTCGCCGGTTTGGATCCAGTGGCCCGTCGAGCAAGATAGAAGGCTAGGTGAAATGGCACGTTGAACAACACGCTAGGAGTCAGAATACTGTATAGAAACATAAGGTCAACTGTCGTGACCTTCTCACCACCTCGGCGATGAGAAATGGAGGTGGAGATAAGACGGTGGAGCAGAAGGTGGATCGGAAGGCGGATGCTGCTCTCGACGGCTCTGTGGGGCTCGTACCCCCCGTTGGCGATCATCGCCCACATCTCCTCAGGGGAGAAACCCTCAGGCTCATCCCTATCGCAACTCGAAATGAATTGCTCAAAGAATGGGCTGGTGGCCTCCACGTGCGTGTATAGCCCCATGCGGCGATTGAAATCCGCGAGACTACACTCGCGGCTAACTCCTCCAAGATGGAAGGACAGGAACCGTCAATCAGTAACGTAGACGGAAACTGAGCTGAGCTAGACGGTAGAGAAGAATTCCAAACACAACTCTTGGAAGACTGGCTCGCGCAAGCAGAATAACCGCTCCCATGCGTTGCAAGTAAACACTACAGTACCGTCTGCAGCACGGAACTGTTGTGGCAAAAATCCGAGGAGCTGGTTTGAAAGCCCAACTCCATCAGTAATCTCCCAATCAAGAGAATGGGGGATGTCCACCTCTCTGCGAAGATTCTGCTGCAGCCGAGAGATATAATCAGCGCGCAGCCGGGCAGGCAGAGTTGGCGAAAATACCAACCACGGGTGGTATACCGCAGGACCTTCTGGAACCACAATCTCGTGCTCTTGACGACCCCTACGTCCACGTCCACGGGCTGCCATAGCTGTGTACAAGGTTAACAAAATCAGATCAGGCCCCAAATTATCAGAAAACACGCAGAATGACCACAGATATTCACCAAAAACCCTTACAAGGGTAGAAACCCCGGTTTTGGCAAAAACCCATACTCGGAAGATAATGTTGCAGAAAAAGAGATGATAATAACCGAATGTAACGCGGATGTACGATGCATGAGTGTTTAGAAATGATATATTAATGAGTATCAGCAGATTCATCATCAAGAACTTTGAAAAAAAAATCAGATTGAATTTTTGGTCTTGAAAACCCTAACTGTTCTTGAACACAGATCTTGAAATTTCGCATGCATGGCTGAAAATAATCGCTTTAGATATGAATCTTGAAAGATTTTAACATGATAATAGCAGAATACTCAAGAAATCGAGAAACCCAAGAAATTAGTCGGATATGGTGACTGAAACTAACAAGAAAACGTAATGCAGGAGGAGAAACACTTACTATCTTGTTAGATGGTGAAGATTTTGCTCAAAAATAAGTAAATCCGACGTTAGAAACTTGAAAACCGTAGAAAATACGATTGTAGCGCCGTGAGAATGAAGATTTTGTATGTGGAAGACGACTGGAACAAACTTTCTTTAAAATGGCCTCGAACCTCGTCGCGCCGTGACAAAAATAGGTGTAGAGCCGCTACGACACGTGTTAAAAGAAGGCTGGACCGACAATGCCACGTCGCACCGCTACGGGAAAATGTGTCGCGCCACTACGACGCGTGGCGAAAAAGTGGTGATTGTGAAAAAGTCGTGTAGCGCCGTGACAGATACACGTGTCGTGCCGCTACGATGCGTGGCGCAGTTTGGCTGGATTCTAAAAACAGAACGTCACGCCGCGACAGACTTCTTCGTAGCGCCGCGACGACACGTGGCGGCCAAGGGAGTGATGGGGCAGATTTGTTTGTCGCGCCGCGACACATCTACGTAGCGCCGCGACGAGGGCTTTTTCCACAGTTGTTTGTTCAGAGATCTCGCGCGCGGGATTCGACAACGGATAGTTCCTACGGCTCAAAATATCAAATATGAGTGTGTATGAAGATCGGCTAAGGCTAGGAATCTCGAAAAACGACAAAACGAACGAAAAACGAAAACAAAGGAAATCCTAACTCACTTTCGTAGGAATCACGGTTGCATTTAGCGTATGCAACAAGCCTTTAAACCCCTCGGCAACCCGAGTGGACGAGTTATAGTCTCGTGAGGGTTTTAGGCAACACACCCACAAAGCAGGAATACGGGGTGCCTCCCGAAAGCGCTTCTTTAAACGAGTCTTTAGCTGGACTCCACCCCACACTTAGGGCTTTAGTACGCCGAGGTTGATATCCTCAACTTCCCTTTCTTCGGGCATTGCTTCCAAGTAATGCTTTACTCGGTGCCCGTTGACTTTGAAGGTAATTCCCTTTGAATCAAGTAGTTCGATTGTGCCATATGGGAATACCTTACTAACCACGTATGGGTCGTACCATCGGGTTTTGAGTTTTCCAGGAAACAACTTCAACCTAGAACTGAATAGCAGAACTTTGTCGCCTGGTTCGAAGTGTTTGATATTTTTCAGACGCGCATCGTGCCATTTTTTCGTACGATCTTTATAGATCAAGGAATTCTCGTACGCTTCGTTTCGTAATTCATTAAACTCGTTTAGCTGTAAGAAACGGTTGGCACGTGCTTTATCTAGATCGGGATCGCAAGCCTTCAATGCCTAGTATGCCTTATGCTCTACCTCGACTGGCAGGTGACATGCCTTTCTGTAGACTAACCTAAAGGGTGTAGTACCTAAAGGAGTCTTGTAGGCAGTCCTAAACGCCTAGAGTGCGTCATCGAGTTTATCTGCCCATTCCTTACGGTTCCCGTTTACCGATCGTTCTAGAATTTGTTTCAGCGCGCGATTGGTAACCTCGGTTTGCCCGCTCGTTTGCGGATGATAGGGGGTTGCAAATCTACGGTTCACACCATATTTCTGCAGCGCCTTCTCCATTAGGCTGTTAGCGAAATGCGTACCCCTATCACTGATCAAGGCTTTAGGGATACCAAACCGAGAGAATAGCTTCTTTAGGAATTTCACTACGACTCGGGCATCGTTAGTGGGTAAGGCTTGTGCCTCGGCCCACTTCAACACATAGTCGACAGCTACTAGGATATATTTATTTCCGCGGGATGAAGGAAACGGACCCATAAAGTCTATACCCCACACATCGAAGATTTCACAGACTTGGATGTTGTGTTGGAGCATCTCGTTCTGGGAAGATATATTACCGGCCCTTTGATAGGCATCACACTCCTTTACGAGGGTGTGCATCTTTAAAGATGGTGGGCCAATAAAATCCGGCTTCAAATACCTTCTTTGCGGTGTAGACCGCACCGTGGTGTCCCCCGGTAGGCCCACTATGGCAATCCCTCAGTATTTCCCTCACCTCATCTCCCGAAACGCATCTTCGGATGATGTTGTCTGTGCAGTGTCGAAATAGATAGGGTTCATCCCATAAATAGTACTTCACATCTGCCATGAATTTCTTCTTTTGCTGATGTGTCATACCTTTCAGGAGAACCCCTGCAGCCAGATAGTTCACGAAGTCTTCAAACCAGGGAGGCTCATTGCTGACCTTCATGAGATGCTCGTCTAGGAAGTTGTCAACAATGTCCGACTCTCGTAATTCGTCAAGATGTGGGTTTTCTAATATAGACAAATGGTCGGCTGCCACGTTTTCTGCTCCTTTCTTGTCCCTGATTTCGATGTCAAATTCTTGCAGAAGCAAGACCCATCGGATAAGCCTAGGCTTGGAGTCTTGTTTGTCAAACAAGTACTTCAAAGCAGAATGATCAGTGAAGACGATAGTTTTGGATAGAATCAGATAAGATCGGAATTTATCAAAGGCATAAACCATAACTAGGAGCTCTTTTTCAGTAGTAGTGTAGTTCTCCTGAGCTGGGTTCAAGGTTTTACTCACGTAATGAATCGGTTGGAAGCGATTATTAACCCTTTGGCCTAGGACTGCCCCTACCGCGTAATCGCTGGCATCGCACATAAGCTCAAACGGCAGGGTCCAGTCTGGAGCAATCATGATCGGGGCAGTAGTGAGTTTCTCCTTTAATGTATTAAAAGCCGTTAAACACTCGTCGGAGAACTCGAATTTAATGTCTTTTAATAGGAGTTGTGTCAGAGGCCTTGTGATTTTTGAGAAATCATTGATGAAGCGACGATAGAATCCCGCGTGGCCTAGGAAACTCCTCACCCCTTTCACATTAGTAGGCGGTGGTAATTTAGAGATATTGTCTATCTTAGCTCTATCCACCTCTATGCCTGCTTGTGAAAGTTTGTGTCCCAACACTATGCCTTCTCGTACCATGAAATGGCACTTTTCCTAGTTTAGCACAAGGTTGGTTTCTTCACAACGGGCGAGCATTTTGTCCAGATTAGATAAGCACGAGTTGAAGGAATTTCTGAATACCGAGAAGTCGTCCATGAATACTTCCATGAAATCTTCCACCATATCGTGGAATATGGCGGTCATGCATCGTTGGAAGGTTGCTGGAGCATTACACAAACCAAACGGCATCCTCCGGTAAGCAAACGTCCCATATGGACATGTGAAGGTCATCTTTTCCTGGTCCTTAGGTGTGATGGGAATCTGGAAGTAACCAGAGAACCCATCTAGGAAGCAATAGAATGCATTACCAGAAAGACGTTCAAGCATTTGATCTATGAATGGGAGGGGAAAATGGTCTTTACGAGTGGCATCATTTAATCTTCGGTAATCAATGCACACTCGCCAACCAGTGACAGTTCTGGCAGGAATGAGTTCATTTTTTTCATTAGTTACCACTGTCATCCCTCCCTTTTTAGGAACCACGTGGATTGGACTAACCCACGGGCTGTCTGAAATTGGATAGATCATACCGGCGTCTAAGAGTTTGACAATTTCTTTCTTCACAACCTCTTGCATTTTAGGATTTAAACGGCACTGAGGTTGGACGACCGGTTTGGAATAATCTTCCATTAGGATTTTATGCGAACAGTATGATGGATTGATTCCTTTGATGTCGGAGATGGACCAGGCGATCGCATTTTTCCGCTGTTTAAGGACATCGACAAGTTTGATTTTCTCAGACTCGGATAGTGCCGATGATATGATAACGGGGAATGTAGAATTCTCCCCAAGATAGGCATACTCCAAGTGTGGAGGTAATACCTTGAGCTCAGGAGTAGGACCCGAGAGTGGAGGTGCCTCCTTGGATATGTCTGGAGGCTCTGGATCCTCCTGTACTTCAACAGCCTCTATGTGCGATGATGCAACCTGTCGCGACGCGTTCATCGTGCTGCGCGCCACGACGGCTGAAAATCCTGCACATCAGAACTTGGCTCTGGCCCTTCTGTCAGCAGCCTCTCCAACTCCTCCAGGTCTCTCTTAGCATCCAAGAGACCTTCCCCCAGTGACATCTGCCCTTCATCTCCATGTGTGTCAAACTTCTACAGCTCGCTCTCAAGAAGGATATCAACTATATCCACAAAGAAGGCAGAATCATCACAGATTTTGGAATGTGTCATGGATTTATCAATCCCAAATGTGATAGCATCTGTGCCTACCCTGAGTGTCAGCTGTGACTCATGAATATCGAATAATGCACGAGCTGTACTCAGGAAGGGTCTGCCCAAGATGATGGGAACTGTATCATCCTCCTCCATATCTATAACGATAAAGTCCGCAGGAAAGATGAATTTGTCTACTTTAACTAGCAAGTCCTCCACTATCCCGCGTGGATAGGTGACAGACTTGTTTTCTAGATGTATAGCCATGCGAACGGGTTTAGGCTCGGGCAAATCTAGTTTGGCGAAGAAAGAATATGGCATCAGGTTCACGCTCGCTCCCGAATCAGCAAGTGCATGACTCACGGGTAGATTGCCAAACTGGCAAGGCAAAGTAAGACTCCCAGGATCAGTCATCTTCTTTGGGATCTTATTGAGCATGGCTGCTGAGCACTGATCGTTCAGAGTGACACTCGACACTTCTTCCATTTTCTTGCGGTTGGTAAGAAGGTCTTTCATGAATTTAGAATATTTTGGCATCTGTGCCATAGCCTCAACAAACGGATTTTGATGTGGAGGGATTTTAGGTGCTCCAGAAATTTCCGGTACTGCTCATCCTGTTTATCTTGCCGAAGACGCTGCGGATAAGGTATCGGAGGACGGTAAGGTTTAACTGGAGGTGGAACAGATGGAACGGATGAAGTAGGTGGGATAGGTTCTGGATCAGGAGTGACCTCCTTCTCCTTCCCCTTCCCTTTATCTGGCTGAGTGGATAGTGGCTCGATAGGATCAGGATGGGAGCTGGAAGGTGGTGGACCTGCAACTTCTTTTCCACTCCTGGTGGTTACAACTTTAATTTCGGCCTTTGGGTTCGGTTCAATGTTACTAGGAAGAGTGCCAGGAAAACAGTCCTGGAGAACCCTAGAGATTTGCCCAATCTGGGTCTCTATGTTGTGGATAGACGCCTGCTGATTCCTCAGTGCGGCCTCAGTAGAAACGCCTATCTTCTTCACTAACTCCTCAATCTCCTTATGCCTTTGATCCGATGCTGCTGCGAAGCACGTGAGCATATCCTCAAAGTTGGGCTTCTTCTCTGGCAGTGGCCCCTTTGGCTGGTCTCTCTAATAGAATCCTGGGCCAGACTGCCTGAATCGCCCCTCCATCTCCTTGCGGTATTCAGGATATGGTTTCCAGTTTGGCTTCCTATTGCGGAAGAAAGCCTCATCCTCTGGATAATCATATTTATCTCCTGCTGAATAACACGCAGATTCTTTGAGATCCCCATTCTCGTCATATGGGCAATCTCTCGCAAGATGAGGTCCACTGCAGTTGTCACAACCGACCTGCATAGCGTGAATGTTTTGATTCACCTTTTTCGTGTCACGCCCTAGTGCATCAAGCTTGGCACTAAGGGCCGCTATGCTATCAGTTGAGTCGACTGTAGCTGCAGTCTTCCTCCGGTAGGAAGAATCTCTAGAAGAATGCCACTGATGGGAGTGCTGAGCCATCTCCTCAATCAGGGCGTACCTAGCGGCGGGTGTTTTCTTTGGTATTGGTCCCTGAGAATCGACCATCTGTCTAGTGCAGACATTAATACTATTATAGAACGTTTGGACAACCTGGTGAGCATTGAGATCATGCTGTGGACAATTTTGGAGCATCTCCTTATATCTGTCCCAGGCGTCATGGAGGGTTTCGTCCTCAGATTGCATGGAGTTTTGGATCTGTATCTTCATCTTGGCAATCTTTGATGGAGGACTGAATTGTTTAATGAAGCGAGTTTTGAGCGCATCCCTTGTACAGATGGTGGTCTCGGATCGTAACCAACGTTTGGCTGCACCCTAGAGTGTTATCGGAAACACTCGCAGCATAACAGCGTCACGACTAACTCCCGGCATGTGGAAGTAGTCAGCAATCTCGAGAACGGCCTCGACATGCTGGTTGGCATCCTCGTTATCCTTTCCGGTGAAAGGAGTCTCGCACAAAAGGTGAAGGAATTGGCCTTTGATTTCGAAGGTTCTCTCCTCGGGTATCTCAGGTCGGTGAATACCCACTCCGGTGCCCTCGCGCACACGGCTTGCGTACTCCTCGAGTGACAATTCGTCGATGTTCTCTGCCATTATGCGTGCTCGCTCTCTCTCACATTTAACTCGCAGGCGTCGATGAAATTCGCGTTCCGGTCGTCAAAAGGCTGAACGAAGTTAGAAGTGGGGTGTAAGGACATACACTATCCTAAAAACCCTAGAAGATATTACTAATTAAAGTACTAATCCTAAACAAGGCCTAGAATGAATAATTAAGTAAAGCAGAAAATAAAGAAAACAAGTGTTACTGTTCTGGTCGCGACGCATCGCGGCGCGATAGTGTCTGGTCGCGGCGCGATCAGTGGACATAAACACAAAAATTGCTTCTTTTGAGCCGAAACTCGCGGGAAACAAAGGTTAACACTAAATTAACTTAATAAAAACAGATTAAGACCGTTCCCCGACAACGGTGCCAAAAACTTGATGTGCGTTTTACGTACTAGTTTTAAATTTATATTTTACCGAATTAATTACCAAAAACTGCACGAATAGACCAATGTACCTAATCGTTTCGTATTGTAGTTAGTAAGTCGGGTGTCGAACTCTTGGGGAACGGGAGCTAAACTGATTTTATCAAATTAACTTGGAATTAACTAAAATAAACTAATTAAAGCAAATAAAGACAATTAAACTAAATAAATATAAACTAAATGCAATTAAACTAGTTAAAAGGGAATTTGGTATCAAGTTTCAAACTTTATTAACCTAGATGACTACTAACACTACTAAATTACCAAAACAAACCAATATAAGCAAAAAGCAAGAAACTTTGTCGGATTAAATATCAATTAAAAGTTTTCCCTCCCTAGATTCAATTCCACCCTTTTCAAGTTGGTTTTATAAATCAAAATCAATGCATTGGACAATTAATGAACACTATACCGATTCCTATATTGTTAGACTCTTGATCCGAGTATCCAACTTATCTAATCATGCAATTAACTAATCAATTGGTCATTAAATCAATTAACTACACAATTAAGCATATTTAAGTTCGTATCTATCAAGATCTAATCTTTAATGATTGATTAAGTTACCAAATCATTCAATTAACACATGAAAGTCATCATATATCAATTCTAACACATTAAAGTTCCTATCTTGATTGTTTAACCCTAGGTTTTGATCAAACACTAGTCAATCCTAATTTTTGGTCCTAATTAGCATTGATTAAAGTCATATAAATGGATTGGTCCTCCAATTTACATTAACTCAGATTCTAAACATCTCAAAAACAGAATTAAAGCATGCTAGGATAGAGTTTCATCTCCTCTAGGGAGGAAAACAGAAAACCTAGCCTATTACAAGCATACTAGACTTCTGGAAATCAAGATTAAACATTAAGAATGGATGAAGAATAGAAAAACGGTAATAAAGCAAAATCCAAAGTCTTTAATCTTCAAAGTTATGCTCCAATCCTTCAAATCCGAGCTCAAGCCTTCTGGGATATGTTCTTGGACGTGTTTAGAAGAGGAATGGTGGAAGAAATCGAGTGGTTAACCCCTTTTTAGATCTGGAAGTTCGTTTAAATAGAACTCTGAAAATAGGGGTGTCGCGCCGCAACGAGGAAGTGTCACGCCGCGACGAGGAGTTTACCCCGATCCCACTTCTTTTCAAATTCAAATATGTCGTCACCCTATCACGTCGCGCCGCGACGGGCAACTGTGTCGCACCGCGACGTCACGTGGCAAGAGTATAGGCCCTATCCGGAAGACTTCGTAGCGCCGCGACGTATATAGTTGTCGCGCCGTGACCATTGCCTTGGCGCCCGGATGAATTCTTTTTTTCTTTCTTTTGGGCTTAGCTTTTATTTCTTTCTTTTAATTTTCTTTTTTCTATTCTGGGCTTTCTTTGCTCTTTTCTTTCCTTCCTTTGGCCCACTTATATTTCTTGGGCTTTCATTAATTTTCTTGGTTTTCTCGGGCTTTATTTATTTTTCTCGATTATTTGGATATTTCGCCTATTTAGCCTGCAAAACATAAAAGAAACGGTAAACGTACCTTTTTACAATTAAATGCACAATTTCCGGCTAAAACCAACCCGATATCGCATAATATTTATATATATTCAGCACGATATCACTGCGAAAGAGGCTACCATGGCTATTGTGGTCGCTCAACCGGTGGCACAAGCTGCGAACCAAGTGATCCCTAGAGGGACTTTCAGGGACTTTTTGGCGTGTCAGCTGCCTGTGTTTGATGGAGTCCAGACCCGGTGCGAAGCAACCGATGGGTCTCCGCGATCGAAGGAGCTTTCTTTACCAGCCGTTGTGCTGAGGAATCGAAAGTTTGGTTTGCTTCTAACTTCCTTAGGGGAGCGGCCAAGGACTGGTGGAACTTACTGAGGAAGATGAAGGGCGAAGCTATCGTCAGGATGACATGGGAAGAATTTAAATTGTTCTTTGAAGAGTATGCTCCAAAAGTTGAGGTGGAGCGGGTGATGGATGAGTTCATGAAACTTAAGCAAACGACTGAGACGGTTAATCAGATAACCGCGATATTTAAGGAAAAGCTATTGTACTACCCGGCTTACGCGAATAATGAGCGACTGCAGATACACAGGTATACGCAGATGTTGAAGGAAGAGATTCAAGAGTTCGTGTCGAACGGCCAGTATGCCACCTTGGATCAGATGATCGAGGGGGCGAGGAAGAGAGATCTGTATTTGTTGGAGAGGAACAAGAAAAGGTCAGCAGAACGAGCGGCCTTAGGTAAAACTGCTGGGAAACAACCGTTTAAGAGGATGAATGTTGGGAACTTCAAGCCCGCCGTTAGAAATCATGGGGCAAGATGTGTTAAATGTGGAAAGGGACACGCCGGGGAGTGCCGGGCTGGAACCTTGAACTGCTTTTTGTGTGGAAAGAGCGGGCATTACGGGAAGGATTGCAAGGCTCACCTGAACGTGTGTTTCAGGTGCAACAAACCGGGGCACCGCATGGCAGAGTGCCCGGAGGCTACTGGAGGAAGCGGGAGACCCGCTTGGCAACCACCGCTACAAATCACTGAGGGGGATAAAGGAAAGAAGCCCGAGGCCCCAAAGCCTCGCGGGCGCGCTTTTTAGATGACCGTGGAGGAGGCCAAGAAAGAGCCAGATGTGATTGCTGGTACATTTATTGTTAACTCTCTACCTGCACTTGTATTATTTGATTCCGGGGCGAGTAAGTCCTTTGTATCTACTATTTTCTGTAATAAGTTTGTAATAGCACCGGTGATGTTAGAAAAACCGTTAGAAGTAGAGATAGCCGACGATAAGGCTTTGTGTTTAGACCAACACGGCCTGTGTTACCCTACATAGCATGTGTTCAGTCTACATGGCCTACTTCACGGCCTACCTTCCTCTACACGGTAGTACGTATAAGCTCGAGGATAACTAATCCTTGTATAGTGCTCAGCTCGAGTGAAAATTTTTTGGAAGGAACATATCTTTTTATTTTGTAGTTAGCGAGATCTTTCTCTCCCGTATCAACTTTTTCAGGCTTGCGTTCCAATTGTTGTTGGAGTTGAACCAGTTCTTGCTCTTGCCTTTAAAGTTGTTGGTATAATGGTTGTTGTTCATGCAGACTCTTGAGCTCAACTTAGGCTTGTAACTTTTTGTTCTTGAGCTCTTTAAGGGACACACTCATTTGAGTAGCTTATTCATTTTCTAGTATTTCGATTTCTCTTGTAGAAGCTATATCTCTGAATGTCACCAAGTCCTTAGAATATTCGGATTCTAATTATCGTAACCCAGCCTTCTTTTCCTATCTCCTCCTTCGCTGGTCTGTCTTTCTCCCCCTTAATCTGAGGTTCATTAGATGGTCTAGCCTTCTCCCCCTTATTGCCATCATCAGTAGGGTTTGAAGGAGTCTTTTGTAGAGATTGAATGCTTGTCTTTAACTCTTTTACTTCATTTTCCAATTCCTCTATGTTCTTTATAATCTTTTTTTTGTTCTTCTTCCTTTTGGCAATTATCAACTTAAACTGACCTCAAATATAGTTCATGAATCATGAAAAAACCAACAATAGATTAAATACTTACTCCAAGCCTTATTTCTTATCGTCAAATATCAAGAACATCTCTAAGTATTTCTTGAACTTCAAAATTTCCAATTTTCAAGAACATATCTAAGTATTTCTTGAACTTCAAAATTTTCAATTTTCAAGAACATATCTAACTATTTCTTGAATTTCAAAATTTCCAATTTTGTATCTCCTAAGTGTTATTATGAAGTAATAATTCCTTAATTTAGGTTCCTAGACCTCCTAATATCAGGAAATTATCTTCAACAAATATACATTTCCAGGAATACAACAAAGCTCTCACTAGCTCTGACGTATTTATAGTCTCATCTATACTTGTAGAAAACTCATCACTTTGATTTTCTTATAAAATCAAAGATCTTACTTTTAAGATGCTTGGATAAGTCCAAAATGGACTTATTCATGCTTGTAGACTTAATTTGGATACTACATATATGCAAGATCCATGGAGAGTGTTGTAAGCACTTTTCTCAAAATATTGTTCCATGAAGGAACACAATTTTGTATATCCATGTGCTATCTCTTATTGCTATTAGAAGGCAACAATAGCCACAAGTATCAAATGATCTTCAACATAGCCACTAGGAAGGTTTCCACACAACTGTCATGTAACCTTTACCACTAGTCGGTATTTGAAGTTGTCTACAACTCCATTCATCTTAATCCCGATTAAGCCAAGTCAAGTACTTGGACAATTGAAATGGATTGCATCTCATGATCAATTACTTCTTTTATATTAGTGAACCCAGGGCATACTATGTCTTCCGATAGATGGCAACCTCAACATGACTCACCATCAAGTCATTTCTACTTAGATATGAGAAATCAATATCTCTTTTGCAATTCGTGACTCCTATCAGGCTTTAAAAGAAAGTAATTACTCATAGTCAGGAATTACCAACATATCCATGCCGATTCTCAATCATATCTAATTATATGCTAGTGCCAACATAAGGTCTTCCATTTAAGCTTCATATTCTTTCATTGGAATGTTTTAGTTATTGTCTCCCTTTTGAGCAACAAAACATTTTTCTCAGAAGACTAAATATTTACAACTTAGAAGAACTCCTTAAATGTATTAGCACCTTTTAGATTAAGTTCATCAATCTCCCACTAAATGTAGATTGAATAACTTCAAAACACGAGATAGACAAGCAAAAAACCTTTTCTAGTCACATCTCATTGGGTGCTAAGCAGACTATTGCTTCCGTAGTTTCTGATAAGCTTCTCTAATGATCTACAAAACAGAAAGGGGTTAGCCTCGCCACGAGTGTTTTGATTTGTGACCAAGCTCGGGCGTGCGAGTAAGTATTCGTATGAGTAAGAGTATTAATGGAAGGGATATAAGTGCAGATCTCAATGTATTAAATGAGAGAGATGAGATGATCATATCTGTGTTCAGCTTGTTCTTTTATAATAGCTTACTTGGTCTTTGTCCAGTGGTTTTATCCGATGGTTATACCGTCTAACTGGTCCATGGATGAGAGTTGGTTATGCGCCAGGTCTGCGCATTTAATGTGTTTGTCGGGTAGCAACCGCATATTCATTAAATGCTCATTAATGAGAATCTTCTTATACCATGCTTAGAGATTTCATTGGGAACATTTCTGTAATATTTAATTTTTAAATGTTTTGGCAGATTCTTGCTCCTTTGGATGGTTCGTTTGTTCCTTCGGATGGTTCAACCTTCGGACCATATGTCATCAAGTCCTCCCAGTCTGAGGTTTCTTTTGAAAAAGTTCTTCTGCTTTTGAGAAAGGAAGTTCAGACTCAAAGATTGTAAGTCAATTTATATTACGTTATTTTCGTCGGTTATTTATTTTGCTTTGCTTCTCTTCTCTCTTTTTTTTGTGTGTGGTAGGGACACGTGTCCGGCGGTTATGGTGAGGAGAGAGAAAAGAGCGTCTTCCCTAGGCTATGATGGCCTGACTCCGAAGTGACGGCTAGCAGTTCCGTTTTTAAAATTTAAAAATCAGAAAGTGAAGAAAAGAGGGTGCCGGTTTCATTTTTGCATCGTCTCTCTCGATTCCTCGTCGACTTCTCTCTGGATTTTCCGATATTACTGAGGGCTTCGCTTCCATTCACTGTCTTCGTCTTTCTTCAGGTTTGCTGTTACACCCCGCTAAAGCGGAAACACGAGGCGTCACAGCAAGAGGTCTCATAGCACAAGGTAATAGGTAATTCGCAATCATAACTGATAAACTTGAAATTTAAAAGAAGGTACGAGAATCCAATACATATTACAGAAATATAAACTGTTTTTGAAATAAAACATTTCGATTGGAAAGTTTGTAAATGTCCACACGTGGCATGCTTCCTATGTGCTGTAAGACCTACCGACGATTTCCTGAATGGCATTAGTAAAGAAAAGGTCAACTACGAGAGTTGGTGAGGATACATGTTTTATATGCACAAAATAAAGCTTTAATGCAATAATATTTGTAATGGGGACTTTTGCCCATCGAAATTTATGAAGGAGGAAACTTTTGTCCAACCTACATTTTTGTAAAATTTATTGTGTGCGCAAGGTATTTAAATATACTATGATGTTTTTCTTTGCTTGAGCCATTACCAATCCTATAACACATGTGCCCAATTTAGACCTAACGCCTCATTAGACGTTAGCGGATGGTAAAGTACACCTATAGTTCGTCAACCATAAGTGGGGGGTGTCTACCCCAAATAGCGCTACCTACAATTACCACAAGCTCCCTTGGTGGAGTTAATGGATAATGTCTAGTTTTTACGGGACTTTCTTGGAAACTCAAGTACATCAATCATACTACCATACGGTACAATATTTTGTATAACATTTGTTATAACAATCAATATTTGTAAACAATTTGTATTCATGCTTTCACCCCAAATAATTGAGTAAACATATTTAAAAATGGGGCTGTGAATACTCACTTTGATTAGTAGCACGAAGAGTGACAAAGTCTTAGTGATCCTCTAGTTCCTTGACGCGCTCTTAACCTATTACGTTCACGTCTACCGTAAGGTTCCTTTATTGTTTTCTTTGAAGTTGTCATGATGGTGATTGTATTTTTATACATAGTTTTTAATAAAAATAATATCATGTTATATTATGCTTTACTATAAATGTGGACTCGCACTTATGTATTTTATTTATGTCATGAAAAGTAGACACTCTTTTATGTGTATAAGTATAGTATTTAAAAGATATATATATATATATATATACGTATATGTTGTTATTTTTAAATAAATAAGTAAATAAATGCGTGTATATGATTGTTCAAAAAAATAAGTGGGCATATATGCAATATATTATATTTATATATTCATTTTTAAGAAAATTATACATTTGCTCAACGCATATATATATATTATGTGAGAAAATAAGTTTTGTATGTATATATGGTATTTAAGTAAACATATACGCTCATTTGTAATTTATAATTTTTAAATAATTTTGCACACATATAATATGAGATTTTTAAATAGAGTTTTTCAAGTGATCATGAACCCACATGTATATATATATATATATATATTAAAAATAGTTAAGTTTAGATGCATGTAATCTATAAATAAGGATGCATATTTGCATGCATTCAAGATCATATATATTTACTTTTGGAAAATGATGAAAAGTAGAAGATTAATGATCTTGTATATTTATATGGACATATATATAAATATATAATATGTACTTTTAGTTTTTGTTGTTCTTGGAGTTCTTGTTTATCACCAACCACTTTCATCATTCTTTTTCACCATAATATTAGTTATAATATAGAGATAAGCACATGCATGTTTTTATTTTTGCCATACAACATTTGGTAGGATAAATCCATACATCAAATGGTATGATAAAGTCTTTACTTCAATAATGGTAGGATCATAACATGCATGTGTTCATCTACTTATATTGTTGCATTTTCCATTGATCACCACTTTTTAGTGTGTGATTTACCCTTAGAATACTAACGTTTTTAGATTTACATTGTTAAAGAAAGGAAAAAGGATGAATGTGGTGGGTTTTGTTAAGAACAACAAGATTTCAAAGACTAATGTTAGAGATTGGTGATTATACCTTCAAAAGACACCAACAAGTATGAAAAAGAGATGGTTCCTCCTTGAACTCCTTTGATCTCTTGAAGATGGATTTTAAAGAGAGTGTGAGAGTGTAAGGAAATGGGAGAGAGTAAGTTGGTTGAAGGTAGTGTGAATAATGAAAGAAAAGGGTTGGTATTTATAGAAAAAAAAAAAGAAGAGAGTGAGAGGGGGGGGGGACGATTTCAAGAGGGGGGTGGTGAGGTGGTGATAATGGTTGAGTGTGCAAGTAAGATAAATGATGGTGTTTGGGGTTGACTTCTATTTTTTTTCTTTATTATATACAATATATATAATTATATACATGTTTTTATATATAAATGTATATAATTTTATTTATTTATTTATTTATTTATTATTATATATTTTTTATTATTTTTTATTATTTTTTATATATAAATAAATATATATATATATACATTTTCTTTTGGTGACGGTTGTCACAGTCTCCCCTAGTTAGAGAAATTTCGTCCTGAAATTTACTTTGTACTAAGCTTATTAAAGAGGTGAGGATATTTATGTTTCATGTAGTCTTCGCGTTCCCATGTGTATTCGGGTCCGTGTCTTGAATTCCATCGAACTTTTAAAATTGGAATTTTGCTTCTCCTAAGCTGTTTGACTTCTCGGTCTAAAATCTCTATCGGTTCCTCTGTGAAGCGTATTTTTTCACTGACTTGAACTTCTTCTAATGGTACTACCAATGAGTTGTCGGACAAACATTTCTTGAGGTTCGACACATGAAACGTATCGTGAATATCGCTCAATTCTGCAGGTAGATTGAGTTTATATGCTACTGGACCAATTCTTCTAGTAACCTCAAATGGACCAACATATCGAGGGCTTAACTTTCCTCTCTTTCCAAAACGAATGATGCCTTTCCATGGAGATACTTTCAGAAGTACCTTATCTCCAACTTGGAATTCTAAAGGCTTTCTCCTGTTGTCCGCATAGCTTTTCTGGCGATCCTGTGCCGCCTTGAGCCTCTCCTTGATGACAGAGATCTTATCGGTAGTCTCTTGGATGATATCAGTCTTGATCAATTGTCGATCGCCAACTTCTACCCAGCTTAGAGGAGATCGACACTTATGTCCATACAGTGCTTTGTACGGGGCGCACTGTATGCTGGTGTGATAGCTATTATTATATGAAAACTAAACCAAGGGTAGGTGAGTATCCCAACTTCCTCCAAAGTCTACCACACATGCTCGTAACATGTCCTCTAGGGTTTGTATGGTTCTTTTTGATTGTCCGTCGGTTTGTGGATGGTAGGACGTACTTAAATCAATCTGAGTACCTAACACTTTTTGTAGTGATTGCCAAAATCGTGATGTAAATCGGCTATCTCTATCCGAAATTATAGAAACAGGCACGCCATGTCGTGTCACAATCTCGTTAATATATATCTGGGCAAGCCTTTCCATCTTATAATCTTCCCGGATTGGAAGAAAGTGTGCAGACTTAGTAAGTCTATCCACCACAACCCATATAGCATCGTGAGCTTTTGCCGTCCTTGGCAGCTTGGTGATGAAATCCATTGTTATTTGTTCCCATTTCCATTGCGGTATTTCAGGCTGTTGTAGTAAACCAGACGGCTTCTGGTGTTCTGCCTTTACTTTTGCACATGTTAGGCATTTTCCTACGTACGTGGCGACGTTCTTTTTCATGCCCGACCACCAATAATACTCCTTAAGATCCTTATACATCTTATTAGCTCCGGGGTGTATGGAGTACCTTGACTGATGAGCTTCATCCAAAATAGTAGCCCTTATATCGTTGTATTTCGGAATCCATACTCCGTTCTCGAAATAGCGTGCTCCATCAGTCTTGGTTACTAACCTTGACTCCAAGCGGTGAAGGACTTCGTCTTGCAAATTCTTCTCCTTTAATGCCTCCTCCTGACTTACAATAATTTGGCTCTTCAAACTGGTTTGAACTAACGCTCCCATTGCTCTAGTCCTAGTTGGCTTCACTCTTTCTTTCCTACTCAATGCGTCTGCTACTACATTTTCCTTGCCAGGGTGGTACTTGATTACACAGTCATAGTCGCTGAGTAGCTCAACCCATCTCCTTTGCCTCATGTTGAGCATTTTTTGATCCAAAATGTGTTGGAGACTTTTATGGTCCGTGTAGATGGTACACTTAGTGCCGTATAGGTAATGCCTCCAGATTTTGAGTGCAAACACCACTACTCCCAGCTCCAAGTCATGAGTAGTGTAGTTCTTCTAATGGACTTTTAGTTGTCTTGGTGCATAAGCGATAACTTTATCTCTCTGCATCAATACACACCCTAGCCCTTGGTGCGACGCGTCACAGTAAACAATAAAATCATCTGTTACTTCGGGTAGAGTTAAGATAGGCGCGTTGCATAGTTTGAGCCTGAGTGTTTGAAATGCCTCTTCTTGTTTCTCTCCCCAGACAAATTTCCTATCTTTCTGAGTTAGAGCAGTTAGCGATTGTGCAATCTTTGAGAAGTTCGCTATGAATCGCCTGTAGTAACCTGCCAACCCAAGAAATTGGTGTACTTCGGTTGGTGTTTTTGGCGCTTCCCATTTCTTGATGGCCTCAATTTTTGCCGAGTCTACCTGAATCCCGTTTTTGTTCACCACATGACCAAGAAAGTGTACTTCGCGAATCCAGAATTCGCACTTAGAGAGTTTTGCGTACAGCTTCTGGTCCTTAAGTAGTGTTAGTACCAATTCTAGATGTCGTTCGTGATCCTCCTTGCTTCTAGAATAAATGAGTATGTCGTCAATGAATACGATAACAAATTTATCCAAGTATGGTCTACAGACCCTATTCATCAAATCCATGAAAACGGCTGGAGCATTGGTTAACCCAAAAGGCATGACCAAGAACTCGTAATGCCCGTAACGGGTTCTAAATGTCGTTTTAGGAATATCTTCTTCGCCTACTCGTAGTTGATGATATCCTGACCGGAGGTCAATCTTTGAAAAGTAGGTAGCTCCTTGAAGTTGATCGAATAAATCATCAATCCTAGGAAGTGGATATCGATTTTTGATGGTCAACTTGTTAAGCTCTCTATAAGCAATGCATATACGTAACGACCCGTCCTTTTTGACGAAGAGGATTGGAGCTCCCCAAGGCGATGAGCTCGGTCTGATAAATCCCTTGTCAAGCAATTCTTGAAGTTGTGCTGACAATTCTTGCATTTCTAACGGCGCTAACCGATATGGCGCTTTAGCTACCGGCGCTGCTCCAGGTACTAAGTCGATGTGGAACTCGACTTGACGGTTCGGGGGTAATCCTTGTAGTTCCTCGGGAAAGACCTCAGGAAAGTTTTGAACTATCGGGATATCGTGGAAGCACTTCTCCTTTGCTTCCTTATTAACGACGTGTGCTAAGAGTGCTTCACATCCCTTCTTCAAGTATTTTCGCATTTTCATGCAAGATACTATTCTCAATTTCTTTCCCGAATTTTCTCCATATATGGCGAGCTTGTCACCTTTCTCCATTGGGATGCGTACGATCTTTTCGTAACAACATATCTCCGCTCGGTGTTTAGTAAGCCAGTCCATACCGATGATTACATCAAAACTTCCTAATTCTATTGGAATTAGATCTATGCTAAATACCTTGTCAGCTAAGTTCAATGCGCAACCCATAATTATATGTTTAACCCTAGTTTCTTGACCATTGACAAACTCAATGGTATAGGCTTCTTTTATCTTTTTAGTTTTCAAGTTAAGCTTTGTTTAAAATCTAATGACACAAAACTTCTATATGCTCCTGAGTCAAATAATATTGATGCATAGTGATCATTAAGAAGGAAGGTACCTACGACCACATCCGCATTTTGCCTAGCCTCATTTACTCCCACTTCAAATACTCGGCCACGGGCTTGGCCTCCCTGGTTTGGCTGGTTCCCTTGGCGATCTTGGTTGGCATTGGGTCCTTGGTTGGGGCGTGGACAAACTTGTGGATGATGTTCTAAACTTCCACACTTATTGCATGGCCTTGCCTTACAGTCCTTGGCAAAGTGGCCTCCCCTCTTGCACCTAAGGCAGATAATGCACTTGCCCTTGTGACGGTTACCGCACCTATCATACCTCTGGTTGGTCCTTCCTTCTCCTCCTGCCCCTTGCACCTGAACCCCGTAGTTCCTGCAGACCTTCTGATTCTTCCAAGATCTCTCACCAGATTCTTTCTTTGAGGGTTCTTCTATCCTCCTCTTACCTTTACCTTTGTCATTAACAAATAGTCCGGATCGGACAGCATTGTTGGTAAGACTGGTGGCCAAGTTTACCGCACTCTGAAGTGTAGTGGGGTTCGCAGATGTGACATTAGCTCGTATTTCAGGAGCTAGCCCCCAGACATATATGTCTATGCGATTTTCTTCGGGGGTTACCAGGTGTGGTACTAACTTAGCTAACTCGTGAAAGCGAGAATTATACGAGTTAATATCGCTCCCCACCATCTCGTGGTTCCAGAGTTCAGGTTCCAGCTTCTGTATCTCACTCTTTGAACAAAACTCTTCCTTCAGTAGTTTGATGAATTCTGTCCAAGTGAGTTGGTGAGCAGCATCCCTTCCTCGGGTTTGTACTTGGGT
Organism: Dittrichia graveolens; assembly: GCA_038502395.1. Classification (NCBI taxonomy): domain Eukaryota; kingdom Viridiplantae; phylum Streptophyta; class Magnoliopsida; order Asterales; family Asteraceae; genus Dittrichia; species Dittrichia graveolens. The sequence goes on from JARJIL010000002.1 coordinate 62,620,829, forward strand.
GTTCCACCATGATAATGCCCTTCCTTGTAGTAAGCAGGCAGCAAATTCCACCTTGTTAGCTTCAGTGCATTTGCTTATGCTTAGTACCGACTCCATGCTTTCGATCCACGCAAGTAGTCAAACGGCTCCTTTGGTTCCATTAAACTCTTTAGGGTTACATGCCCTAAAGGATTTGTACGTACAGTTGGTGTTCCCAGCCGCTCCGGGTCCTGTGTTCGTATTCAACCCCGCAGCTACTTGTCGTACGATATTAGGAAGTTCCGCAATGAGTCGCTCCGTCACTTGTTGTGAGACGTCGGGGTTTAGTCTTGGTGGCATGATTCTAAGGCATAGGGAGAAGGTAGTTTAAGCATGGTTGTTTTGTAATATAGCTAAGTACGCAAACACTACATTTATATTTCATAATATAACTAAACATGCAAACACAATATTCATAACATCACAGAAATAGGCAACTTCTTGATATATTATCATAACTATTTCATTGCATAGCTTGAGTGGTCGGGTATACATGGAGTTTTAAAATTTCCCGATCCACTTATATTTATATGATTGGGTACTTGTAACAAAATTTCCCAATCGCGATTATATTCTAGAGGGGTCTAAGTAGTAGTTCTAATATTTTACTAGGAAGATAAGCTAAAAAGTCCGAAATAGTCTTTATGCTAAATCAGAAGTGTTTTCCGATTATTACTCCCACTAAGCTCGCAATCACCAGTGTTATCCCAGCTAGGATCCTTAGTTGCACAAGCAACCTCCTCATGCCCTCCTGGGTCCCCAATTCGACCCTGGTCGTGTGTTGATACTGGCCTTCCGCCATCTCGGCGAGGGCGTCGATCGAGTGACGTTGGCAGTCCAAACGTCCTCCCATGAAATCGACCAATGTGGTCAGCTGTCTCAATTGTCGAGTTTGGGCTTCTAGCATTGGAGGTATGACCGGTACTTCATGTACAGTTGTGGAGTACCCCGATGCCGCCATCCTGGGTCAAGACGGTTCGCCAGTGACCAGTGCCGATGGTCCAGCGCGTGGAGGCAATCCCGTTGTTTTACGGGCTGTTTGCCTAATACGCAGGTCGTGTAGGGGTGCTAGGAAGTTAGGTGGTAAGCTTGGTGGAGTCCTTTGACAGAATCCCGATGGTAAAAACGGTGAACTCCTCCCACTAGATATTTCGGTTTCTTCTCCCGACGAATCATCTTGTTGTTCCGTGGCTTGCCGGGATGCATTATAGGAGTTTTCGGTGGGTTCCGACTCGCTGTTGTACTCTGGTCCTGGGGTGTATTCGATTGACATGTTGATCTGCGATAACGATCTACTTAGTTACTAGTGTACTATAGTGAGTGCTTAGTAGATGTTATGCACAGTGTTCACACACAATCATGATGCTTAGAAGAAATTTTTATTTAAGCATGGTTTTATTATAACTAACTTGAGTATTCCATCACACATACTTGAATTAAACATAGGTGATCAGACTTTGTTTAATTAAAGTAAGATAATGGAAATCTCAACTTAGCCACATTAGTAAGATGCTTTATGTTTAAAGATTTATTTTTTAAAATTTTTATTTTTATTTTTTTTTGAAAACCTTCGGTTATAGTTGGTGTTTCCCCCCATAAGAAAAACAACATTCTCTATAACCTTCGCCTCTCATACCAAATCTGTCACACCCCGCTAAAGCGGAAACACGAGGCGTCACAGCAAGAGGTCTCATAGCACAAGGTAATAGGTAATTCCCAATCATAACTGATAAACTTGAAATTTAAAAGAAGGTACGAGAATCCAATACATATTACAAAAATATAAATTGTTTTTGAAATAAAACATTTCGATTGGAAATTTTGTAAATGTCCACACGTGGCATGCTTCCTATGTGCTGTAAGATCTACCAACGATTTCCTGAAAGACATGAGTAAAGAAAAGGTCAACTATGAGAGTTGGTGAGGACACATATTTTATATGCACAAAATAAAGCTTTAATGCAATAATATTTGTAATGGGGACTTTTGCCCATCGAAATTTATGAAGGAGGAAACTTTTGTCCAACCTACATTTTTGTAAAATTTATTGTGTGCGCAAGGTATTTAAATATACTATGATGTTTTTCTTTGCTTGAGCCATTACCAATCCTATGACACATGTACCTAATTTAGACCTAACGCCTCGTTAGACGTTAGCGGATGGTAAAGTACACCTGTAGTTCGTCAACCATAAGTGGGGGGTGTCTATCCCAAATAGCGCTACCTACAATTACCACAGGCTCCCTTGGTGGAGTTAATGGATAATGTCTAGTTTTTACGGGACTTTCTTGAAAACTCAAGTACATCAAGCATACTACCATACGGTACAATATTTTGTATAACATTTGTTATAACAATCAATATTTGTAAACAATTTGTATTCATGCTTTCACCCCAAATAATTGAGTAAACATATTTAAAAATGGGGCTGTGAATACTCACTTTGATTAGTAGCACGAAGAGTGAGAAAGTCTTAGTGATCCTCTAGTTCCTTGACGCGCTCTTAACCTATTACGTTCGCGTCTACCGTAAGGTTCCTTTATTGTTTTCTTTGAAGTTGTCATGATGGTGATTGTATTTTTATACATAGTTTTTAATAGAAATAATATCATGTTATATTATGCTTTACTATAAATGTGGACTCGTACTTATGTATTTTATTTATGTCATGAAAAGTAGACACTCTTTTATGTGTATAAGTATAGTATTTAAAAGATATATATATATACGTATATGTTGTTATTTTTAAATAAATAAGTAAATAAATACGTGTATATGATTGTTCAAAAAAATAAGTGGGCATATATGCAATATATTATACTTATATATTCATTTTTAAGAAAATTATACATTTGCTCAACGCATATATATATTTTATGTGAGAAAATAAGTTTTGTATGTATTTATGGTATTTAAGTAAACATATACGCTCGTGTGTAATTTATAATTTTTAAATAATTTTGCACACATATATAATATGAGATTTTTAAATAGAGTTTTTCAAGTGATCATGAACCCACATGTATATATATATATATATATATTAAAAATAGTTAAGTTTACATGCATGTAGTATATATCTATAAATAAGGATACATATTTGCATGCATTCATGATCACATATATTTACTTTTGGAAAATGATGAAAAGTAGAAGATTATTTTGTTTCACCATCATGATCTGGTATATTTATATGGACATATATACAAATATATAATATGTACTTTTAGTTTTTGTTGTTCTTGGAGTTCTTGTTTATCACCAACCACTTTCATCATTCTTTTTAACCATAATATTAGTTATAATATAGAGATAAGCACATGCATGTTTTTATTTTTGCCATACAACATTTGGTAGGATAAATCCATACATCAAATGGTAGGATAAAGTCCTTACTTCAATAATGGTAGGATCATAACATGCATGTGTTCATCTACTTATATTGTTGCATTTTCCATTGATCACCACTTTTTAGTATGTGATTTACCTTAGAATAGTAAGTTTTTTATATTTACATTGTTAAAGAAAGGAAAAAGGATGAATGTGGTGGGTTTTGTTAAGAACAACAAGATTTCAAAGACTAGTGTTAGAGATTTGGTGATTATACCTTCAAAAGACACCAACAAGTATGAAAAAGAGATGGTTCCTCCTTGAACTCCTTTGATCTCTTGAAGATGGATTTTAGAGAGAGTATGAGAGTGTAAGGAAATGGAAGAGAGTAAGTTGGTTGAAGGTAGTGTGAAAAATGAAAGAAAAGGGTTGGTATTTATAGAAAAAAAAAAAGAAGAGAGTGAGAGGGGGGGACGATTTCAAGAGGGGGGTGGTGAGGTGGTGATAATGGTTGAGTGTGTAAGTAAGATAAATGATGGTGTTTGGGGTTGACTTCTATTTTTTTTCTTTATTATATACAATATATATATATAATTATATACATGTTTTTATATATAAATATATATAATTTTATTTATTTATTATTATTATTATTATATTTTTTTATTATTTATTATTATCTTTTTATATATAAATATATATATATATATACATTTGCTTTTGGTGACGGTTGTCACATTTGCTTCTTTTTCAATGTCGTTCAAAGAAAACTTAGGTCTTATGCGTTCTGTTGTTGATGAAGAATACTTGAAGTCTGTTTGTTCTTCTTACAATATTAATTCTGCTCTTGATCCTCGCTATCCTTCATCCTCTGAGACTATTAGAGATCTTCCTGTGGGTTACATTGGGTTTTATGTAGATTGGTTTGATTTCGGTAATTTGCGTCTTCCATTTTCTGAGTTCTTTCTTGATGTTATCAAATATTTTGGTGTACATTTGTCACAATTGTCTCCTCTAGGTGTGATTAAGATCATTAGTTTCGAAGTCCACTGCCGATCGCTTAAGGGTACCCCTACGGTGACTTTATTTCGTAGATTCGTTAAGTTGGGTAGGGCGGGCGATTGGATAACTATCGAGAAGCGAAGAGCTCCTTCTCCGACTTGTATTCTTAGTTATTCGGATGGGTTGAAAGGGTGGAAAAATTGTTTCTTCTGGGTTAAGGAGTTTGTCATACCGTTTAAGATGACTTGGAGAGATAGGAGTATTCCCGTTACTGATTCTGTTCCTCATGATTATGAGATCGATACCGATTTGTTTGATTTATTGAGATGTAACCCTATTAAAGTTCGCACGTTTCTAGAAGAAGTTTTGGTGGTGAGTGGCTTGAGTTCTTCAAGTTCCTCGGAGACTACTGTTCTTAGGTACAAGGGCATGGGTACGAAGGGGTTATCTTTATTGTTACCCAAGTTGTGTTGACGCTTGATTGTTTCTTACCTTTTCTTTATTTCCTTTGTAGTGATGGATCTCTAGGAATTTCTTCAATTACCTTCGTTTGACGAGGAGGAGACTGATGGGGTGAGCGATGCTGGTACGAAAGCTGTTATTGTTGCTGAAGAAGCTACTTTGTAACATCCTGATTTTGGGTCTAGTTGTTACGTAGGCCAATGTATGTTTTACGTGATTAGTGTTATTGAATTGAGTAATTATTTTTTTAGTGATTATGAATTACTTAAATTAATTGTTGATAATTAATAAAGTAAATTGGAAAAAATATATATATATATATATATATATAGGTGAGTAGATATTACTAGGAATTAAACATATAGAGGTATGTATGTATGTGGGTATGTATGTATGCACATAAGTGGATAAAGTTGGAAACACCACCTCGTGCTTTGTGTGTTGTGTCATGTATACGTGGGTTTGGCATGAGAAGTCTAATTATTTGTGTTTCAATTAGTAAAAGTGATTGTGTGTGTGTTGTGTGTATTTTGAAAGAAAAGCATAGAAAGAACACAAACTTGAAAGGTGAAAGATTTGGATTTGTGGGTGTTAATTCTAAGCAAGGTATGAATATGTTCCTTATATGATGCTGATCATATTAGTATGCTTTTCTAATGATATACATGTGTACATGATGAAACATCATGAATGGAGCATGAAGCTCCATACTTGACATATGGGTTTTGATTGAATTGGTGTTTTAAATGGTTATGATGTGTTCTTGTGGATGATTACATGTTATAATATGTTTATACATGTTTTGGAAGTGTTCTTGTGGGAATCCTAGTGTTTAAATCGGATTTTGGAAAGGTGGTTATAACTGAAAATCCGACAGTTTAAAGGAAGATGGAGACCGGAAATACGACGTCGCGGCGTGACGTTTGAGGGTTGCGACGCGACGAGTGGCGGATTTCAAAAATACGAATGTATGAAATCCGATTGTGTAATCCGAGACTTGAGACCCGTATTTGAAATCCGATGACGTCGCGGCGCGACGGGGCTTTTTTTAGATATGTTGTTTGTTTTGCTTTGTATTTGCGAGGGATGTGATGGGTTATTAATTGTATGATTATTCTATGTTGTTTACGAGTTATATAGAGATATAGATATATATTATGGATATATATTTAAGAGTTGTAGATTGACTTCAGTTTGTTGTGTTCTCAGGATTTGCAAAGACTCAGTGATATTAGACAACTGAGCACGCGGGAACGAGGACCGAGGTGAGTGGATGTTTACTTACGGGTGTTATTAGTTGTAACCGGTTGGTTGCAACTGTTATTGGTTTGACGCATGAGTAGATTGTCCATCTGATAAATGATTAACTCTTGTATTGATGCATGGATAGACTGTTTGTTTGCTAATCGATTAACTGTGATATGTTAATTGATTGAACTGATGCATAGATAGACTGTTGTCTATTAATTGATTAACTGTGATATGTTAATTAATTGTTGCGCCTGTGTTGTGAAGTTAGTCTCGGTTTGGGCCATGGGCTGGGTTTGTTTGCTATCGGCTAATCAGTATTGGGATCTTTTGATGCATTTGTTGCTACTTAAGATAATACTGTGTGAGAATAGCAAATAGACTATCGGTAAACCTTTGCTTTGGCCGACATTGGTGTAGGATCCTGCAGAACCGCCGGTCTTCTCGTGAGGCAAAAAGGGTGTTTATGTGTTTACTGTTGTTGATATCATGCGATTATTTGCTAGTATATCTGTGGCGGTTTACTTCCATTTGTGCTAATCCCCCACCTCTCACTACTTTTACAGGTGGCTGGTGAGTTCTTCAGTTTAGTCGTGAGGGGGTGTAGCCTGGGGAATAATTGACAGGCACTCTGATTGAACTAGTGACGAACCATAGTTTTTGTAATACTGTATTTTGAACCGAATGGTTTTGTGAAACAGTGGTTCAACTTCTGTTGTAATTACTTTTATGTTTTGGTAAACGCTTCCGCAGTGTTAATTTAAATGAAAATTTTATGGGTAAAAATACGGTGTTACATACTTCTGTGGGGCAAAGGGTCATTTGCCGTTCGAGAGATGCCTCTGTTGCTGGTGAGTCTAAGAGGAATGTTGTCGTTGCTGTCGGGGCTGCTGCTTCGAAGAAGAGGAAGAAAGATGAAGGTTCGATGGATGTTTCTGTGCAGGTGTCTACGGAAGATCTGGATGGTGATAGCGATGATGAAACGCCTCCTGGATTCAATGCGGGAGTTGCTGGGGCTTCTCCGAAGGCGGCTGACATGGTAGGTTCAAGTAAAGTTACCCCTGTGAAAGGCAAGGGCAAGGTTCAGCGGAGGAAAAACCTATTTTGAAGAAGAAAAAAAGTTGCCCCCAATATCTCTTCTAGCGATGAAAGTGGTTCTTCAGAGGGAAATTCTTCTACATCTCTTTCTGACTGATGCGTAAAAATCACGTTTTAAATTTAAGTCCAAAATTACCTAAGTTTCACCACATACTACCAGCAAGTATGATTGGATCGTGTAGCAGTATAGCCTAGGGAAGTAGGGCATCGTCTCAACAGAGAACAGTAAGAATAATTTATTAAACTAGATTCTATTAATTAACCTAAATAAACTAATTAAAAGAGGGATTTGTTTTTGTTTTTTTTGGATTTTAGAAATTAATATAACTAAGAATAAAAAAAGACGACTAAATTAAAAAAAATAAAGAAATTAAAGTTATCTAAAATTACGTAACGAGCAACAAGATCAGAAAAGGGTATTCACTCAGAGTCAAGTCCACCTAGTCTTGATAAATTATGGAACACGGATTTAGTAATTATTCTAACGGGTAATCTAACTCATCTTCCGAATTGTCAAATTAAATAACTAATTAAACTAAGGTAAAGAAATCTCTTTCTAAACCCGTCTAACCAATTACACCCTGTTTACAATCCAATAGTAGGCTAATCTCGCGAATCGCCCTTTAACCCACTAACTCCCGTTTGATAGGTTAACACTAACTTAATGCCTAGGTTATTAATTATTCCTAAACATTATCCCTAATGTTTATTTAGTAATCTAACAAGTAAATCACCAATACAGATTGCATGCATAATCAATTCCCATTAAAGACACATAACAATCCATAGAATAATCAATTAAAAGTAAAAACATTAAACGAGTGGTTCTTTAATCAGATGTAACATATAAAAATCAAAACTTTATTCGTGAACAATAATAATCAAAACACAGGTTTCATCTCCCCTAAGTGAATACAACAAGTCTAGCCAAGAAACATGATCAAATAAAAGAAAAACAAAGATTTAAAGTAACACAACATCTTTAAGATTAAACTAGAAAAGCTAACCCAAAGATTGAATACTTGTAATCTTGAATGTCTCCTACCGATTCTTGCACCTTGATCGTTCCTTTCTTTTTGTTTCTGCCGCTCGAATAGAAGATTACTGCCGCCGTCTTTTTTTCATTCGTCGGCCGTAGGTTTTTTTTTTTTTTTTTCGTTGTTGAATTCCCTCTCCTCCGTTGATATATATATATATATATATATATATATATATATATATATATATATATATATATATGTATATATTGTGTTAATGGGCCAAAAGCCCATTTCATTTTTTTCAATCGGTCGAATATATATATATATATATATATATATAGACACACATGATTAATATTGTATTAAAATTGGGTTGTGCGTTTGGCAAAAGTCCATTTTCTTTCTTGCGCTTAATTTAACGACTTTTGTATGTTTCTTCACTGTTGAGCACTCTTGACCTGAAATAGCCACATATTTGGATAAGTAAACATTTGAACACAATTTAGGCTATAATTTAACTCTAAAAACGTAGATATTGTCGTGAAATAAATATATATTATATAGTGAAATACGACAATATCAAACACCCCACACTTAAACTTTGCTTGTCCTCAAGCAAACTATGATGAAAAACACTCAAACTCAACCAATCAAATTTATCATCCTCACCCATACACAATCAAGTTATCTAGCCCCATGAATCATATGAACTCTATATCTATATTAGAAAGAATTAAGCATCTCTAAAATTGCACATGACCTCGCATCCTCACTAGGTATTCACTCTTCACCCAAGTGTTTAGGCAAATTTGTTTAGTGAACACAAATGTCAAGAAACACATCATTATCATAAGCTTGTATCTAGATCTAATCTCTACCACTAGAGGACTAAGACTTTCGAGAGGACTTTGGGGTTGTAATGTTCAGGCTAAGGGTCAAGGTAAGAAATGGGAATTTAAAGTGACTAAAAGATAGCAAAAACACAAATCTGGCTGGATAACACACGCACACAACCATTCAAACTGGAATGGCAAAACACAAACACTGAATACGAACAAATAACAACACACACTAATAGATAAACGGAACATTCAAACAAAACACGGATACTTGCATGCACTATTTATTCTCTTTTTTTTTGCGTGCATCAACTTGCAAGATCCAAAGATAATGCCCCCATTTTAAGTACTATCAACTCTCGGCATATCTATTTTTATTCAGAAACTAAAATTAGAGAACACTAACACGACACATATCCAACCAAACTGAGTTTAAGCCAAGGCCAACAAGAAGGCTAAAATAAATGGAAAAGGCTAAAAATTTGGGTTGAACAAAGAAAAAAGCTTAGGCTCGACATGGCTAACTAGGGTGTCGAGTGCTAAAAATGAGCACTACGCAAATTAAGGGCAGGACTAATTAGATAGCCTAAAAGTGAGGCTATCTAACGAACAAAGAAATGGCTAAAACAAAATGCTAAACACAATGATGACCTCTCTCAGTGCAATAGTCTAGTACACTCATTATGGTGGTTTCGACAAGAATCTAGACACAAGTTCTAAAATGAATGCATCCGGACATACTCACAGCAAATGAATATAGAGTCAAAAATGACATATGTTTGGCTCAATCTCTCAAGTAAGTATGGGCTATAAATATGCTAAGTCATGCCGTTTCATCAACACTCAACTACTCTCTAACATGGATAATAGAAGACAACCTAATTCCTGCAGTTCAATCACTTTCATGTACATGGAATGAGAAATCTAAAAAAAAATTGGTCCAACTTTAAGCACTTTCACACGACATGCAAGGACAAACAAAAGCTTAAGTGAAACTTGACCCCCACCCCACACTTAGAAATTTGCATTGTCCCCAATGCAATGGTAAGCATAGAACTGTGTAAAGGTGAAAGTAGGAGAGAACAGATACTCCCTGGGGTTAACTGAGCCATCAACGGTTGGGCAGTTGGAGAGTAGTGCATCCATGTAGCAAGCAGAAGTGGCAATCAACCAGGTATCCTGTTCAACAAGAAAACAAACAAGCACAAACTAGAAGGAAAAGATTAGCTAAACGAATGAAAATCACACCAAAATAAAAAAAACAAAGAAAAGAAAAACCAAAGCAAACACGGGTTGCCTCCCGAGAAGCGCTTCATTTATTAAACGAGTCGGTAGCTCGACTCGACCCTTTTTCAAGGTTCTTTAGGGTAAAAGGTGATATCCTCCTGTCCCGTGGCTAGTGCACCTTCATGATAGATTTTAAGTCTGTGGCCGTTAACTTTGAATGTCTCATCTCGTCCCTCCAAGTCACAGAATCCAGAGGGGTAAACCTTAAGAACCGTGTATGGCCCAATCCAACGAGTTTTGAGTTTTCCAGGTGATAGCTTAAATCTAGACTGGTAGACCAACACCTTGTCCCCCTCACGAAACACTTTAACTTCTTTTAGACGAGCATCATGCAATCGTTTCGTCTTTTCTTTGTAGATTCTCGAGCAACTGGGTTGTACGATGGATGCCTGCAACATGAAGGTCCATATTGAAATTTTAAGAGCCCAATATGCTTTATTCTCGATCTCAAAAGGAAGATGGCATGCTTTCCCATAAACTAGCCGAAATGGCGTGGTCCCGATCGGTGTTTTGAATGCCGTTCGGAAGGCCCACAATGCAGCCTCGAGATTTTTGGACCAGATTTTCGGATTGTTTTGCACAGTCCGCTCGAGTATACGTTTTAGTCCACGATTGGTGTTTTCAACCTGCCCGCTTGTCTGCGGATGATATGCAGTAGAGAACCTGTGGACTACCCCATAACGTTTCAGCGCTTTTTCAAGCTGCTGATTACAGAAGTGTGTACCTTGTCTGTGGGTGATATGCAGTAAAGAACCTTTCTTGCGCTTAATTTAACGACTTTTGTATGTTTCTTCACTGTTGAGCACTCTTGACTTAAAATACCACATATTTGGATAAGTAAACATTTGAACACAATTTAGGCTATAATTTAACTCTAAAAACGTAGATATTGTCGTGAAATAAATATATATTATATAGTGAAATACGACAATATCATTGACCTTCCTCCGATGGACCCTAAGTTTGCTGAGACCTCATTTGTTCCTTCCTTTCTTAAGTTAAAAAACAAATCTATGTATGACAATGCCAAGTCTTGTCAGGACCTTCTTGAGGGCCTTCCTACTCCTGCGGAAGCAAGGAGAATGTCGTGTGTTTCTAATTCCTTTCTGACCAATCATTTGTATTTCTTTCTGTCCCAACTTTGTCTTATTGCTCCGGAGATTAAGAAGAGGTGGTCTGGCCTCTATTATGATTCTATGGAGCAGGGGAGAAGCTAGAAAAGATGGGGGCTAAGAATGACTATTTGGAGGCGAAGGTTGAGTCTGGTGAGCAAGCATTGCTAGGGGAGGCTATGTGGAAGAAGAAGGTGGAGGATTTGCAGTTGGAGGTGGCGATGAAGGATAAGAGATTGAGGGAGGTTATTTCGGAGAAAGAGGCGTTGGTGAAGTGTGGTCAAGATAATATCTGTTTGTCTGAGAAGGTGGAATCCTTGGAGCGTGGCATAGCTGCTGTTTCGGAGGAGAGATCATGGTTGGCTCGAGAGAGTTTTGGGTACTTTCTTGGCAAGCTTCTGAAAAGTTCTGAGTACCTGTCATCCCTTGGGTTTTTGCAGAAGAAAAGCTTCCTTGCGGGTTACCATAAGGGCTTGATTGCTGGGGAGCGCTGTGCAAAACGTGACTTGCCTATTACAGGTGCTGCCCACTTTGATCCTGAAGCCCAAAAGAAATTGAGCGATGCCATGGGTGATTTCGTGCGTACTCCGTACCCTTTTGTTTAGAAAGTTGTTGGTCATGCTAACCTTCCCTTGGAGCAGTTGAAGGCTTTGGACCCTGAAGGTGGTGTGGTGACTGTTGGTGCTCTTGTCTTATCTGTGGATGTATCCTCCGTTCCTGTTTAAGACTCTTTTTACCTTTGATTGCTTGGTTCGTGTAGGCCAAGTTATGTCTTTTGTTGAATAATTATTCCTCTGATCTGTTTGCTACATTTAGGATTATCGTTAATTGCTATCGTTGGTTGTGCTTTAATTGTGTTTCTTTGCGTGTCATGTTATGCAAGGAAGGTTGCCTATGAAGGACCCTTCCATACTGTTTATTAGTGCGCCCATGGTTTGTGTTTTCACAAGGGTTATTTTTTGTTTTTGCTATAGTTCTTTTTGTTGTGTGAAGTATTTTTTTTCACATTTTGTGTGTTTGTGAAGAGCTTTTGAAAAGTGTCGATGTCGTATTTTTGTGTTGCGAAGACCTTTTTTCCCCCTGACCAGGATCGTTGGCTTTAAGGGGTACTTCATACCTTTCCAGAGATGAATTCGTGTTGCTCGTGGTCTTGTGGACGCTGTTGAGCTTTTCCCTTACGCTTATACGTTGGTAAGAGGGAAAAAGTGAACTTGTTTGTCACTGTATGTTGACATAGCTACTTATTGTTTGGTTAACCGGTGTTTGTTTGTCGCTTTTGTTTGATATTACCTTTGTACTATAGCACAATAAGGTTGATTTGAAATAACACTTTTGATTGTGATCGTTTGTGTTTTTCTAGCAAATCATGTGGTGTTGAACAAGTTGACTCTTACAAAGTACCAATTTTGCAACCTGGTTCAAGCTAGGGATAGAAAATATTTCACAAAAAGATGGATTTTTTCTAACGTGGTTCAAGCTAGGGATACAAAATATTTCATAAAGAGATGGATTTTTTCTAACCTGGTTCAAGTTAGGGATACAAAATATTTCACAAAAGGATGGATCTTTCTTATTTTTGATTTTCAGCTTGACCTTTGTAGTTGCTCAAAATAAGGAGTGTGGAATAATCTTTAGAGATAACACCTTTTGAGGTTCATTCCGTTCCAAGTTCGTGGTATCATCCTTCCGTGTATATCCTAGAGCTCATATGAACCATTGGGATGTGCTACTGTCACCTTTTATGGGCCTTCCTAGTTTGGTCCTAGCTTCCCTTGTCCTTCGATTCTGCTAGCCTCATTTTTCCTCCATACGTAATCGTTTGGTTTGAATGTTGTTTTCCGAACTCTTTTGTTGTAATATTGTTCCACTTTGCGTTTGTACTTGGCTTCTATGATGGCAGCTATTTCCCTTCTTTCGGTAAGTGCTTCGAGATTAAAGCAGAGACTGTTGTTGTTTTCCTCTTCTGATTTATCTGCACATCTTTGCGTGGGGATTCCAATTTTTGGCGGTATCACCGCTTCGGTGACGTAGGTTAAGCTAAAGGGGGTATCCTCATGGCTCGGTTTTACCATCGTTTGGTGAGCCCACAAAACATGACTTAGTTGGTCCACCCAGTCTCTTCCTTCGGCAGCTAATCGTGTCTTTATTCCTTCTATAAAGCTTCGATTCATTCTTTCGACTTAGCCGTTGGCTTGTGGGTATGCTACGGAAGTGAAGTTTTGTTGAATCCGGAGGTCTTTACACCATGCTCTAAATGGATTGTCTGCGAACTGCTTTCCATTGTCGCTCACAATTTCTTTTGGGAGACCAAATCGGCAAACAATGTTATCCCATACGAATTTCATGACCTGTCCTCCGGTTACTGTTGCCACTGGCTTGGCCTCACACCATTTGGTGAAATAATCAATTACTACAATTAGGAACTTTAATCGTCTAGCTGCTTCGGGAAAAGGACCTACTATGTCGATTCCCCATTTTCGAAATGGCCAAGCTGCCATGATGGATACCAAATGTTGCTTTGGTTGCCTGGCTATGGGAGCATGGATTTGACAGGACTTGCATCGCTTTACTTCTTCAAATGCGTCCCTATGCATGGATGGCCAGTAGTATCCTATTTGCATGGCCTTTGCAACCACAGAGCGAGCTCCGGCGTGGAGACCACAAGCACCTTCATGTATTTCCCTTATTACGTAATTTGCCTGGAGAGGACCCACGCACCTTAAGAGTGGTCCTAAATATGATTTTCGATAAAGGACATCGTCTATTAGTTGATATTTTACAGCTTCATGACGGATCATACTTCCTTCGTCGCCTTCCGGAACTATGCCTGTCTTGAGGAAGTTGATTATAGGAGTCATCCAATTGTCTCCTTCTTCTTCGACGATGGTGTTTACCTCCTCATCATCGATTGATCTTTTTTCTAGGACTTCCACCAGGATTTCTTTAGTTAAATCTGCGAAGGCCATAGAAGCTAGCTTACTCAGGGCATCTGCCTTTTTGTTCTTACTGCGAGGAACTTGTTTTATTGAGCATTTTTTTGAATGACTTTAGCATTTCTGTTGCTTTTGCTAAGTACCTTCTCATGCTTCCTTCTTTTGCTTCATAAGACTCGTTGATCTGATTGGCTACCAACATGGAATCCACAATTACTTTTAGATTCCGTATTTTCATTGCAGAGGCTATTCGAAGTCCTGTTAACAAGGCTTCGTATTCTGCTTCGTTGTTAGATGCTCGGAAATTAAAACGAAGGGCATAGGTGTATTCAGTTCCTGAAGGACTGATAATCACGAGTCCTGCTCCTCCTCCGTCGGTGCTTGATGCTCCGTCGGTGTGTAATCTCCAAACCTCGGGAGATTCTTCTGTGTTTTTCTTTTCTCCTTCGTATCCGCTTCTTCCCAGCGTCTGTACTGTTGGGATATAGATTTCCTTGTCCTCTGTTTCTTGGACTGCTTCATTCTTTCCTTCGGTGATTGTTTCAGCTTCTTCGTCAGTTATTTTAGTCAGAAAACCAGCTAAGATTTTCCCTTTCACCGATGTTCTGGGTTCGTAGCGGATGTCATATGCTCCAAGTTCTATTGTCCATTTTACCAATCGTCCCGATACGTCTGGCTTAGTTAGAACTTGTCGTATTGGCTGGTCTGTTAATACTCGTATTGGGTGAGCTTAGAAATACCTTTTCAGTCGTCTGGAAGCATGGACAAGACATAACGCTAGTCTTTCCATGTAAGAATAATTAATCTCCGGTCCTTGCGTTACCCTGCTGACGAAATAGATTGGAATATGCTTCTCTTGTCTTTCGGCCATCAGTACTGCGCTTAAGCTTTGCTTTTATGCTGCTAGATACAAAATCAAAGTTTCTCCATCTATTGGCGCCGTGAGCATCGGTAGCTCGGAGATGGTTTCTTTAATCTTTCGGAAAGCCTCCTCTGCTTCTTAGGTCCATTTAAAATCACTTTTGCTTAGACAGTTTTTCATTGTCTTGAAGATTGGGAGGGATTTCTCGACGACCTTGGAGGTGTATCGGTGGAGTGCTGCTAACTTTTAGCTTACGCTCTGCACTTGCTTTAGCGTTTTGGGGGTTCCAGGTCCATGATAGCTTTGGCCTTTTCCGGATTTACCTTAATTCCTTCGGGTGTGATTAAGTGTCCTAGGAACTTTCCTTCTTCGAGTCCAAACGAGCATTTGCCAGGGTTGAGCTTCATGTTGGCTTTCCGTAGGCTGATAAAAGTTTCTTCTATGTCTTGCATCAACTCTTCCTCCAAGTTACTTTTTATGACTATATCATTTTCGTAAGCCTCTAGATTCCCTCCAATCCGTGTTTCGAATACTTTGTCCACCAAGCGTTGATAAGTGGCTCCCGCGTTCTTCAATCCAAAGGGCATTTTCTTGTAACAGAACACTCTTTTATCAGTATGAAAGGCCGTCTTGTCCTTATCACCTTCGGACATTTGGATTTGGTGATATCCTTTGTATGCATCCAAGAAGCATTTGAACTTAAAGCCAGATAGGGATTCTACCTTCAGGTCCACCTCCGGCAGTGGATATGGATCCTTCGGACAGGGGTTTTTTAGGCTAGTGAAGTTGATACACATCCTCCACTATCCGTCTTTCTTTTTTTACCATGACGGGATTTGCTACCCAGCTCTGGTACTTTACTTCGCGCAAGACCCCTGCTTGTAGAAGTTTATCAACCTCCGTGTATACAGCCTGGCTTCGTTCCGGGGCTAGACCTGTTTTTTTCTGCACGTTGGGCTTCACGTCCTTCGTAAAGCCAAGCTTATATTCTGCTATGTTCCTTGGTATTCCGGTCATATCGCTAGGGGTCCATGCAAAGACATCTACGTATTTCTTCAAGAGGGATTCAAGTTGTTGACATTTTTGAGTTATTGACTGGCCGATGGTTACTTCTTGTTCCGGATGGTTTTCGTTCACCCTTATGTGCTTTTCTGTAGCTTCGGCTTCTTCTTTTTATGCCATCATTTCCCATTCTATGCTGAGGCATTCTTGTACATCCTTCCTCTCACTTTGCACCGTTGCTATACCTCTTAGTGCGGAGAACTTCATTGCCGAATGTATTGTGGATACCACTGCTTTTAGCTGTCGTAGTCCAGATCTTCCCAAAATGACATTATATATGGAGATGGTTTTTACAACCATGAACTTTAAGTATACCATTCTTTCTAAAGGGGGTGTTCCGAAGGTGACTGGAAGCTTTATTTCCCCTAATGGCCAAACTGTTTCCCATAAAAAATCGACGATGGGAACTGACGCTCTTACAAGGAGAGAACGAATGTTGGGATGAAACTTCATGAAACATTGTTCGTACATAATTTCTGAGGAGCTTCCTCCGTTAACCATGATCCGATGGACTTCGTACCCGGCTATTCTTCCTCAGAGGACTGCCAGACCAACTTCCGGAGAGGCTAGATCATCATTTTTTAATTCGATGGTTGCCTTCTCCCATCCTTCCGTATTTGGAGCCTTTCTATTTTCTTGCCTGCATGGAGTCTGGATCATGAGAATTTCTTTGGATTCCTTGTCTTTGCTTTCTTGTTTTTGATTCCTTCCTTTGGTGGGCCCTTGCTAGCGTGTTGCCTTATTTCCTTCACCAAATGAGATAATTTTCCCAATTTTACGACTTCTTCGATTTGTTTTTTTAGTTAATAACACTCGTTCGTGTCATGTCCTCGATCGACATGGAACTCGCAAAAACGTTCCATGTTTCGTTTTTCGGGGGGCCCTGTCATGAGTCTTGGTGGTGTAAAGATTTTGCTCACTTCTTCTGTGAGAAGAATTTTATGTGGCGATTTGGTAAGTGGAGTGAACTGAGGTTTCCTTCGGTCGTCATGTGTGTACGGGGGTTTCTTGTTTTCGAGGTATTTTCTGACAATGGTTGGGTTGAGTAATGTCTTCCGGGGAGGGGGTCTCCATCTAGATATCTTCTGAGGGTAGCTTCCCCTTCTAGCGGACTCTTCGTAACCTCCCGTGGCTTCTTTCCCCTTATGAAGGCTTTTGCTTTCTCCATGACTTCGTCCAACGTTTTTGGTATTTCATTATAGTACTTCTCTACCAGTTGTTGTGACTTGATGCCATGAATGAAGCCTGAAATCTTTATTTTTCGTCGGCACCACCTATCTCTTGACACTCTATCAGGTATCTCCCCGTGAAATTCCACAGGGTTTCTCCTTCTCGCTGCTTATGTTATGGATCTCCACCGGGTCTCTTACGTATCTTTTTTGTTGCATAAAACTTGCGAGGAAACGCCCTTGTAATTCTTGGAAACTATTACTGCTTGCGTTCGGAAGGTGGTCGAACCATATTATGGCTGGACCTGTCAAGGTCTGTACGAACATGTAGCACCAGATAGGCATCGGCCATTGCTCCACTTCTACCGCTCCTGAGAAGATCCTTAAGTGATCCTCCAGATCTGTGGTTCCTTCGTACATTTTAACATGACTTGGCATCTTTATCTTTCTGGAGAACCGGAAAGTGGCTATCCTTTTAGTGAATTTTGTAACTTCCGAAGGTCTATAGGTTCTGGCCAACTCTTCCTCGTCTTGGTCTAGCTTAATTGTTTCCTGGAACCGACTTTGTCTACTAGGCCTAGTATTGTATGGAAAGCTTTGGGGCTTTCCATCTCTTGGAGGAGTGACCAAGTTGGACTGAGGGGTTGCAAACCTTTGGCTAGGCTGACTGGAAGTTCCAATGAATGGTATCTGGGCTCTTGAAGTTGGGACTCCTCTAGCCCTTTTGAAATCTAAACTTGCTTGGATTTCTCCCCATTGAATCTCCCTCTCGTGCTCTTCCATCGGCCGTCTTAGGAGCGAGAAATTTTGTCGTACCAAGTCTGGTGTGATTCTTGCGTTAGTCTCCTCTGATGCATTTTGTGTAGCACCAGGCCTTGATGAGGGGCTTGTGTCAAAGATAGATCGATGCAGCATGGATGAGGTGGCATCAGCAGTTACTACGGTAGCTTCAGTGTTTGAATGGGTGAAGGTAGCGATGCCTTTAGTAGACGGAACCGCACTCATGACTATAACGTATGCGGTGATGGCGCCAATGTTGCTTCCGTAGGTTCTAATGAGCTTCTGCAATGATCTACAAAACAGAAAGGGGTTAGCCTCGCCATGAGTGTTTGGATTCGTGACCAAGCTCGGGCATGCGAGTAAGTATTCGTATGAGTAAGACTATTAATGGAAGGGATATAAGTGCATAGAATGTTTTTTCTCAATGTATTAAATGAAAGAGATGAGATGATCATACCTTTGTTCTGCTTGTTCTTTTTATAATAGCTTACTTGGTCCTTGTCCGGTGGTTTTATCCGATGGTTATACCGTCTAACTGGTCCATAGATGAGAGTTGGTTCTGCGCCAGGTCTACGCATTTAATGTGTTTATCGGGTAGCAGCCGCATATTCATTAAATGCTCATTAATGAGAATCTTCTTATACCATGCTTAGAGATTTCATAGGGAACATTTCTGTAATATTTAATTTGTAAATGTTTTGGCAGATTCTTGCTCCTTCGGATGGTTCGTTTGTTCCTTTGGATGGTCCAACCTTCGGACCATATGTCATCACAGACCATCAAGATGGTTTAAGCCTAAGGACTTGGCTTTCCACAAATAATGTGTGTACAAACAAGTTGGTTACACATATTTGACCCATCATGAACCAGATCATATTCAACAATATCTGGTTCTCTACAACACAACACGATGAATTAATGTGTCTAAGTAGGAAATGAATTGTGAGATCACCCCACAATGCAATATATGGTCATCCATTATAGATATAGGATATCTTAGTATTTAAACTAGATCTAAGTATCTCAATCTATATGCACTATTGATTCTTCAAATCGTTTCGGTTAGTCTTGAACACCGACAAGGTTTCAGACATACACCGAAACTAGTAAACATCCCACAATTACTACCATCAAGGTAGCAATGAGGAAGTTTCCCTTTAGTTTGTTATTGTGGCATGCTTGAGCGGATTATCCACAAAATTGTTATTAATATCCTACAAGTATGCGTCCTTCTCATAAACACGGTGAACGGTTTCATAATCATCTTGGCCTAATAAATAAGACGAGCATCTAATGTTTAACCTGAGATTAAACTATTTCAAGATCCTAACCACATGGATCTAAGCGATCTTGGCTTGTTTATATGGTGAAGTTGATTATTTCACAAAGATAACTTATCCAAACTACTTTGGATTGCGAATCAATTATTCATGAATGTTTTATTACTTTCAACATAAGCTTATGTATGTAGTGACATGGATAACTTTGATTTTAACAACTATCAAAATAGTTTTCATAACAAAATTCAAATTTCAAGGATAAATTAATTTTTATCAAATGTATGGTTGTATGCCACATGGGGAAAATCAACACATAAGCTATGACATGAATAAACTTCAAAATTGAACAAATAATGCAAAAAATCTTTTACTCTAAATTTCAAAATTACATCCATCGCCTTCATGAGAATACAAAGAAACATAACTTGTCACGCAGGTCAACAAAATAAAGTAATAAATAAATCGGTGATAAAGGCGAGATCAAAACTCTCAATTCTTTTGTAGAGGACAATCATCCTAGTTTCCTCGTTCAAGATCCGTTTCTCTATGTTTTTCCTTCTTCCAGTTAGCACCTACACTTTGTAACAAAATAAATTTGTGACAAACGTGAGTCAATTATCTCGGGTCAACATCCCATAGAAGAACAACAATGAATCATGAACTCTCTCTCTTTCCTTAGAAGTTTAATATCCTCTCGGCATGTAGGGCAGGCATGATGGTCCCAATCTCCAAATCTTCTGCAGAAGTAGCAAATCACCCTTTCTTGAGTCTCTTCTTGAGGCACATTTTCTATGTCCTTAAACTCAATGTTAAGGATAGGCTTGAAAACTCCAACCTTTACTTTTGGGGTTGGTTTCTTCTTCCTTTTCTTTAGTTCCTTTGAACCCAACACGGGAATGGATGAGGTGGAGTTATGATTGGCCATGTCAGATTCTGCAATTTTTAACATGCCATGTAATTCATTTAAGGATTTCTCCATATCATGCATATTATGCGGGCAGGGACTGGAGTACAAAATTCACAGAGAGCTCCCTCTCAATGGGAAATCCTAGCCTCTCCATTTGGTCTACGTATGCCTTCATCTTAAGGACATGAATACTAATATTTCCGCCTTCTTGCATCCTACAACCGAATAGGCTTTTAACACACTCATAGCGTTCCTGCCTAACTTGCTGTTGGAACATGCTCTTCAGCTTATTCATCATATCGTACACACTCATGTGATCGAATTGCTTTTGTAGCTCTGCGCTCATAGTTAACAACATGAGGCAGGAAACATCTTGTGTGTCCTCAACATGCTCTTCATATGCGTATCGGACGGCCCAAGTTGCGTTGGTAGTAGGTGGCTTTGGAAGGGGTTCCTCAAGGATGTGCAACTTCGACTCATGGCGAAGGACAATTCTCAATTGCCTAAGCCAGTCAACGAAGTCCACTCCCGTGAGTTTCTCCTTCTCTAGGAACTCATGAAGTGAAATGTTTGACGTGATGTTATCATGGTTTGACATCTATAAATAACAATAGTACATAATTTAGTTAGTTTGATATAACCCATAAAGTTTTTAGAAAAACAATTTATTTTAACAAGGGCTAAGAACCATATTTCACTCCACTATATGACGGGTTTGCCGTGGATCACGTCATTGAGAAATTTAGACCGCTAATCATCTTACCGATTGCAATCTCTATTGCAACTCTTAGACACTTGCGAGATCCAACGACATCCATCAGTCGGTTGGCATGTTTGATCCCTATTTACACCAATTCCAAATTAAAATTCTTCGTTGACTTGTGCTAAGCTCGACAATCACACAAGGATTTTAGTTTGCAATTGTAAATCCAATCAAGATACATGGTAACACCCTCGACAACCATTGGCTCGTGCTAAGCTCAACAACCAATAATCCCGAGTTGCGACACTCATCTTCCACACAGATCCACATGGAATAACTCGTGCTAAGCTCGACCATCGTCCCATGCTTCATTAGAATCATGTGGTGTCATCTTATGGATGGCGCGTGATTTACATTTTTAGGAAATGGGCTTTTGTTTCTTAGATTAAAACCATGTTTTAGTTTTGATTAACAAAGTGACAAAACCAATTTTCACTTTCAAATATAATACCGAGTTTATATTGTCTTGTTAATCATGTGCGCGCGAGAGTTGTTAACCAAATTAAAACTCTTGTGATTTTATTAACTTTAGAAAAGTTATCACGCATGCAAAGAAACATAAACAACCATGCATGAAAACAAATCACATCACACGCATACAAGGAGTTGGCAACCAAGCCTAAAACCTATGCATCCTACCTGCGAGTCAAACCGGGAGAACTAGGTCTACTAGGGACAAAACCTAGACTATGAAGTACTCCCACTGAATCCGCCCATTGGGACTCTCTGGATCCAAGATCTTCAAAACATCATAACTTGACTCTTGATTGTGATCTTCAAAATACAAGTACCTAAAAGAAAGGAAATGACATGCAAGCCACAAACTTCCTATCATACTAGTACAAGTACATGGAATAAATGAAATGGCGTGCAAGCTATGATAAATAATTACATATCAAATGAATAAATAATTAATTATATCTCATGTGACACAAAGGCCACCAAATAAACACAGTAAACACAAGGAACAATCACAAAGCACATCCACAAGGTCTAAGGCAAAGGTTACCAACCAAAAGGCAACTACACACAACCACAAGAGCACAATGTGCCAAAAGAATAGTTTGGTAAGAATTTCCGAAACAAACATTCAAGGCACATAAGGAAATTCTTGTACATATGCATTAGAGCACAAAGCAAATTTTTATACCCATATTCAAGTATACATAACATATGTGTATGCATGTATGCAAGACCATATCATACATACCCATATTTGTACCAAAATATACAAGGGTATTTCAAACAAACAGAATCTGCAAAACAGAAACTCCTCCATGACCCGAAAAACTGTAAAATTTTCTTTTAAGGACAAAAACTGTCACGAGCTCCTTCACGGCCTCTCACAGCTCGTGAAGCCCAAGAGACTCACGACCGATCACGGGTTAGAAGGAATCGTGAGCCTAAAAACTGAGTTTCACGACCAAACTGCTCATAAGACGCTTCACGACCCCTCATGACTCGTGAAGCCAAAAAGCTTCACGACCAGTCATGGGCCAGAAGCACTCGTGAAGTCTAAAAATGAGTTTTACAACCAGACCTCTCGCGAACACCGGTCGTGTAGCCTTCATGACTCATGAAGTCTCCTTCATAGCCCGTGAAGGCCTACTAAACAGAAAACAAATCTTCCAAAATCGGTTTTTTGAGCCATTTTCGTGCTATATCTTGTAGCTATGGCTCTGATACCACTGAAGGGAATCCATGCACATCAACACCCAAACGTAACTAAAGCACACACGAAGAAAGACGGTTTTCAGGTATCAAAAGCAACATGATGTACTCACATAGTGGATCTGAACTACAAACAAATATAGCAACTGAAAACTAAGGCAAAGGAGGAGAAATATACCATCTAGAGTGGCTAGAATGAGGCAACAAGAAGAGAATGTTGCGAACCCGAAACCGAGCTCCTCTACCGGTAGTCCATGCCAAGTTGCTGAGATTCTACCTTGCTAATGTTCCTCAAACTCGAACAACACCGAAGCTTTCGAGCTCTTGTAACAGCACCACCAGCTCTTTTGTTCTTGAAGTACCAACTTAACTCACTAGATGTGTGTATCAAGTGTAGTTATGTGTATCATGTAAGCAAGTGACAAGAGGGAGCAAGGAGAGAATAGAGAACCCCTTTTATAAAGACTTGGTAGAGCCACCAGGGTCAAGGTGGTGGATGAGTTTTGATTGGACCACCAAAAGGGTCCAATAAAATCAAAGTATCACTTTGACTTCTGCGTTCAAGGGGTCTCGCGGCCGTGAAACCCTCGTGAAGGTAGCGCCTCCATGACTACTATTCTGGGTAGTGAAGCCTCATGGTGGGTTTCTCTTCATGGCCCGTGAAGGTCGCTAGAATCCCTAATTTCATATTCTCTCAAGTTTGGGTTGTGCTGTAGGAATGTACCCTTGGCGTGTGACCCAATAGGCCCGTACCTCATCAGCAGCGATGCTTGAGAGAAGAATTCAGACTAATGAATTTGAATCTGTTTCAAGTTGTTTAAAGGATCAAAACAATCAAACCTAGAGTTGGATAAGAGCATTTGAAATTCAAGATTTTAATATTCAAGTTATCCAAGACTATCTATTCAGCAAAAAGAATATAATAGCTTGTTATTATATTAGGATAAGTTTTAGTTTAGTAGTTATCCATAGAAACAAGTATTTAAACTAACCTCAGAATATGTTTAGAAGTTACGCTTTGTTAGTTAAGCTTATGTGTGTTGGTACTTTTTGTTTAGAGAGATCATTGTGTTCGATGTTCATAAGTTGAAATAGTAAACAGATCTAGCAATTAGTTTTTGAGATAAGAGAGAGTTAAAGTAATCAGTGTATTGAATCAAGTTCTTTGATTTGATCTTCATTTGAGTTGAAACTTTGATATGCAATAAAAGAATTTGATACATGTTCTTATTAGTTTAATTTGTTCACTATTTTAATTATGTGTTCAACCTCACTTTTACACATATATCTTTTGTTGTGTTCCTACTAACACACATAAACCAGTATCACTGCGATGCTTGAGAGAAGAATTCAGACTAATGAATTTGAATCTGTTTCAAGTTGTTTAAAGGATCAAAACACTCAAACCTACAGTTGGATAAGAGCATTTGAAATTCAAGATTTTAATATTCAAGTTATCCAAGACTATCTATTCAGCAAAAAGAATATAATAGTTTGTTATTATATTAGGATAAGTTTTAGTTTAGTAGTTATCCATAGAAACAAGTATTTAAACTAACCTCAGAATATGTTTAGAAGTTACGCTTTGTTAGTTAAGCTTATGTGTGTTGGTAATTTTTGTTTAGAGAGATCATTGTGTTCGATGTTCATAAGTTGAAATAGTAAACAGATCTAGCAATTAGTTTTTGAGACAAGAGAGAGTTAAAGTAATCAGTGTATTGAATCAAGTTCTTTGATTTGATCTTCATTTGAGTTGAAACTTTGATATGCAATAAAAGAATTTGATACATGTTCTTATTAGTTTAATTTGTTCACTATTTTAATTATGTGTTCAACCTCACTTTTACACATATATCTTTTGTTGTGTTCCTACTAACACACATAAACCAGTATCACTGCGATGCTTGAGAGAAGAATTCAGACTAATGAATTTGAATCTGTTTCAAGTTGTTTAAAGGATCAAAACACTCAAACCTACAGTTGGATAAGAGCATTTGAAATTCAAGATTTTAATATTCAAGTTATCCAAGACTATCTATTCAGCAAAAAGAATATAATAGTTTGTTATTATATTAGGATAAGTTTTAGTCTAGTAGTTATCCATAGAAACAAGTATTTTAAACTAACCTCAGAATATGTTTAGAAGTTACGCTTTGTTAGTTAAGCTTATGTGTGTTGGTACTTTTTGTTTAGAGAGATCATTGTGTTCGATGTTCATAAGTTGAAATAGTAAACAGATCTAGCAATTAGTTTTTGAGATAAGAGAGAGTTAAAGTAATCAGTGTATTGAATCAAGTTCTTTGATTTGATCTTCATTTGAGTTGAAACTTTGATATGCAATAAAAGAATTTGATACATGTTCTTATTAGTTTAATTTATTCACTATTTTAATTATGTGTTCAACCTCACTTTTACACATATATCTTTTGTTGTGTTCCTACTAACACACATAAACCAGTATCACTGCGATGCTTGAGAGAAGAATTCAGACTAATGAATTTGAATCTGTTTCAAGTTGTTTAAAGGATCAAAACACTCAAACCTACAGTTGGATAAGAGCATTTGAAATTCAAGATTTTAATATTCAAGTTATCCAAGACTATCTATTCAGCAAAAAGAATATAATAGTTTGTTATTATATTAGGATAAGTTTTAGTCTAGTAGTTATCCATAGAAACAAGTATTTTAAACTAACCTTAGAATATGTTTAGAAGTTACGCTTTGTTAGTTAAGCTTATGTGTGTTGGTACTTTTTGTTTAGAGAGATCATTGTGTTCGATGTTCATAAGTTGAAATAGTAAACAGATCTAGCAATTAGTTTTTGAGATAAGAGAGAGTTAAAGTAATCAGTGTATTGAATCAAGTTCTTTGATTTGATCTTCATTTGAGTTGAAACTTTGATATGCAATAAAAGAATTTGATACATGTTCTTATTAGTTTAATTTGTTAACTATTTTAATTATGTGTTCAACCTCACTTTTACACATATATCTTTTGTTGTGTTCCTACTAACACACATAAACCAGTATCACTACTAATGAAACACGGGCCTATTGGGTCACATGCTAATGATTGATCCTAACAACTCGACGGTTGCATAGAAGGAAAATGATCAAAGCTAGTTTGATCAGTGTCTTCATGGCCTTAACATGGTTATACAACAGCTATGATGCTATCATGGCCTCATCATGGTTGTATCACAGTTGTGATGCCGTCATGGCCTCATCATGCCCATAAAGAAGTTGTTACTTCGTCACGAGCTAGCCAGGGTTGTGACGCAACTTTGACGGGGTAGCAGACAGGACACTTTATTTTTATTAGACCATTTGTTGGTCCAATGTTTGTTCTTCATTTTGGATGAGTAGTGGAAGGCCATATGAGTCTCTAAGGGCTTATTTGAGGGTGTTTTAAGATAGTACACTCCTCTCATTGCTCTATCTTGGATACTTGTTACTTACATATATACATACATACTCTAAGTGAGGTTGCTTAAGTGTTATTGTGAGTACATCTTGAGTGCAAGAGGAGACACTTGTGGCTATTCCAGAATTGTGATTTCAACTGTGAAGATCACAAGGAGGATTGCTAGCACTTTGGGGTCAAAGGAACTTAATGTAGATCAACAATAGAGGATGAGTCATTTACTCTCTCTTTTTCATCCCATTTTTGTACTTGGATCAATTATTGTTCTAATCCAATCAAATCCTATTTACTTTGTTTCAATTACTTTTTAGAGTGATCCACTCTTTTGAACATGGTTTCATGTGTGCTATATGATTTTATATGTTCATGCATGCTTGTTTGATGTTGATTCCGTTGTGCTTGAGTGTATACCATGTTTCAACAGTGTTATGAGAGCCATCTTTACAAAGAAATTGCACAAAGATGGCCTAAAAACCAAAATTTTAAAGTACGCGTTCGGTTTAGAAATCTGTCACGGGAGAGTCACGATTCCTGACGTCAATGTGATAGTGTTGTGGTTTGTGTTATGGGGTAGCAGGCCGTGACAAGGGTTTTGGTTGGTCAAGTTCATCACGAGCCGTGACCCAGTCGTGATGGGCTCATGAATTGTTTTTGTCCTTTTTTTGAATAAGAAAATTTAATTTCGGTTTTTGCACCCTTAGATTCTATTTTTATAGATTCTATCCAAAGTTGTTTGGATGGTTTAAAAGCTCTATAAGTGTTTTGGTTCATGCATTTATAGGTATTGGGTGATTTTGGCATTAAAAACACATATGCATATCATGACATTGGATGTGACATCACTTTTTGCCGACTGTGCACACAAATCCTAACAACATCGACCCTTGAATGTTACATCAGCATCTAGTTAGTTGCATTGAGTAATGATTTGTCACACAGGCTATCATCTCATATTATACCATCTTAGGTCATCATCGTAGAAAAATATATACTCGCACAATAACATCACATTGATAAGTAAGGATCATGTAACTCACCTTGATCGGCTTAGAATATACTCAAACAACCGTCCAAGATAAGCTTAAGCGACAATTGTCACAATGAGCGCCTACAATCAATACATCATCTAATACAGATTAAAAACATAGAACTGCACCTACCACCTCCAATGTCAAATTAAACGGCTACACATGCCCTTCCACCCTAGTGTTAAACCCTAGCACTACATTTCCCGTGTGCACATGACATGGCCCACATCGCATCCTTAAACACAGGGTGTACCTTCAAACACGCCTGTGTCCGACTTTAGGCAGCAACCTATTTGACCAGAACGATTGCAATTTCAACCAAAGCATAACTAGGTGATTTTCAACACTTGGTATTCATCATTGTAAAACACATAAAACTAAAAGCAACACAGTTAACAACTATTGATCATACATTGATCAATTAACACCATCATAATCAAATGACCCATTAACACCTCAAACTCTTCAAACCATATCATGAACTCTTCAAATCAGATTACTCACACCACGATTCGTCATAATCATCATTAGCTTTAATAAGCTAAAACAATACCAATATGACTATAACAATTGCCAAAAGCATTAAACTCCTCATAGATCACTAAACTGGATTGAAACACCATGTTTAAACTAATTAGAGCGTAAGATACATACCTTTAACACTTGATTCTCCAAAACAACCCATTTATAGACTTGCTCGAGTTTGGTAAATGACATAATAAGTCCCTAACTCTCATTTTTTAGATCTTGCCACAACACCACTTAAATAAACAAATATTATAGATATGCAAGATAGGCCCCTTCAATATAAAAACACTATCCACATAACAGTTTAAGCATTTAAAATATCTCCACACGTAAAAATATAATTTGTAAATAATAATTATCTTTGGGGTGTTACAATCACTCGGTCTTAATTAATTAGGTTTCTACAATCTATTATATATACATGTTAAATGTATTAAATAACATACTTTAAAGTGAGCTACATATACGGGCATATTGAAACTCTTCTAATATGAGTGCTTAATATATATGTTGTTATATATATATATATATGGAAAAGTTCAAACGAGAACCGTTTTTCGTTCGAGAACTGCGAGAACCAATCTTAGCCGTCCAATTCCCCCTCCTTCAATTGGATTGTCCACCCATGAATCCCTTACATGCACCTTGCCACACTCAATCCCCCCACGCTCTTCATCAATGAGTTTCACTTACCACTTGAATGACTAAGATTGGTTCTCGCAGTTCTTGTACGAAAAATAGTTCTCGTTTGAACTTTTTCATATATATATATATATATATATATATATATGTGTGTGTGTGTGTGTATGCGTGCGTGTTTTTTTTATACTTACGTACTTAAGGTGCAATGACATCAAGAAGAACTTAAAAAAGGTATAGAAGTAATGCAGGCATATGAATAAGAGGCGTCACCATGTGAAGAAACGTCGCTAAGAGGTTTGAAGTCTTGCAAGAGGCTTTCATGTTTAGGCCCTTCCCCTCCCTCTCCAGTTTGAGTGAATGTTCCAATGTCAAACAATAAGTGAATGTTCCAATGTCAAACAATATGTTATGTTTAAAATTTTAACTCGACTTTGACATGAATGTTCAAATGTCTGTTAAATTGAATTTTGTAAACTAAATTTAGCATCATTCTAGAGTGTTTTTGTAAGCAAATTCAAATTTTCAATATTTGTCGCAAATCTATCACAAAATCTGTTGCTAAAGCAACTAAAAAATGTGACCAATTTGTGACAAATCCGTTGCTAAATTTCCGTAGCAAATCCGTTTATATTTCTGTCGTAAATCTGTTGCTAATCACTCCATAGCAAATTTGCTAATTGCGACAACTTAGCAACGATCATAATAGTGACGGAATATTTTTGTTGCAAATCCGTACCAAATTAATTAGCGATTGCGACGGATTAGAAACAGAATTGGCCGCCGCTAATCACCAGCTTTCTTGTAGTGAGCTTCTTTAGATGAGCTCATTTTTTTCTCTATAAACATACCACACAATTACATTCATGAGATCTTGGGAGAGAACTTTAAATGGTTTTACGATATTTTCCCATCAAACTTTAAACAAATGCATGAGTTCTTACCACGTGTCTATATGCTAAGAAGTTATAACATGCAGTGGAATTGAAATTTTAATTATTTTTAAAAGCAAAATTGTAATTTTAATTACTATAAAAATATTGCAAGCTACCAATAATAATATTTTCGAATAAGAAAATTTTACTTTTTCCAAGTAAATCTTTCTACTTCGTTCTTTTAATTACTTAGTACCTTTTTTCATTTTCTTATCTTTTAATTTTAATACTTATATTGATCTAAAGTTAAAAAAGGGTTTTACTCTATGGCTCTCACTACACTCACATACCTATATGTTAAATCACGCATTGACACATATACAATTTTTAATGTAGCTTTTTTACTTATAAATGTTATATCAACAGGGTCATTTAGATAATGTGGGAGTACCAGTAGAATCATCCGTAAAAGAATTTAATAAGAATTATAATATCTGTCTTTAAATAAATGTTTAATGTCTTTATGTACTAAACACAAAATTCAATGCTGTACCTTGAGTTGGTAGATGGAAAATGCATGATGATTTCAACTAGAAGCTATTAAATGTTGGTTACCCAACAGAAAATTTAATGATTTTAATTATTGAAACCAAACATAAATTATTGGTCTCCAGCTGATCATTGCCTATATATTACTAGTCATTCAAGTCCAAGACCAGAAAGAAAAAGCAGTCCTCCATATATTCTACTAGTTAACTACAACAATATATGGACATTCTGCATATGATGACAATGAGTGTGAGTGTGAGTGTGAGCGTGACCGTGACCGTGATGGTGGTCATGTTTCTAGGCACGACCCATGTTCGAACGGCTGACGCCATCGATGTTGGTCAAATACGAAAAATTGCAACGAAGAATAATGTCACTGGTGTGTTCGTGTTTGGTGATTCGAGTGTTGATCCTGGAAATAACAACCGTCTCAATACAGATGCGAAGAGTAACTTTCCGCCCTACGGGGTGGACTTCTTTGATGGGCGCCCGACCGGGAGGTTTAGTAATGGAAGACTTGCCACTGATTTTATAGGTACCGTGATTCATTCTATAATTGTTTATACTTGAACATTATTCAATGTTTTAAAACTCGGTAACTTGTTGACTCGTTTATTATACCGGGTCAATTTTATAAGCTGAATTTAAAAACATTGACATTATTGGATTTTTTCTTAGTATCATTTTGGTTATTTACATTCTTAATCTTTCAAGAAATAATATTCAGGAAAAAATTGGTTAGATCCTTCAGTACAGTAATTAATTATTAGAGTAGAATTAACACCTCAAGTTTAATAATATAATAAAATACGAAAATTATATTTTCTTCTACTTTTTCTTCCTACTTCATTATTTTACTCACTAAATAATGACATGTGGAATCCACTAATTATCTTTCATCATCTTCTCTCTTGATTTTAATGCATATATTGATCTTGTAAGTAGCAAGATGATCGGTAGGAATACAACGTAGGAAGATATATAAACTTTCAAAAAAAAATAATGTACTTGATTTTTTTTTTAATTGTTGCGTGCTTTGTGGGTACTATGTCAATGTCAAAATGAAACTAAATGCTCGATTATTTACTTAATGATGATAGCATTGCTGAGTTACCCTTCTCTCATGGCACTCTAAAAGATTGCAAATTTGGCACGAAGTGAAAGAACATAGGAGCAACCAATCACTTTTTTTTATTATATTAAGTGAAAACTAATACGTTTTTAGTTTCATCAATTATATTTTAGTTAATTGTGCTTTACTATAGATCAAAAAAAGGGTTTTTAAGATAAACTAATACGAGTTATGAGGTGCGGAATACACGCTTGTTTAAGTTGATAGAACACCTTCATAATAAAGAACGGGGTCAAGAGGGGCAGTGGCCGGGATCTAGGGGCCGTGTCCCCTAGTTGATTGGTTGGAAAATTATTTTCAGTTTTTTGGTCTTCCCGTGAAAAACAATTAATATATGTACAATTTTCTCTGTAATTTCCTTGCTCTCTCGCATATATAACAGAAGTGAAAAAATTTTAGATTATCCCAAAGTAATATATCTCGCGTACCCGAATTATTAAAAAACGAATAATTACTTTTGAAAAATGTTTATACACGATTCAAACAATTTTTCAAAGGATTCTCTCGATTCATCGAAATTTCTCAACACGTAAATGTTTTCAAAAAAGTTTAACTTGATTTCTAACTTTTATTTAGTATCTTATGGGTTGGAATTTCATTTTTATTAATTTGGTTTATTTAAAAATTTATACAGAAAAATTTAGTTGTATATAACTATGTAACTGACCTTTATTAATTTTATAATATATTATATAATTGAATTATCTAATAAAAATTTTGTATTATCTATAACACATCCCAGTTTAAAGTCATGGACTAGACTAATCATTTTGAAATAAACTTAAAATTATGATAAAAGTTATTAACCTTAAACATATAGGTTTCTTTAACTTTCACACATCTATATATGTAGGACGAGCTTTTATAAATTCTCCTATTTAGTTTCCTTGATCTTATATCCATGTGAGTCCAGTTGTTACAAACACCTTGCTAAAACATCTGACATCTTTATCAAACTAACTTACCCAGAATATAAAGTGTACGAAGATGTATGAGTCTCACAGTCACTACAACCCGAGGGTTAATGGCTATGATAACATTTATTACACCCCGTAATCCAAAGTGAGGGGCTAGCCTAATAACTTCAAAACCAACGTAAAACCATATACGGTGGAAGTTATTAGTGAAAGTTGTTAGTAGTCCACAATTTTAAACATGACTTTTGCTGAAAACAAATCAATGGCAAAGAATTATCATGCCTCATTAATGGACTTATTAATGACACATTAATGAGTGATACTTTAGAAAAATTAAGCCAATATTGACTCATCTGTCCTTACACAATTCACGATTGAGTAAATATATAAAAAATCAAAATACCCCTATTAATAAGTCATTAATAATGTTATAAACAGTTCTCACAGTTTTCGTACTATATATATAATAGTAACGTTGAGTACGAAACCAGTCATCTATACAGAACGTACAAAACAAATCTCAGCCATTAGTTTGGATTTTTAGGTTTATATATAAGACTAGTTCTGTATTTATCGTTGTTCTCTCTCTCTCTTTATATATATATATATATATATATATACATATATATATACACACACACACAGACAGGCATATAGAGTTAGGATCATATGAGAACATCTTTAAAATGAGAACAGATGGAACATTTTTGGGCCTTTGATTTCATTGATCGAATGGTTTAAAAACTGTCATATTTTTGGGCCTTTGATTTCATTGATCGGATGGTTTAAAAACTGTCACGTTTTTTGATCTTCTGTTTGACTATATACCTTATTCATCAATACATACAAAAGTATTTGTCTATATGGCTATTCTGATGTATCAGTGCATACAAATCTTTAAATTGTTAATATTATATAAATAATTTTGATTTTAAGATTTAGGATGTAAACTTGATTTTTGGTAGTTATGGGTGAACATGAACGTAAAGAAAAAATGTTAAATTACAATTTTACCCATGTTCTCATAGCTATGCATCTTAAAAGGGTTCTCCTTTAAACCTCACCCTATAGTTAGGTTCATTTGAGAACTACTCTTAATGTAAGAACCATTCGTGACCATAATATATCATTTTACTATTTCCTCCTACTTATCCTCTTACTCACAAGATTAACACAAGTATCAAAATCAATTAAAGATGTAAGAAAAAGAAATTAATATGACATGTTATACGATCAATTAGGAAAAAATATTAGAAGAATATTTTTTTTTTTCTTACCAAAAATAATTTATTAGTAAACCATTAATGAGCACTGATAAATTGTACACGAGTGGAGATTTAAAGGGTTGCTGGTCAAGGTAATGGCTCATTTATTTTTAAAGGGTTGCTTGTCAATGGGAAGCTTTACGCATTAATAATTTTAGAGAAATAATATATTCTTATACTTATTATTACTAATTATAATTTTACTCATTTAATCAAGATAAGTGTCAAAATTAAGAATAATATAAAAAAAATTAGTGTCTTAAAAATGTCAAATATTCAGTAAGTATGAGAATGTAGTATGAACAAAAAGTAGAAAAATATATCATTTTTCATAATTTTAAGCTAGATTAGGATTAATGGTTTTCAAATCTTCTATTATTAGATACCAGCAAGTTATTTGTTCTTGTTTAGCAAAACTTAATTATCTTATATTATTACTACAGAAGAATGTTTAATATAGTCCATATTTAATTTATAGTAATAAAGAACTAATTTTAGCATTTAGATTAATGGCATCAATGGTCCATATTACATTTTAAAAACTTGGGCAAAATGATATTTTCATAATTCACATGTGGTGCTTTTACAAATCACATATGATTGTATACTAAATCATTTGTGATTGAATATTAAAATTTTATGACTATATTTTTTACATTAACTTTATTAAACATAACTACGAACATGTAATTAATTATCGACATTAATTATATACATATTTTTCTTGGTTATCTTTTTAACAGCTGAAGCATTGGGTTATACGAAACAAATACGAGCGTATCTGGACCCAGAATCCTCAAAGCCCTTTAGTCTTTCTCATGGTGTTAGTTTTGCTTCTAGTGGTTCCGGCTATGATAACCTCACCGCTCAAATATCGGTACGCTTCGATCAGACTTTTCTCAAATATAACCACTGTATAGGTATGAATCATTGCACTTCTTACCTTATACATAGAGAGTTGACCTATTGATATGACATGTGCATGTGAGAGGGAGAGAGTACACTCAACAACACCCTCAGTCCCTCACCATATATGTACATCGGGATATGACATATATACTTATAGTAGCAACTATGTACGTATCTTAAATATTTTCACACTCACAAACACTTTATATGAGATGTATGTTAGTTATTTCATCATTTGCTCATGTAAGTGTTTGAAAGTTTGTGAACACATATGATAAGTGTTTGTAGTTGCACACATACTTTTCCCTACAGGACTTGAACCCACAACCTTATGAAACAACAAGAACATCAAACACCGCTGTACAGTAATCCCTTTGGTATAAATAGATTTTTTATCTAGTTTTTTACTTGTATATTAACTATTTGATGGTTTTATTTTGTTTGCATGTATAAAGAATGTGTTGACTTTATCACACCAAGTCAAGTATTTTGCACACTACAAACGACAACTTAGCATGAAGATAGGAGCAAAGAAGAGTCATGAAAGTATTAGGAATGCAGTGTTTGTATTGAGCATGGGAACAAATGACTTTCTTCAAAACTATTATATCGACCATACAAGAAGTTCCCAATACACTATAGACCAATATGGAGATTACTTGATCTCTCTCCTTCATGGTTTTGTCAAGGTTAGTTCTCTTCTTCTTTTCAAAGGGTTTGTAGCTCAGCGATATCAGTGTATTATAAAACTGTTGGATTCTAGTCCAGTAATGAATAAAAAATGAAAATTAATATACCTTTCTACTTGTTCCTCCTACTTCATCCTCTTATCTTACTCACCACAAGATGACATTTGGAGTCCACTAATTATAATTCTCTTTCCTAACCTTCTTCATTGATTTTGACACTTGTGTTGATCTTGTGAATAAGAGGAAAAAGTAAGAGGATATATCAGCTCTCATAAAAAATATAGATTTAGAAGTAGGTTTAGCCAGATATGCGTGTGTTATGCTGTTAAAGAGGGAATTAATGGTTAAATGTTTACATATTTGTGTAGAAAATTAATTCTCTAGGAGCAAGAAGATTGGTGGTTGTTGGAGTTATTCCTTTTGGGTGCATGCCTTTGGTCAAGACATTAAAGGGTACAACCAAATGTGACGAAGACTACAACAACGTGGCTCTTTCATTTAATACCAAGATTCAAAATTCGTTGCATACATTAAAAACATCTTTCGCGATGAAACCCGCGTTTGTCGATGCTTATCGTCTCATTCAAAACGCAATTCAAAATCCTGCAAAATATGGTTAGTCGTAGCATCGCTTTACACTGTACATTTTCATTTAAACGAAAAAGGGCAAAATGAGCGAAGATACAAAAAAACTTTGTTAATATTGTCATTATATGCAATTAACTTTATTTTGTACTTAAAAATACATACAACTTACAAATTTGATTCATTGTATATAATTGGTAACCTGAGTACCAAGTTACCAGTTACCGATTGTATACAATGAACCAAATTTAAAAATTGTTTGTATTTTTAGGTACCAAAGTTCTTTTATTTTTACCAGGTTACCCGTAAGTTACCTATTATCATAGGTAACTTGCATACAATGGACCAAATTTGTAAGTTGTATGTATTTTTAAGTACAAAATAAAGTTGGTTGCATACAATGACAATATTGGTATAATTTGTTGTATTTTTTGTACAATTTGCCCAACGAAAAACCATTTTAATAAGAGAAGTCCTAT
This sequence comes from Dittrichia graveolens, assembly GCA_038502395.1. Lineage (NCBI taxonomy): Eukaryota > Viridiplantae > Streptophyta > Magnoliopsida > Asterales > Asteraceae > Dittrichia > Dittrichia graveolens. The sequence goes on from JARJIL010000002.1 coordinate 62,656,650, forward strand.
TTCACTTTTTTATCGTCAAACTTTGTCGATTTTCTTAATAAACAATGACATATGAGATTTACCGACTCTCTGAGTCTCTTCTATCATCTACTTTCTTGATTTGAACACATGCATGTATTTATTAGGAGAAGTATGACTTAGTAGAAAGATTTAGAACGTCTCGTCTAATAATGAGACGTTCTATATCTCACTACTTATCTTTCTCCTACTTATTACATCAAGACAAGTGTCAAAATTAGAACGATTTACGTACTACGAGGAGTGAACATTATCCTTTAATATTATTAATTAATTAATATATATACATTTATAAATACAGGGTTTACAGAGACTTCAAAGGGGTGTTGTGGAACTGGAACGGTTGAATATGGCATGAGTTGTAAAGGCATGAATGTATGTAGTGACCATGACAAATATTTATTTTGGGATGCAGTTCACCCTTCTGACAGGATGTATAAGATTGTTGCAGATGAGGCCTTGAGTTCTATTATCATGAACCTTTTTTAATTTATATAATATTAATTATAAGTTATTATTTAGTGAGAGTATGAAAGTGGACAAGGATTTATCAAACTGTTATTACTTGTTGATATAAGCTTATTATTATGTTTTAAAAACGGGACAAATTTTATCAAAATGTACTCTATTTTATCTAAATACTATCGTGTGTATCGAACTTTGAAAAATGCTATTATATATACGTAACTTTTAAAAACGTTATTATGTGTATTAAATGACCTGAAACCTAATGAATGTTGACATGGGTCCGGTTTCTTCTGATGTGGCTTTTTAATTTTTTAATAGTTTCCCCAAACATTTTTTGTGGATTTAATTTTGGGTTAAGTGAATCGAAATGTAACGAATTATCCCTATTTTAATATTCTATGTAACGAACTATAATTTATTAATATTAATACATTAAAGTCACATTTTTTGTGATTAATACAACAAAGTCCCCGGATAGTAACATTGTGTGTAATGTGACATGCAATTGTAGGATAGCAGGATTGGTTTTTACTATTTTATTTTTTAAAATTATACTTTAACCCATTATTATTATTATTATTATTATTATTATTATTATTATTATTATTAAATAACCCTTTGCATCTCCGATTTTGAGATTGTGAGTCGTTTAAGGCCTGACCACGGCGGCCGTTCACATACTGACAAGGCTGACTTGGTTTAACATCAAAATCCTCAACATTTGTAGAAGCAACATTCGTTTTATTGTTAGAGGATTTATAACCCGTAGCCATAAAACAAGTTCTAGGGTTCAAACTCTTTTTTGATGAACTTAGATTTAGGGGTATATAAAACATCTTTGGAAACTGCAATCAACCCAAGATCTTTGTTCCCAGCTTCAATCCGACCTCTATGAACCTTAGTTTAACTTCGATTAACACCAGAAATATTACATTTAAGAAACCACCCCTCAAATGAATCTATCGTAGAAACTCCAGTAACATTCATCAACAAATCATCTTTTAAAGACTTACCAGATGTGAAAGCAATGGAGATGATTCGATGGTGGTGATGTTGTTGTCGGATGAAGAAGAGGGGAATGAACCACTGTCCAAATTAAATAATATTCTAAATTAACTAATGTTTGAAGTTGTTAAACTACCAAATCATCATCTAATGTTAAAGTTTTTAAATTAACTACTCATCATCATCATTGGAATCTTCCTCCTCATCAACGCTAGCTTGTTGCGATTTTGTTTTTCCATGTGGGCAATGAAGTCAAATGGAGCTGCTGTGTTGAGACAAATGGTGGCAAGTTGGCAAGATTAGAATTTGGAATCATGCTTGAGAAGTATGTAGCTAAGTCTTGATATTGTTTTCGATCTTGTTCGTCATGATGTTTTTCCCAAGCTTCTCGTGTTGCTTGTATCATATCTTGAATGATCTCATTTGATGTTGGTGTCAAAGTGGTAGATGAGGAAGGAATCATAGCTTCTTGCGCTGCCCGTTTTAATCTTGTGACCCCGACGCTCATCTAATACCTTCTTAAAAACTTCTTGCTCGTAAGGTTAGATGATGCTGCTTGTTGAGTTTGAATTTCCATCTCGGCAACCAACTTCTCCTAAACTTTTAAATGAGGATGATTAGCATAGCAAACTATCAATTCACAAATTTATCAAGCATATATTACTTACATAATCTAATTCACAAAACTTAAATAATTATTACTTACATAATCATCTTTCACTTGCTCATTTACCCACCCATTTGTTGACTTATAATGCATGTCATGCCAATTATCTATTGCACTTTGAATTTTCTTTGTCTCGGGATTCATCTCTATAAGAATAAAATACATGAGAATGAGATCCGTGAAAACTATTATAGGGTAGTTTGGACCGATTTACAGTATTTTTCTTCAAACAGTGTTGCCACTTTGGATATAAAATTTTTTTATCTATTAATTGGTTCCTCCATGCAGGTCTCAAGCCTTGAGGTGGATTTCTTCTTGCATTGTTCACATCTTCAGGACCTCCATGTTTTTTGAAATATGTGTCATTTATATTTACCACTAGAATACCGATTCACACAATATCGATCGAGGCCATTATGTATGGCAGGCCAATCATGTTGGTCACGTCCGATGTCGAAAAAAACCTAGAACAAAAAACAGCAAACAACCCAAGTGGATAGGTTGGGTGGGGTAAGATAATAATTGCTAACATTCTCACATTATATATAACTATTAAAAAGAGATCACCTGCATCAAATAGCCCACATTTAAACCGACCTTGCTTAACCTTTAGACTTGCTTAACCTTTAAGTTTTTTATTTGACCCATTTGATGTTAAAATAACCTAAAACATTCACCAATACCACCAACAACCATGGTTATTACTGTGGGATTATGGGATAATAATTATAACCACACTATACACGGATTCTCTTGGCTTTGGGTAGTGAAGATGAAAAGATGTTAAATGATTTTACTATTCATGGGTTTATTGTAACAATTTTGCAGCCTGGTATTTATTGTAGTAACCAATGGGAAATATCAAATTTACTGTTCATGGTGGTACAAATAGTTTTGAAATCTGATTTAGCAAATTCAGTGCATGATGGGGGTATAAATGCTGAGTTTGAACCCGTAATGAAACAACACTTTCCGCTAATTCAAGATAAAAAAAACTCATAATAGAATGAGTTAATTGAAATGCTTGCGTCTAAAGTAAAAAATGCAATCATTAGAAAAATCAAAGAATCAAAATATTTTTCTATAATTCTTTATTGTACTCCGGATGTGAATCATAAAGAACAAATGACATTAATCATAAGATGTGTTGATATGGTAAGTAGTCCAATAAAAGTAGAAGAGTTTTTTCTTGAGTTTTTAGTTGTAGAAGATGCATCTAGTTTAGGTCTTTTTAATGTGTTACAAAAAGCTTTAGAAGATCTTCATTTAGATATAAAATGTGTGTGTGGCCAAGGATATGATAATGGATGTAATATAAAAGGGAAACACCAAGGTGTACAAAAACGATTGCTTGATATAAACCCTAAAGCCTTTTATATGACATGCAGGTGTCATAGTGTTAACTTAGTTTTATGTGACATGGCAAATTCTTGTCACAAAGCAAACACATTTTTTGGTACATGTCAAACATTATATAATGTGTTTTCTAGTTCTAAAAAAAGATGGAGTGTGTTACTTGAACATATAGATGAATTAACATTAAAATCGTTGTCTTCTACTTGTTGGGAAAGTCATATTGAAAGTGTTAAAGCTATAAAGAGTCAAATTGCCCAAGTAAAAGATGCCTTAATACAATTAGCACAAGTGATGATGGAAAGGTTTATAAAGATGCCAAATCTTTAGTAAATGGTGAACTTTCAAGCTTTGAATTTGTTTAAAGTTTGGTCATATGGTAAGAAATTTTATATAGAATTAATTTGGTTAGTAAAAAGCTACAATCTAAAGATATGCTTTTTGATGTTGTAATAAGAAATTTGAAGGGATTAGTTAATTTTTTTTAAAAATATAGGGAGAATGGGTTTGACTCGGCTATTAGCGAGGCTAAAGATATTGCATATACAATTGGAGTGAAATCTAAATTTCCTATGAAACGCATTTCTTATAGAAAAAGACAATTTGATGAAATCCCAAATACCGAAAGAGAACAATCTTCTCAAGAGGCTTTTAAACAAATTATTTTCTTGTTTTTGTGGATATGACACTTTCTCAATTGAAAAGTAGGTTTGAAGAAATGAAACATTTAGATTCTATTTCCGGATTTATATTTGATGGATCAAAGTTGGTTTTTATTTGATGATGAATTAAAAAAATGTTGTTTGAATCTTGATTAGCTTTAACCAATTGTAATGAATGCGATATTGAAGGAAAAATTTGTTTATGGAATTACAAATTTTATAGAATATGTTGTCGGATGAAGCATATGATGTAGATAGCCCTTGGACATCTATTCGGATTATGGAGTTTGCTAAAAAAATGGATATGTTTCCGAATGTCTTACTTGTTGGTATATGCCCGCTGACACAAATGAGTTAATGGTACTGCTGATGAAGTATAGGCCTATTGGGTCACACACCAAGTATTGATTCCGACAACACGATCAAGCAAAAGAGAGAAAGAGGCCAAAATGGGTTTTGGCAGGATGGTACATGGGCCGTGTTCCTGAAAACGGGCCGTGTCCAGCCCAACTAGCACGGGGCGTTTTGGCCCAATTCAAGGGCGTGTGCTTTGGGCCAACATGGCCGTGTAGATGAACACGGTCCGTGTTTAGCCTATTTGACACGGGCTATCTTGGCCCAATTGAGGCCGTAGGCTTTGGGTCTACACAGCCGTGTTGACCAACACGGGCCGTGTACGGTCACTGTAACAGCAGAATTAACATTCTTAAACACACTTTTTAATGTGATTAAGTAGTGTGTTAAGTGTGCTACGGTTTTCTGTGCAAAAGAACAGACTCTTGGGAGTTCTAGTGTGGTGGTTCATGTTCATCTTTCTCTCTAATGGTTCTTCCTTCTTATGATCAAGTTTGATGCACAAGAGAAGGTGATATACACTTTGTGATCTAGCTTTGATGCACAAAGGTGTTTCTTATACTTGGATTGTGTTGTTTTGGTGTCTACATCAACCTACTAGCATTGGGGAATCAAGTGTGCTTGGGGTGGACTTCACTAGAGGAGTTCTTCTTGAATTCTACACACTTTGGCAAAGAAGAAAGCTTTTGATCTTGAATTGTGGTATAACCTTTCTTCTATCTTGTTTGTTATATTTTAGTTGCAACTCCATGTCTAGATTTTGGTCCATGAGAAGTGTTTGTTTGGTTAGCTTATAATTCTTGTATTATGTCATGCTTTCGTTGCTACTCGACTATGCCAAACAAATACCTTCAGTGGTATCAGAGCCATATCTAACATGGCATTGCACTATTGAGTCTAGAAAAACCATAAAAATATTTTATTTGATAAGAAAATTGTTTTCTTGAAATGGTTTTTCGTGTAGATTCTTGTTAGGCTAAAATTGATATATTTGTAGCCTACATAATATTTATATAAATATTTTTATATAAGAAAATTGTTTTCTTAAAAATGGTCTTTCTTGTAGACTCTTGTTGGACTAAAATTGATATATTTGTAGTCGTCATAATATTTTAGTTTTTATAATTATATATTTGTTGTAACTTGGCATGAAGTGTACACAAATATATACTTATAAATGTATATATGAATATGTGTTTCAAAAATGGTTTGGTGCACTAATGCATATGTACAAGGATTGTCATTTTGTGCCTTTGATGTTTTGACAATCTTGACTAAAATATAGATATATATTTGTATCATGGTTTTGTGTGGCATACCATGTTTCATTTTGTTGCGTTTGGTTAATTCGGTAACATGATATGCCCTTAGACCTATGTGTTGTGGTGGTTGATTAATTTGGTTTTTGGCGGCCTGCATGCTGTATTGTTGTAATATAATTTATTTATTTATTTGTTGGTGCGGCTTGCACGCCGTTTATTCGATTCCGTGTATTTGTATAAATAGTGTAGGAATACGACCTGCGTGTCGTTTATATATATTCTACGTATTTGTAAATAGTATAGAATTAGAACCGGAGAAATCAACGGGAGTCATGGTGATGACGTCTTGGCACGAAGGAGTCAACACGCTTATGGAGGTGTTGGATTCAATGGGAGCTCACCCAACGAGACTATACCTTGTCCTTAGGTTTTGGACTTTTTTTCCCCGTTGTGGCTCACGGGGAAGACGCATAGGATTTTTGGGCATGTTACCGAATTATATATATATTTGTGTGGTTATATTTTATCTTCTATGCATGGATTAGGATTCGCATGCTAGACAATTTTTCCTTTAAAATTAAATAAAATACAACGTTTATTAAAATGGTTAACAATCTCGCGCGAATAGAATTGACAAAGAAAACATAAAATTGGTATTATATTTAAAAATTGCTTAAAATCGTTTTGACACTTACTTTGTTAATTCACAAAAAGGTTTTTATAAACCGGAAACAAAATCCCGTTTTTCAAAATGTAAATCACGCACCATCCGTAAGATGACACCATCCGATTCTAACGAAACAAGGATGATTGTCGAGCTAAGCACGAGTCATTCCTTGCGTAGTTGTGTGGAAGGTGAGTGGGGTAACTCGCATGATTGGTTGTCGAGCTAAGTACGAGCCAATTGATGGTCAAGAGTGCCACCCGTGTGTCTTGTCGGATGGTTTACAATTTTAGTATATAATTCTTGATTAGTTGTCGAACTAAGCACGAGCTAAACAAAAATTATATATTAAGATCGGTGTAAGGAAGGGATCAAACATGCCAACCGACATAATGGATGTCAACGGATCCCGCAAGCGTCTAAGAGTTGTAATAGAGATTACAATTGGTAAAATGGTTACCGGTCTAAATAGCTTCGCCACGTGATCCGCGGTAAACCCGTCACGGTGCGAGGTGAAATAAGGTTCTTAGCCCTTTCCTTAGATGGCGTCTTCAAGCAACACCAACCATTTTTCGCTTAGCCTTTTCCTTGAAAAGGAGAAACTCAATGGTAACAACTTCTTGGATTGTTTTAGGCAACTTAAGCTTGTCTTACGCCAAGAAAGGAAGATTGTTACCATAGAGTAGGCTCTACCCGAGGCTCCTGCTGCCAATGTCACTCACGGGGGTGAACTTTATCGCATGGCTTAGGCAGTTGAGGATTATCCTTCGCCATGAGTCAAAGTTGTACATCCTTGAGGAACCCTGGTGTGCTTAGGTGTACTATATTGTTAACGATTTAAAAGCTTATTACCACGCTGTTTCAAATATGGAATTACCCTAGAAACACAACACACACGGGCAGTGAACCCACGTATGTAGTATAGGCTATTGTAAAACCGGATATCGAACTCAGGGAATGATAGCTACCAATACTCAACCATTACCATTGTTTAGTTAAACAAACATCAGAGATCACAGAAAAAGAGCCAAAAAAATCTAAAACAACTGAAGATGGTTTCAACTCTCACACAATCAAACGGGATGAGCACGAAGATAACAATCGATTTATAAAGATATTCACTCAAATCTCAAATCATCCAACATAGCCATGGATAGTGCAAATATATATATACCATCATAACATTGATCAAGTAGATTTCTTTAAACATGCCAAAATAACCAAATCAACATGTAAAGAGTTAAAAATAATGATATTTCAACCCGTGTTCATACAAATCATAAGTTTATAGAAATTCAAGATTCAAAAACCTTTGTAACCCCAAATCTTTACTTACAAAATGATTTGTCTAAACACACCAAGTTTCATGAGCATAACTTCTTAACCACTAGGAAATACAACAAGGTGCATAAATCAATATTCCAATCCATCTCCCATTAACCTAATGTGAAGCCCCAAAAATGCATACCAAACATGAAACACATCAAAAACCACCAAACCTAGCATGAATCTAACATGAACATATTTGTTTTAATATATGCAATTTTGAAGATACATTGAACAACCATGTAGACAAACCTATCATACATGTTCATACAACCCACAAGGACTGAAATTATCAATAAACATAGCCAAATCATGCATTCATTGGATCATCATCATCAACAACTTCTAGAAATTCATATGATCAAAGCATAATAACATATATATTACCAAAGGCTACATTGGAATCATATTGATTCAAGTGAATAAATGAGTTTAGAAGCACATGATTACAATATCCATCATAAAATACACTGATTTGCTACCTAACATTCTGGAAATCAGATTAGAGTTTACCAAAATGAAGAACAACAATCAATGGTGATGAAGGCGATGAAGATGGAAGCTCCACAAGCTTGAAATGCCTTCTCCTTTGCTTCTCCAATGCTCCAAGGATTACCCAGATGTATTTGGACGTGTTTTGGACCGGGAATTTGAGAGAGATTGTGTAAAAAGTCGAACCCCTGTTCTGTTTTTCGAACTGATATTTAAAGACGTACAGGGCCTTCTTCACGACCATGAAGGGCCTTCACGACCCGTGAGGAGGAAGGCTTCACGACCCTACACAGGTCGTGAGAGGCTAGTGGACCAAGTGGGACAAGTGGCTCTGCAACTGAAGATAAGGCTTCTCACGGGCCGTGAGAAGGTCGTGAGAGGTCGTGAAGGACCTGGATCCACATGGCTCGTGAAAGGCTATCCGGCTCGTGTAGCATGTGGTCTTCACGGCTCGTGAAGGGTCGTGAGGGGTCGTGAGGGACCCCTTTTTTCTATTTTTTCACCAACTTTGCTGTAAATCAACCGGAAACGGCTCGTTTACTGTCGAAAAGCCAATATATGCCTGTATGGTGAACAAGAAGTGATTAGGTAGCTTATATAGAGATTTTTAGCGGAAATCCAGGCAGAATGCAGGGAAATTCACATAAGAAACATGTATAAATTAGAGTATATCAAACCCCTTCCGGAGCCACCTGCTACCGACGCGACTTGGGCCATCCGATACGGGTATGAAAAATGTGTTGAGGACACGCACGATGTTACCTGCCTCATGTTGTCAACTATGAGCTCAGAGTTGCAAAAGCAGTTTGAGCACATGAGTGTGTACAATATGTTAAACAAGCTTAAGGACATGTTCCAACAGCAAGTTAGGCAGGAACACTATGAGTGTGTTAAAAGCCTAGTCGGTTGTAGGATGCAGGAAGGCGGGAATGTTGGTCTTCACGTCCTTAAGATGAAACGTGAACCAAATGGAGAGGTTAGGATTTCCTATTGGGAGAGAGCTCGCTGTGGATATTGTACTCCAGTCTCTACCCGCATCATATGATCAGTTTGTAACAAACTATCATATGCAAGGAATGGAGAAATCCTTAAGCGAATTGCATGGCATGTTGAAGTCTGCGGAGTCTGACATGGCCAAGCATAATTCCACCTCAACCACTCCTGTCTTGGGTTTAAAGAAACAAAAGAAAAGGAAGAAGAAACCGACCCTAAAAGGAAAGGTTGGAGTTTCCAAGCCTATCCTTAATATTGAGTCGAAGGACATAGAGAATGTGTCTCAAAAAGAAACTCAAGAAAAGGTGGTTTGCTACTTCTGTGGGAGATTTGGAAATTGGGGCCGTCATGCCTGCCCTATGTGCCGAGAGGATATAACACTTCTCAGGAAAGAGAGAGTTAACTTTCCATCTTCAGGTACATTCATGATTCATTGCTATTCTTCTATAAGCTGGGTTGTTGACCCGAGCTGATTGACTCACGACAAATTTATTTTGTTACAAAGTGTAGGTTCTTGGAGGAATGTAGAAAAGCATAAAGAACCGGTACTCGGACGAGGAAACCAGGGTGATTGTCCTCTAAGAGAAGAAAAGGAGACTTGATCTCGCTTTTGTTGCCGGTTTATTTATTACTTTATTTTATTGCCCTGTGTGGCAAGTAACTTCTCTTTGTATGCTCGTTTTTAATTACGATGGACATAATTTTGAAGTTTTAAGAATTGATGTAAAACTTTAAGCATTGTTAGTCCAAAGTTTATTCATGTCATAACTTATGTGTTGTTTTGCCCTGCGGGGCACACAACTATACATTTGATGACGATGAGTTTATTCTTAAAACATGAAATTTATTATGAAAGTTTATTGTGAGATATTTTGTTATATTCAAAATTTTCCATGTCATGGCATACACAAGGTTTGGTTACAAGTAATATAATATTCATGAATAATTGATTCTGAATCCAAAATAGTTTGGATTAATTATCTTTGTGTGATAATCAACTTTACCACATAAACAAGAGATATATATCGCCTAGATCCGTGTGGTTGGGATCTCGGGATAGTTTAGCCTCGGGCTAAACGTTTTGATGTTGATCTTGTATATTAGGCTAAGATGATTATGAGATCCTTCACCGGAGTTTGTGAAAGGATTGAAGGCTTGTTGGATATTGATCACATTTTTGTGGATAATCCGTTCAAGCACATCACAAAGAATAACGAAAGAGAAACTTCTTCGTCGCTACCTTCATGGTAGTAGTTGCGAGAAGTTTACTAGTTTAGCTATATGTCTGAAGCCTTGTTGGTGTTCAGATGTAGCCAAAACGACTTTCAGAATCAATAGTGCATATAGATCAAGATACTTAGATCTAGTTAAGATGCTAAGATACCTACTATCTATATATTGGATGACCATATAGTGAATTGTGGAATTGTTTCACAATTCATATCCTACTAAGACACATTGGTACATGGTGTCATGGAGTAGGGAACCGGGTGTTATTGATAATGATCCGGTTTATGACGGGTCAAGAATGTGTGTCCGATTTGTTGGGATATTCATTTACTATTGTGACTAAGTCCTCAAATCTAAATTCAATTGATAGCCTATTTAGCATTTATTAAGATACGACTAGAAAGGTTCTTTGCTTGTCTATCTTATAGTTCGAAGTTATCCATGCTACATTCAGTGGGAGATGGATAAACTTGAAATCAAGAAGTGCTAATACATTTGAGGAGTTCTTCTAAGTTTTAGCTTTTTAACCTTTTGAGAACAATGTTTGTTGCTTAAAAGGGAAGAAGAGAGAAACTAAAACTAAGGCATTCCAGTGGAAGAACGTGGAACTTAAATGAAGACTTGATGTTGATACTAGCATATAATCTGATATCTTTGATAGATGATCAGCATGGATATGCTAGTATGTCTGACTAAGAGCCATTACTTCTTTTAATTTTGATAAGAGTCATATAGAGCCAAAGAGATATGAGTTTCTCATATCTAAGTGGCAATGACCTGATGGTGAGTCATGTTGAGTTCACCACCTATCGAAAGACGTAGTGGATCCGGAATTCACTAAAAACAAAAGAAGTAAATGATAAAGAGATGCAATCCATTTGAAATGTCCAAGTACTTGACTTGACTTGATCCCATACCTAGGTGTATACCAAGGTGGTAGTGATGGGATTAACATGGATGGAATTGTAGACAACTTCAAATACCGACTAGTGGTAAAGTTTTCATGATGGTTATGGAGAAACTTGTCCTAGTGGCTATGTTGAAGAATGTTTGATACTCGTAGATATTAATGACCACGTTCCGTCATGGAAGAATATGATAAGGAAGTGCTTATAACACTCTCCGAGGGTCTTAATATACATCCGTAGTATCCGTATTATGTCTACAAAAGTGGATAAGTCCAATTTGGACTTATGCTAGCATCTTAAAGGAAATATCTTTGCTTACTATTAGAAAATCAAAGTGATGAGTTTTCTAGAAGCATAGATAAAACCTTTTATATGTGTCAGGGCTAGTGGGAGCTTTGTTGTATTCCTAGTGTTGAATGTCTATTGAAGATAATGCCCGATATTAGGTTATCTGCAAACCTAATTCAGGAATTACTGCTTCATAAGGGCATTTAGGAGATACAAAATTGGATAGTATTTAGTTCAAGAAATATAGATATGTTCTTGATGTTTGACGACTTGAATAGGCTTGGAGTAAGTAGTTACTCTAATGCGTGTTTTTGCTAGGATAACTGTTGATCTTTGGTCAAAGTTGATGATCCTAACTTGTGGTGTTGTTTGTTGTTTCTTAAAGTATCACTAACCCTATTGTGGGCTTTTGAGACAATGAGGGTGTGATTACTTTAACTTTTTGAAAAGTAAGATCTCTTTGATGCATACTTTTATAGTAGTCTTGTCAAAAGAGATATAAGTAAATAACAAAAGTACATGTGGATGTTGTGGGACAAATCCACTAGTTAAGCCGTTGTTATGGACTAGTGATGTTTATCATACTAGGTTAAGTAGCATTTCTAATGCGTATAACTTGGCTTGAATATTGTTTTGGTTTATGATTGATTGGTACTTATGTTTTGGGGACGTTAAGCAGTTATGTAATTCATACCATATCAATTATTAAATAAAGATTTAATAATACGCCAAGGGCGGGTATTTTATGAATCCTTATTGTGTTCCATCTTAGCGTGTTTAAACACTTCCAAGAATGTTTTTCATTCTAAATCTCCATAATCGGTTATACTTTATGGGAAGTAAGTATAAATTTAGATTGAGGTAAAGAATTAGTTTTGATAAACGTGATTCTTGCCTACTCTTGAAAGGGGTTTCAAGTGATTGGAGGACCCGCACCTGAGTTTACTTCGTGGTTCTAGTCATAAGTAACTCGGGATGATGATGGTGTTTCATCCTTGAACTAGAGATACATGTGATTCCAAAGCATAGGTCTGCTTTGCTTTGATCGTTTTCTAACGCAGTCCGTAACTGGTCGTTATAAGTGAGATGATTGGGTGGAGTATTATCTATGTGGCGGGACTATGTAGTCGAAAGGAATTTGTTCCTCTATGTATAGAGAAGATATCTACGGGCCCCTCGATGATTGAGTGCTTACATTCATATGCATGGTCGTGCTCAAGTTATATTGATGATGGATCAATGTTAACTTGGTTTGGTGGTCACCACTAATCTAGAATCGAGAAACATAATCGTGAACGATCTGAAGGTTGACTTTATTCCATGCCTTGTGTTCACATAGGATATCGCGAACAAAGGGGTGTATATGTTCATTTATCTATAGGACAAGCATTTTGTGATTGGTATCTTGTCAAGAGTGGCATACCCTATACTGACTTGGGAGCATAGATGTCTTGCTAGAGGCCGCTCTATGTTTGTATTATTTTTCGTAGTCGTATCACGTGCAAGTGGGAGTCTGTTGGTATATGCCCGCTGACACGAACAAGTTAATGGTACTGCTGATGAAGTATAGGCCTATTAGGTCACACACCAAGTATTGATTCCGGCAACACGATCAAGCAAAAGAGAGAAAGAGGCCAAAATGGGTTTTGGCAGGATGGTACACGGGCCGTGTCCAGCCCAACTAGCACGGGGCGTTTTGGCCCAATTCAAGGGCGTGTGCTTTGGGCCAACACGGCCGTGTAGATGAACACGGTCCGTGTTTAGCCTATTTGACACGGGCTATCTTGGCCCAATTGAGGCCGTAGGCTTTGGGTCTACACAGCCGTGTTGACCAACACGGGCCGTGTACGGTCACTGTAACAGCAGAATTAACATTCTTAAACACACTTTTTAATGTGATTAAGTAGTGTGTTAAGTGTGCTACGGTTTTCTGTGCAAAAGAACAGACTCTTGGGAGTTCTAGTGTGGTGGTTCATGTTCATCTTTCTCTCTAATGGTTCTTCCTTCTTATGATCAAGTTTGATGCACAAGAGAAGGTGATATACACTTTGTGATCTAGCTTTGATGCACAAAGGTGTTTCTTATACTTGGATTGTGTTGTTTTGGTGTCTACATCAACCTACTAGCATTGGGGAATCAAGTGTGCTTGGGGTGGACTTCACTAGAGGAGTTCTTGAATTCTACACACTTTGGTAAAGAAGAAAGCTTTTGGTCTTGAATTGTGGTATAAACTTTCTTCTATCTTGTTTGTTATATTTTAGTTGCAACTCCATGTCTAGATTTTGGTCCATGGGAAGTATTTGTTTGATTAGCTTATAATTTTTGTATTATGTCTTGCTTCCGTTGCTACTCGACTATGCCAAACAAATACCTTCATTACTTGCATATAAAATACCAATTACAGTTACATCGGCTAAAAGAAGTTTTTCCAAGCTTAAACTTTTAAGTCGTATCTTACCATGACTCAAGAAAGATAGAATGGTTTAGCAATTTTGATATCGAAAATCAATTTCTAACGAGTATTAATTATGACAAGATTATTGATGAATTTGCTTCAAAGAATGCACGTAGGCATCGTTTTAGGTAGTTTGTAACTTTCTTGTAACATTTTAAACTTTTTAAGTAAAATTATGTTACATTTTTATTTATACATCTATATTATATATTTTGTTTGTGCGTGGTAAATTCCATACACAAGGGCATTAGTAGCTCTCTTCGCACAGGACATCAAAACTCTTTGGACGCCTGGGTATAATTACTGTTCTCTGGAATTAAAATGGGTTCTGAAATCTGAATATGGAATCTGTTTAAATTCTAGAGTTAATTTGATAAGTAGCTACTGTAACAGCTGGTGTCAAAATAAGTATAAAAAATAATATTTTAGAATGGGGCTGCTGGTTTGTGGTTGCAAATGCAACAGGGGCTGCTGTATTGGATATTATAAATTACTGTTGTCATTATTTGGGAATGGCATATGGAGTGGAATGCAATTTGATAGTAATTTAAAAAGGTAAATTACTGAGAGGATCATAACCCTCAAGCATCATATGCTGCACCCAAAATATCATCAATATGTTCAGAAGAACACAAATTTAATTTATTTATTAAGAAACAAGATGCCTCTTGTATCACTAGACCTATTCCACATCAAATCTAAAGATACAACGACTAAATGCGTACTCCGACAGCGATAGTATAGATTTCGTATCACCTGTCTGACCATATAGTAAAATGTCTTCTGTAAGTTATGGAACAAATACAGAGAACATAAGAATCACAATATAAAATGAAGTAATAAACAGCAAAAAAAAAAAAAAAAAAAAGATTTTATACCAAGTTGTTTGAATGTACCCCTGTTGAATATTTCCAAGTATAGAAGTATACAATGATCATGTACATACAGATAATGCATATTGTGATATCATAAAGTTTTTTTTCTTTCATTGTGAAGTTATTGGCTTATAACCAGCATCCCCACAAGAGCAAAAACCATCCTTAAAAAGATGGTAACATTCAGTATCCCTAACAGCAATTTCTCTCCTAACAATTTGTGAGATAAACTTTACCATATTATGACAATTTTGACACATATAAAGATTTTTCGTTACTCGTATAGGCATACCAGGAGCAGTATTTATAAGCCCAAATCCAATGGCCAATCTTTCACTATGCCCACACAAAACATCTGCTTTAGAAACATCAACTTCAACTTCCGTAAGAACATCAGTTTTAAACTCATTGAGCCTCATTTTCTCATAAAAACCATCCAAAACTGCGTTTATTTCTTTCTCTTGAGGATGACTTCTATCACCTGTAAGAAACGCATGAATACTTCCCTTCACTTCTACCCAGCTGCACCCAGGGTCAACCATGACCCCTTTTTCTCTCATTAGTTTTTTCAGCTTTGCAACTTCATCCCATTTACCAATATCAGCATAGAAATTACACAAAAGTGTATAGTACCCAACATTTTCTGATTCATTCATATCAAAAACATGTCTGGCTGCAAGTTCCCCTAACTCAACGTTCCTGTGGATCCTACATGCATTTAAAAACGCGCCCCATATCGCGTCATCTGGTTTTATAGGTATCTTTTGAATGAACTTATAAGCTTCTTCTAGTTTACCTGCACGCCCAAGTAAATCAACTACACAAGCATAATGCTTGAGGTTAGGGACAATACCGTAATGTATTGTCATAATTTTAAAATACTTTAATCCATTTGCTACCATCCCGGATCTACCACAAGCACATAACAAAGAAATAAAGGTAACTGAGTCGGGTTGTACATCTGATTCGACCATCTGGTTAAATAGGTCAACGGCATCTTGACCTTGTCCTCTTTGGGCGTAGCCACTTAACAAGGTATTCCAAGAAGCAATGTCTTTCTTCTGTGAATTGAATTGGTTCCATGCCGTATCCATTTTCCCGCACCTTATGTACATGTCTAAAAGTGCATTAGGTACAAATCCATCAAACACGAGTCCAGTTCTTAAAGCATAAGCATGTATCTCCTGTCCAGCCACCAAAGCTCCTAGGTTTGCACACGCCGAAAGAGCAGATATTAAAGTGATTGAATTGGGGGTTAAACTAAGTATCATTTTTCTAAAGAAAGTAAGAGCCTCAAGATTCCGATTATTGACCCCGAGACCATTGATGATTGAAGTCCAAGATATGACATTCTTGTTGGGAATGAAATGAAAGACCTCCAAAGCCTTATCAATACGTTTACACTTGGAATATAAATCAATTAACGCGTTGGTGACTACAACATATGTTATTAGTCTCGCCTTTTTAGCAAACTTGTGTAACTCAGTACCCAAATCTAAGAGATTTAATGAAGCACAAGCAGAGATAACACTAGCAATGGTGATCTCATCGGGTACAAATTGTTCTATCTGCATATTCTTGAAGATTCTCACAGCCTTTTCAGGTTGCCCGTTTTTCTCATAACCTGAAATCATGGATGTCCATGATACCACATCTTTTAACCAAATTCTGGTAAAAACTTTTTCAGCTTCTTCCCAAGCTCCAATGCTACTGTATAGCTGTATTAATGAGTTATCAATAGAAACATCTTTTCCAAACTCATGTTTTGTAGCATACCCATGTACGTTTCTTCCCAATCTTTCATCACCAACAAGCTCACATGCTGAGATTACACTAGTCATAGTCATCAAATCTGGAACTACAGAGCAATCAAGCATGTCAACAAACAATCTTAACCCTTCCAAACATTCCTCATTTTCAAAATACCCTGATATCATTGCGTTCCATGATATTGTATCCTTTACAGGCATTTTATCAAACACCAAGCGAGCGCTATATACATCTCCACATTTCACATACATAGTGATCAAAGAATTATTCACATCAATACTAGATTGGAACCCAAATCTCAACACATGAACATGAACCTCTCTGCCCCGAATCAAATCCGGTACCGCCCCACAAGTCCTCAAAACACTAGGAAATGTATAAACATCGGGTCGGAGTCCAGCCCACAACATGCGATGATACAAATTTAAAGCCTCATCAAAGTACCCACCTTTAGCATACCCACCAATTAAAACATTCCAAGAAAACATATCTCTCTCAGACATTTTACCGAACACGTACCATGCATCAACCAAATTGCCCAACCTAACAAACATGCTCAACAAAGAGTTCCCAAGTCTGATACTTAATTGTTTATTTGAATCCTTTATCGTAGAGTACACTTCACGCCCTTCAGGCTCTGCTCGTTTCCGCTCGCAGAGATCGATTAGTGTAATATACGTTTCTTCGTCGACAGAAATTCCGAGTTTTTTCATTGTCTTTAACAGTATCAGAGCTTGTTCTAGGTTCCCACGAAGACAAAGGTCGCATATGAGGGAATGGGGGTCTCTGGTGTCGATTGAATCAGTGCTGGCTATGGTTATCTCATGCTTCTTTTTTAGAGAAAATTTACATGTGGGTGAGGGAATTGAGAAGCTTGTTGTATTGGGCATATGCTTATGGTGAAGAGATTTTAAGAGCTCGGAGTGGCATGAAGCAACAGTGTGCGTTGTAGCAGAGACTGCCATTTGCGTTTGCTCCTCCAGTCTCGTTAACCCCAACTTTGCAGCCCATAGTTATACCTTTTATTATTCTTGAGTTTCTTGATTTAATTTACAAACATTTAAATAAATCTTTTAATACTGGCATGATACTCGCGTAATATAGCGGTAACGAATAATTTCTACTCGTTAATATGTCCATTTTTAAGATGTACAGAGTATGATATTCATGTATATTAGTCGCAGCAAATAATTTTCGTTTGGTAACATTTCCGTTTCCTTTCTCTTTTTTCTATTTCCTTTACCTTTTTGTTCTCCATAATTGAAAAAAAATATTATGAAAATGTTTTTTTAATAATTAAGTTAATTTGTATTAGCTTTGATTTTCAAAAAAATTGTATCGACTTTGATTTTTAAAAAAATTGTATCCACTTTGATTTTCTTAAATATGTAAAGTTTAGTTATTAAAATAGAATATAAAAATCTTATTAACTATATCTAATAGTTACTCAATTTACTTTATATTAAAGGTAATTTAGGGGCTGTTTGTTAAAACAGAATGATTAAGCACCGAATGATTATGTGGTGTGAATAATTCAAAGGCTCTGAATGAATCTGCCTCTGAATGTGACATGTTGTTTGATAAAGGTTCTGAATGAACAATCTGAATAATGCAAATTATCAATTTAGCCTTAATAGTGATATATTATAATACAAGATATGATTTTTTAACAAGGCAACGTGCAAAAGAAGGAGCATTAAGGTAAAATACTTGGTGCTTAATGATTCATAATGCACTTTAAGGTAGAATGATTCAGCAGCATTATGCTGAATCATTCAGCATTCAGCGCTGAATAGTTCCATTAAACAACAAACAAACAGCCCCTTATAATTTCAAAACACTTAAAATTTAAGATTATAAGCAAAAAGCTTAAATACTTTATAATATAGTATAGATAAATAAAAAACTAAGATAAAAAGTTTTAACTAAATCATTCTAACCATTAATTTAGATTTAAAAAATTCAATTATTTAATTTCAATCATAAATTTTAATCGAAAACTAAAATTTTATTTTGATATTTTTTATTCAAAATTAAAATTAATTTTTGAATCTGTATTAAAATAATATTCAAATTCATTCGATTCTAATATAAGATAAGATAAAAAGTAAAAAATTAAAATTTAATATGCTTATATATATATATATATATATATATATAGGGGAGAGTTCAAACGAGAGTTGTTTTTCGTACGAGAGTACGAGAACCAATCTTGGCTATTCAAGTGGTAAGTGGAATTCATTGATGAAAAGTGTAGCGGGATTGAGTATGACAAGGTGCATGTAAATAATTCATAGGTGAGCAATCCAATTAAAGGAGGGGGAATTGGACGACTAAGATTGGTTCTCGCGGTTCTCGCAATAAAAACGGTTCTCAAATGAACTTTTCAAACGAGAACAGTTTTTCGTATGAGAACTGCAAGAACCAATATTGGCCGTTCATTTTGGATAATGGAATTCACGGATGAAGAACGTGGGGGGATTGAGTGTGACATGGTACATGTAAGGAATTCATGGGTGGACAATCCAATTGAAGGAAAGAAAATTGGACGGCTAAGATTGGTTCTCGCGATTCTAATATGAAAAACAGTTCTCGTTTAAACTTTTGCCTATATATATTCAACACAATCTTCTTCAAAAGTGGTAATACTGATTGTCTTGTTGGAATTAAGTGGATCGATTGATGCACACGTCCATCTATAAATATGTGTAAAAGGGTTCTTTATTAGGTGGTGGCTCCATTGTGTTTTTCATTTTCTTTGTTTCTTGAGTTTTTGACTCTCATAGGGTACTCGGTAAACCAACAAACAAAACAAATAATAATAATAATTAACAACAAGAAATTTCGTTAATAAATTTTAAAAAAATACCCAAAAAAAATAATAATACTGAGTTTATGATATATTTAATTATTTATTCTCCTCGTTTTATTGGTTTACCTATCTATGTTTATCTATATAAGTATATTTACTTTTGCGTTCTTGGATTTATATTATTTTAACCTATTTTATTTTATTTTACTTAATTCTATTTATTTATTTTGATTTTTTTTAGTTTTATTTTATTTATTTATTTTTTTCCCTGACCTTTTTTTCTTTTCTGTTTTATTTGCGGGAGGTCTATTGGAAAGCAATGTCTCTATATTTTGGTAAAGGTATGATTGTCTACATCTTACCATCTCATATTCTGCTTCGGCAGGATTAAGTATTGTTATTGTTGTTGTTGTTGACAGAGGACTCGGAAACGGAAAATTCTTGAATGTTTTTGTATGTATATGTTAGAAGGATTTTTTTAAAGTGAAATCAGACTTTGATTTAATGAAATATGGCCAAGAAAGAATGAAGAGCAGAGTTTTGTTTGGTTTTGCTTAAAAAACCTAAAACAGAAACTAAAGCTCAAAATTAGATCAATTTAAGAAGTTTAACACTGCTATTCGAACACATGAAAGAAAAGGGGTTGGTGCAAATGCAAAAGTGCAGCATGAGACCTATTTCTTTTATGACATGTTGATAGTTTCAATAGTTAATGATTTACAAGTCTTTTGGAAGTTAGTTAATTATATGTTGATTTGGCAAGTTAGTCTTATGATTTACAAGTCTTTTTGCAAGTTAGTTTAATCGAAAGTTGGTTATGCAAGTTGGTTAAATCAATAAACTCAAACGAGTAAAAAAAACTAGTGAATTAAACGAAAACGGGTCAATAAGAAAGTATTTTAATTAAATGGGAACGGGTCAAGAAGTAGTGATTAAACTTGACAGCTCAAAAAGAAAGTGAATTAAACTTAAACGAGTTACAAAGTAGTGAATGAAACTCGAAGAGTTCAAATTAAGGGGTTGGGAAAAAAGCTAAATTAAACTCAAATGGGTAGAAAAACATATGAACTATGTAGTTGTGATTTTAAAATGGGTCAATAAAATGAGACAATAAAAAACTAATGTAATTAAACAAGAATGGGTCAAGAAGTAGTGATTAAACTTGACGGCTCAAAAAGGAAATGAATTAAACTTGGACGAGTCAAAAAGTAGTGAATGAAACTCAAAGAGTTCAAAGGGGTCAAAAACCAGTTAGCTAAACTCAAACGGGTTAAATGTGACGCTAATGTGACATCGGAGTAAGAGAGAGAAAGATTGCTGTTACTCATGATCTAAGAAATTATTAACAGAGATCAAATGGCTGTTCATGTGCCTTTATCTTTGGAAGCTCTAGCAGAGACATGTCTACTTATGTTTTCTCGTATGAATATTTTGTCGCTAACTATTGGAGATCCCATTTCTGCGTCTCTTTCCGCCAATAGTTTTTCTTTAAAAGCATGACAAAACTTATTACCACAAACCAACCAAGAATGCTTTGAGGAAGCTATAGACCTTGATGCAAATCAACCAAATGACACCCTATCAAACAAGAATACCCACATACTTAAACAAATTCCGAACCCCAACTTCAATCTGGAACTTCAAATGACGGAAAAAACTTGACCCGGAACCCACGAAATGACTAGAAAATTCAAACGGTCTCGCTTGCGACCTTGTTGAAAGCCTCAAACCACAAACACCTTGAAACCTCGAACTCACAATGTAATACCCGAACTTCGGAAATAAATAAAAATAAATAAGAGAATGTTGTTATTGAGAAAATAATATTGAGTTTGGTTATAGACTTAATGGTGTAATAGTCGACTGTGTGGGCTTGATTATATATATATATATATATATATATATATATATATATATAAATAGATGGCTAGATGGACTAAAAACATATTTCAATTGGGTTGACCACTATTGGGCTTAAACAAGTAGAGGTTGGGCTTAGGCCTTTTTAGAGAATTTATATATGGGGGTTAGGGCACAGCCCCAACACTTGTTTACTGTTTCATTCATTCACTCTAAGCTAGTGTGTATTGGTGTGTGTTTTGCTCTCGAGAAAACAAAAGAAAAAGATCTCAAGAATCTTCGTGGACTTGGAGAATTGTTGAAAGAATCATCAGGTAATGTTTCCTACCTCACTATGATATTGTAGGTATTAATTTTAGCTTGTTTGAATGATTATAAGAGGAGTTAGAACCTGGGTTTTGAGGTTTTGGGTTTATGAAGAACTAGTAGAAAAGAAATTGAGATTTGAGCTTTAATACTTGATGAAATGTATTTAAATCTTCAAGGAAGTGTTTAAATGAGTGGAGAAATGTTTTGAAACAAAAAGGAAATGATTTGGTTGAGTTTTTAGAAACTTTGATTATGGCTATGGAGTCTGGGGTTTTCAAACGTTGAACTTACAGGGATGAAGATATACCATGCGACAGTCGCATGGACACTTGAGTGTGCCATGCGATAGTCGCATGAGCACTGGGGATGTGCCATGCGACTTTCAGTTGATGTATGTATGAGTTCATGCGACTTTGGTAATTTGTATATGCTTCATGCCACTTCCATATGTTAAGTATCTTTTCATGCGACTTTCACAAATGCATATGCCCATGCGACTTTCGCATGGGGCATCATGCGACTTTCGAACAGGCCCATGCGACTTTCGCATGGGGCACCCAGATAGTTCCATGCGACTTTGTAAAACGAGTCATGCGACACTTGGCAGGATTTCATGCGACTTACACTTACATTTCATCCGACAGTTGTTTTATAAGTTGAAATCCGACAGTTTCTATCCTAGACGAAATCCGATAGTTGCAATATGAATGGAAATCCGACAGTTAGATCCGGATTGTAGAATCCGACACTTCACCTCGACGCGACGCGTCGGTTTGATGGACGCGACGCGTCCCCGACTTAATGGACTTTAATGCATTTCTTATTGTTACATGCCTTGTGAAACCCGAATGTATTACGGGGATGAACGAACGAGGGATTCGTACACGGTATTGATTTGTTAATCTATTGTAGGTGACGGTTGACTAGCAAGTAATCGCAAGTGAGCTAGTGAGATAAGATTGAGAAACTGAGACTGCAAGACAGGTGAGTATTCTTATTTACATTTCTAAATAGACATTAAATACATTTGGTACGTGCCTAAGAAAGTGATTAATGATTGTGGAATACGTGAATGATATGTGTAGACCAACACTTCGGTGTCGGGTATGTTTTAGATAGACTTTGCATGTGACTGATGATGTGTAAGCAGACGATAAGTTATGAGACATGTGAGCTACCTTATCTTACTTTAATTCCTGTAATACGTAAGTGATATACAAGATGTTTACTGTGCAATGTATGTGCTTAATTGCGATTGGCTGTTAAGTGTTATCGTGATGTTATGATAGTAACCAACCGTACCTTTGTGGTTGGTTGGGGCAGATGACTTCATCTAAAGGTGGGACCTGTGATGAGTCATAGCGGGCGGGCCCCGGATTAGGCATCAAACGGGTGGGACCCGAGATGGGGCAGAGAGCAAGTCCCTAGTTATGTGTTACATGATGGCAGGATGTGATTATGGTTTAGGCATCAAACGGGTGGGACCCGAGATGCGGCAGAGGGCGAGTCCCTAGTTATGAGTTATTTGATAAGACCGTCTATAGGACGGGTATGTTGAGACCATGTACTACGGTAGTGGGTGCGGGGAATGCAATTGATGAACTGTTTTGTCTGTAAGTAAAGTACTCGCTAAGCTTTGTGCTTACGGTTGTTGTTTAACCATCTTTTCAGGTGATGACCACGGCGGGGCTCCAGCTCGTGTTTGATAGCTCATCCCCAGCAAGCTTCCGCAACGTTTTCACTCTCATGAGTTTTCTAATGTATTCCAAAATGATTGTACTTGAACTTAAGATTTTTATGGGTTTTCACCCGGGATGTAATTGGTATCATACACTGTTTCAATTATCGTAGGCTTTTAATCGTATGATTTAGTATATATCAGAAAAAATTTTTGGGACGTTACACACAAACACCTTGAATGGCGGCCTCGTTGGAAAATCTTGAACGCCTTGAAACCTCAACCTCGCGAAAGAGACCTCGAATGGCTACCTCGCCTGAAACCTCGAACTTGAATGGACTTGAAAATCTCGAACTCACAAACATCTTGAACGCACTGGCGGATCCAGTGTACAAATAGGGGGGGGGGGGGGGGAAGGGCCCCCAATGACTTTTCAAAGGCTACACATATATTATGGGCTTAGCAAAAAAAATACAAAAGTCTATACAAGGAATAATGCAAGAGGCCCCCAACCATAATCTAAGATGCCCCCTGCTAAATACATGAAACCTAAAAAGCCCTCCCTTCTCTCAATTCATACACTGGCGTTTGTTAATTTTAGATTTCCTATTTAGGGTTAAATGATTAAATGGTTACTTGTTAGGCGTGAACTTCTGATTTTAGGCTTATTTTTTTGCTTTCTGAGTTTAGGAATTAGGGTTAGTAAGTTACTAAGTTAATCATTAATTTCTATTACAAATATGATATGATATTATGATTAATTGATTATTAGTTGTTGATGATTTGAGCATATTAGCATGTAAATTGCAATTCTTTATTGGACATTTTCATAATTGGGGTAACAAAATACTAATAAAATTAGTAGCAAATAGAAGATTTAAGATTTTGGGTTTTACTGAATGAGTATAATTAACAATATTAGTTATATTAGCTAATTGAGGTTTCAGTTTGACATTTATATAGAGTTTTAGTTCAATATTCATGTCAATATGACCTGACCCGTTTTAACTTGTAATTTTTTTGCTTGTTTCAATATGACATCCATCAAGTCCTTATAAATGGTGCCCCCATCACCAAGATTTTCTGGATCCGCCACTGCTTGAACGACTTGAACACCTTGAAACCTCCAACTCATGAACACCTTGAACCCTCGAATAGCGGCGTCACCAAAAAACCTTAAACACCTTGAAGCCTCGACCTCACGTACACCTTGAACCTTCGAATGACAGCCTCGCTAGAAAACCTTAGACTCAAAACAAACTTCAAACCTTGAACTTCGAAAAGAGAAGGAGAAACGAAAGAGGCGGGAGAAAGGAGAGATCATCCGGACCACCGGGCTATGCCGAAAGCCAGATGAGGAAGGTGGTGGCTGAGATGACTTTGAAAAATAGTGCTTTTTTTGGGAGTGGGGTTAGGGGAGTGCTCTTCCAGCCAATAGTGACACCTACATAAGCTAAGAATGATTTTTACAATAATATTATGATCTTATATAAATATATAACATGACAAATGAGAATGATCTTTTCAACCATGACTAGAGAACCAAATTGGTATTTTAGATCCCATATTTGAAAGAGAATTCAGGATTTTAAATCCCAAATTTGCCACATGTTACGTACGTACACTTTTCAGCTTTTTCATTGTCATTTTTAATGCATGTGGTGGTTATACTTGGTCAAAATCCCAAATCATGAATTCTTTATCAAAATTGGGATCTAAAATCCTGAAAATTCTACTTTTGAAAATTTTGAAAGACGTGAATTACTTTTAATAATTTCTTTAAAAAATGCTCTAATTTAAAATTTTCTAGTATTTGTTAATACTTCATTATTTATCTTGAACCATGTATTAAGTGTGCATTTGCTATCAAGTACTATATAATTTTGTGTTTTCCAGCTTTAATGCAAGTAAATACTATGCAGTGGATACCCAAAAACAACTCGTATACAGGAAGATAAAGCATAAAAATTCACTGCGACATTTTATCGAACACATCATATGCATAAATGTTCATTTCACCCGTCACACATTTGATATTCGATTCACCCAATCATGTAAATCCCAAATGAATATGCAAATACCAATTAAACATACTAGCTAAAAGTCAATTATCAAATTTTGATGAATATATTAGAAAACTTGCTACGTATTGAACTTGGTAGTTGATTAACGAATTTGCAAAGCAAGGGCTTAGATGCTCGAATCAAAAATCGATCCCAACATAGGAGAGAAAGCCACGAATGTTGGGATTTTCTTCTCCCTTTCTCTTGTGAACTTCGGCCGAACACCACCACCATCATAGATGTTTTGGTTTTTCATTTTTCTAAGTTAAATACATACAATCCGAGGTCGTGGTTGTACCGGGTTTGCTATTCTGGCTAGAAGCAGCTTTTGATATCATCACAAGTAAATTAAGCTTGATCATCTGAAGTAATCATTATAATCTTCTTGTAGGTTGGTTTTGCTAAGTTCTTGAGATATAACTAGACCTATTCATGGGTTTTATAATTAATCTTGTTTTTCGAAGAAGGTAAATATGAATATATATATATATATATATATATATATGTGTGTGTGTGTGTTCGCGTGTGTATATATATGTATATATTATATATATATATGGAAAAGTTTAAACGATAACTGTTTTTCATACGAGAACTGCATGAACCAATCTTAGTCGTCCAATTTCTCCTCCTTCAATTGGATTGTCCACCCATGAATTCCTTATATGCACCTTGCCACACTCAATCACCCCACACTCTTCATCCATGAATTCCACTTACCACTTGAATAGTCATGATTGGTTCTCGCAGTTCTCGTACGAAAAACAGTTCTCGTTTGAACCATCCCTTATATATATAGGCAAAAGTTCAAACGAGAACTGTTTTTCATACGAGAACCGCGAGAACCAATCTTAGCCGTCCAATTCCCCCTCTTTCAATTGGATTGCCCACCCATGAATTCCTTACATGCACCCTGCCACACTCAATCCCCCACACTCTTCATCAATGAACTCCATTATCCAAAATGAACGGCCAAGATTGGTTCTCGCAGTTCTCGTATGAAAAACAGTTCTCGTTTGAACCCTCCCCTATATATATATATATATATATATATATATATATATAGAGAGAGAGAGAGAGAGAGAGGATGGTTCATGCAAAAAGTATTTTTTTTTTCGAAAAATGTAAGAAGCTTTTTGGAACGTTAGATCTTTTAATCAATGGCTAAGATGAAATAGGGCAATTTTGTAATTAAGTTGAAAATGAAGCAATTTTATATAAAACTATTAGGGGTAGAAATGACATTTTATTATCAATAATATTACCACTTTAGCAACAATCAAATCTTTCCATTTCCAATTTAAATATTTCCTTAAATTAGATTAGTCACATACTCTCTCCATCCTCTCACACGTTCAAGGCTCTCCACAGTCAACCCTACATTATAGTCTAACCACTCCTAATTTAACTCTCTTCTTCTCTATCTCTTTTCATCAGCTTTGTGTAACAGACCTTCACCATCCAAAGTTTTTATTTACAAAACCCATGATCAATTCCATAAACATGGAAAACTACCATTACATCACCCATTAAATCCCCCCACCATATCCGATTACTTCTCTACTCATCACTCTAATTGCACCACAAATATCAGTCCTCATTCATGTGTAAACCGTAACGAGAACATGAAAGAAAGAGCCGGTCAGGGTGGTCCTAACAAGAAGAGGAAGGAAAGCATCGTTCATCGTCTTACTTGTTACCATCGGATCATTGTTGCCACCGCTCAACATCTCCATTATTGCTACCCCTCCACTCACCATTGTCTAATGTCGATGTCCCCGAGGTGCTTAATACCGCTCATCCATCAACACTCTACAACTATCACACATCTGCCGCCTCGACTCCGACCTTCGAATCATCTCGACAGTGACTACAAAGTTTGGTGATTTATTGGTTTTTTTCCAGATCTATCTATGACGCCATCACTAAGAACGGCTAATCTTCTTTCTCGGTTTCTCTTTTTATCGATCCGAAGAGATGATCAGCACCTTCTGTCTTTATTCGCCTTAAGACTCAATCTGTTTTGTGGTTGACAAAAGTTGCACCACCACCACACAAGGTAAGAGATTCCACCTACCACAACGGAAGGAAGGTAGAGATCTACAATCAATTTTTAAGGCAGACCACCATGGTGGTTATTTAATATTTTTGATTGATATTGAGGTCTAGCATGTTCTAGATCAAATCTAGGTTTTGTGTTCTGAATCTCTTTTTCTTCTTTTCTTTTTTGTTTTTACTTTTTATTTGTACACTATTTGATCCACCGGGGAATACAACATGTAAATATCTATTATAACATCTAAGTTGATCTGGTTTGTATAAATTGTTCATCGGTGAACAAATTTAATTTCAGTATATGTTATATAAGAATGAAAAAATATGTTTATTTTGTTGAGTTTTAATGCAATATTTAGTATTGAACACCCTAATTAGTCTTATATTTATTTAAATATTTTTGTGTTTGTTATTAAACAAAGGTCTAAAAACAAGAAAGAATTAATTGGTAATCAATTACCGGATCATTGATGAACGAGTAGTATTTGATAGAAAAACTCACGTATTTATAGTTGTGTTCAGTATTGAATTTTGATGTATTCATTATTGAAATGGTGAAAAACTCGTAAATTTTTTGGGTGTGTTCACCGGTGAACTCCGTAAAATTACTAATTTATTAGTAAATTATTTTGTTATTTATTTAAAACTGAGGAGAAAGAAAAATAGGAAAGAGAAATAGATTGGAGAGAGAAAACTTTTGTTTTACTATTATACCCTTTTAAATTAAAAAAAATAAAAAATATAATTAATCTATATCACTAGATCAAATACAAATGGGTAGCTGAGATTGCTTCTTATATTTTTCGCAAATAAAACACTTTTAACATAAACCCTCCACTATATATATAGAGGAAGGATCCGATGAGAACATATATTAAATGAAGGACGGTGAGAACACTTGTAGACCAATCATTTAATTAAATAAATAGGAAATCTAAAATCAACCTACCTTAATTAAATCAAATCATTAAAATTCAACATACCTTAATTAACCAAGATTAATCTCAACCATTAAAGAAAGATCATCCAAGGGCTATAAACTGTTCTCCACGTTCTCACATTAGGAGATGTTCTCATTTGATCCTACCTATATATATATATATATATATATATATATATATATATATATATGTGTGTGTGTGTGTGTGCGCGCGCGCGCGCGCAAGAGACATATCAATTATTAAATAGATAGATATATATCTTTAGATTTATTAATTAGGCTTGTATATAACTACTATTTATAAATTATTTAAGTAAACCCTTGATAGTAAGTTACAATTAAAAATTTTTAAATCATGAACCGTAATCGGAACAAAAAACCAGCTGAATTTTTTTTGATTCGGTTAACCAAACCATACAAATAAATAAATGGGTTCAGTTAACGCAACTTTGTGTATGGTCTTTTGGTTTTTTGGTTACGGATTTTTGAACATCCCGAGTTAACTTTGAATGTCATTAAGAAAAAAATTAAGAAAATCAAACCCCGACGAGAAGCATCGGCCTTGAAACCTTGTTAACATCATTTCTTAAATCGTACAGAAATCACACTTGAACTGAAAAACGAGACATCGATTTACATGCTTTTAAGTGTACAACTACCGAAATCTCCCCACATCACTTTGTACAATGAGAGTACATCCCTCGTTATCCACATCAACTACATTTATCTTTCTTGATATAACTTATACGTCTTCTATCGCCATATAGGCCCTGTTCTAAGGTGTTGTAGCTCGGGTATGCACAATGGGGTGACATAGGTGTAGGATTGGTTTCTAGAGGAACCACAACAACACTAGCTGATCTAGTCAAAACAAGGTAGGTAAGATGTAAACAGTCAAAAGTGTTTAATCTTTCATGTCAGCAACAGAACAACAAACTAATGTTGTGACACATTCTCTTACTTTTACAGTATACATTGGTAAAATCCTGGAAGTAGACAAGTGTTTAAGAGTGTTTTAGGTCAACACATAGAGTTGACAGAAATTTAAATGTCTTATTGCATTAGGGTGTCCTTGTTTACCACCCCCGGAAGCTTGAATTTCGGGTTTTGTTCAATAAAAGCAGGTGGTCTTTGATACACGATAGATGCAGCTCGAATTAAAATCCCGGCTGTTAAACCCCAAATTAGATATTCCTTGCCACCCGTTGAGTAGTCAAAGTAATGAATCAGATATCTATCTCCTATCCATTCTCTTTCTTCAGATCTTCGGTTTTCATCCTGAAATTGAAAAGGCCAAAGGGCCAAGAAAAAAGTCTAACTCGACTTGACCTTATTTTTACTACAGTTTTTCATATCCACCCATAATTGACTTGCTCGTTTTGTCACCTATACTGCTCGGCAAGAAAATAAAAGGTATAGGATGGACATTTTGAGGTTGAATGGGTGACCTTTTTACTTCAAAATCCATATAAATTTTGATAAAAGATGCAAGTTTTTTATCATCACGTAAGACTTTATCCGCCAATTTAAACAGGCTAAAATACATTACCTTGAACATGGCTAATCAGGTCTCGTATATACCAAACTATTAAAGGTTCGAGCATGGTGCCCTCAAGATGGGAAGATGATCAATTTCAGGCCTTGAGTCAGTAATTTGGTCATGTTTTCCTAGTTAACTTTAACAGACCACATAATATTCATTACACTCATTATCTTGATATCAGAAATAAGTCACATGAGAATATGTAACCAAGTTAAGTGAGGCGGGACATAAAATTGTTCATTTTTCCAAGTTCAGGGTACTAATATGCATTTTGGCCGTTAAAAAAATGGATTTTGATGTTCAACTGCATATAAATCTTATGCAGTTTAGAATGCAGAATGTAATATATTTATCATGAGAAGTTGAAAAAAAAGTTAAAGAAGTATTATGTGATATTTTGATTAGAAGTATACCTTTAGAAACATTTCCAAGGGAGCGTCAAAGACTTCATCTACTTCAGCAACATTAGGATTTGGGTTGAACGCGTTTCTATCAGCAAGTATGCCAATCACAGGGATTACCTGGAGAAGATGCTGCAAAGGAAACCGACGCTATTTAGATTTAGCAAGTAAAATATGACAAGAAAAATGCCATTTCCACAAATACTAGTTCGACTTCGAGTGGCAAAAAGCAAAAAAGCAGTAACACGCTTTCACTAAATGTCCGAATGTTAAGCAGCTTCAAAAATCATTTAACGAGGTACTTCAAAGTTGATTAAGGTGACCGAACTATAAAAACCTGTTTTAGAGACCACTCAAGTATCATTTATTTCATTTTCCATCTATGCCACTTCTGAAAAAAACAACTTGCCGGAAATGTATGAAATTACAAAAAAAGATTCTGGCAGAATTTATTTTATTTATGTATTTCTTTACTAGAGTTGGTATAAACAAAAAATTCATACTTGGGTTTTCTCTAAATTTATTTTAATAAATAATAATTGGGTGACCTTAGGGAAAAAACTACCATACTTAGGTAGCCTATGTAGACATTATCCCTTAGATCAAGCAGCTGACTCACGTGATCCCATTTTGGATTATAGTGATGTCGAGTGCTAGAGTTTGGTCCATACTAAACTGCAAGATACTTTTGGTATCTAAAAATTTCACCAGCTGACTACTACCACTTTTGCTGAGACAGGTAAATGCCTACTACCTTCTGCCTCTGAAATGGTAATTGATTATGACGTGTGATTTCATATAAGTAATAAGGTAGCCATTATCTTTGTCTGGTTTCCATAACCACACAACTTCATCTCATATCACACTCACTGATGGGTCTATGTTCTTGATTCCAGCACTGTCAATCTTAACCCTCTCACCTCGTTCTTTAGTTGCCACATTAAACTCTACATTGATCCCAAAGCCGATTGCAAGCTTTGGCTCATTGTGGATGGTGTGTTGCTTTTATTGAGGAGATGAATACCTTGATCATAATGACACCTATGCTTCGGTAGAGTTACCTACCAACAAGGTAATCTGATGCAAGTGGGTGTTCACCATGAAAGTGAATCCGGATGGATGGGTGGCTTGATTAAAGACACGATTAGTTGCCAAAGTTTATGCCTAAACATATGAAGTGGAGAACTTTAAGATGTTTTCTCCCAAACCAAATTATCCTATGGTACTTATAATTGGGCACTTCATTAGTTTGATGTGACATATGCATTGCTTCATGGTGATCTACATCTGGAAATTTAAATGGAGTGACCACCCAGGTGGAGAATGGAAAAGTCTGCAAACTATTGAAATCTTTGTATGGTTTAATACTTTAATATAAACTTCTCGTGCCTGGTTTGGGCGATTTCATACTGTGATGACTGAGTTTGGTCTATGAAGGAGTTCATATGATCATTGTGTGTTCTTTGCTTCATCTAGTTCTAGATGCATTTTGCTAGTTGTGTATATGGATGACATAGTGATGACCAGAAATGATGAAGCTGGAATTAAGAAGTTGAAAGCATTTCTAGGATCTTGAGGTTTCACGTACTAGAAAAGAAATATGTTTTGTTTCAGCGAAAATATTGTTCTGACTTGGATCTATAGAAAGAAACTGGATAGATTGATGGAAAACCTTGTGATACACCTATGATACCAGATGTGATGTTAAAACCAGAGATGGAGATCCCCTTAAGAACCAAAGAAATAAAATTGTGAGAAAGTTAAACTATCTAACAATTACTCGACCATATATCTATTTCCCAGTAAGTATTGTTAGTCAATTAAGGTCGTCTCTTTGAACCTCACAATCAGATGCGTTCAGTCTGATATGAGTAGCTCGGGGAAGTTCTACAGTCGCAAAAGAGGCACCGGAGGTGCGGAAGATGGAACTCGAGGGGGCTAATTGTCCCCTTATAAGCGCCGATTACCATTAGGTTTTTTATTATTGAAATATTACAGATTGTCCTTTGTGACTAGGGAGACCTCCTGGTTCACTAATTCCAGGGTTTATCATTCAAGCTTCCGACTTATGGTGCATATTGTCGTAAGCTTTTGTGTTTACCAATTTAATCTAAAGTGGGGCCACGTGTAACTTCCTATCCCTATGGTTGATTGGTCCGTTGGTACTTGGGATTAAGGGTGACAGGAAGACGGGCAAAGGGGATTCAACGGGGTAAGAGGCATACAAAGAGGAGTATCGGCTTGTGCAAGGGAGTGGAGTTGGTTTTACCCGGGGTGCGGGTGGTGGATGATTTTTATCCTCTAGAACTTGGCAGTACAGATGTAATATTGGGAATCAAGAGTTTGCAGGAATTGGGGTAAACACGTGTTAATCGGAGGAAATTTAATGATGACCTTTCACAAACTTTGTTCAGTTGCACGGGGTACCAAAATCTATTATTTCAAACCGTGATAAGATTTTTATTAGTCATTTATGACCGGAACTTTACAAGTATCGGGGGACATTGGTAAAGCATAGCACAGCTTACCATCCTCAAACGGATAGACAAATGGAGGTAGTTAACCGAAATGTTGAGACTTATTTGTGTTGCTTCACATCGGTGCAGCCGGAGGAGTAGGTGAAGTGGTTACCATGGGCTGAATATTGGTACAACACGTTCTATCACACAGATATACGGATGACACCCTTCAAGATTTTGTATGCTTGGGATCCGCCGTCACTTATCCGATATGACCAATGCAAAACTACCACGTTTGAGGTTGATCAGTATTTGCAGGACCGAGAACGGGTTTTGAAGGATCTGCGGGGACAGTTGTTACAAGCTCAGCAATTGATAAAAGAACAAGCGGATGGCAAACGACGGGAGGTGACTTATGCGGTCCGTGACCTTGTCTTTCTTAAGTTGTGTCCCTACTGCCAGGTATCGCTAACGAAACGAGTTAATGAGAAGCTTGCTCCCCACTTTTATAGGCCATTTAAAGTGTTGAAAAGAATTGGTGACTTGGCCTAGAAGTTGAAGTTACCGGCTACGTCGGCAATACTCCCGTTTTTCCATGTGTCTCACTTAAAACAAGTTGTGGGTGTTCTGCTTGCGGGGTTAGGAAACGGGTGGATTCATACTCCGTCGGAGTTGCTGGGCACTCGTGAAGTTGGGTCGGGAGGTTCTAATTCGTTATGAAGGGTTACCGGAGTTAGAGGCAACGTGGGAGCCACACGAGCAAATGCTGCAGCGATTTCCTTCTTTTCACCTTGAGGACAAGGTGAGCTTCCGGGGAGGGGTAATGATATGAATCATTTGGGGTCGCAAGAAAGGCATCTGAGGTGCGCAACATGGAACTCGAAGGGTCTAATTGTCTTTAATTATAATTAGTAGATTAATTATGTTATTATTATTTTTATTACTTTTGGTGTGAGGGATCGGACCCCTTATTAGGGCCGATTGCATTAGGGTTTTGATTATTGAGATATTACATATTGTCCTTTGTGACTAGGGAGACGTCCTGGTCCTCGAATTCCAAGGTTGATCATTCAAGCTTCCGACTTACAGCGCATATTGCCGTAAGCTTTTGTGTTTACTAATTTGATTCGTATCACAACCGCATCTTGGAATGTCTAAAGGTGCACCTTGTCATGGCATCTTATATCAAAACTATGGTCATCATGTCATGTCATAGAAGGGTTTTACACATGCCAATTATAATGGGATATTGTCTTTGTTGCTGGAAATCTTATTTCCTAGAAAAGTAAGAAATAAAATGTTGTGTCACGTTGAAGTGCGGAATCTGAATATAGGGCCATGGCACAAACCACTTATGAACTTATATGGCTTCCAAATCTACTAAGTGAATTTGGGTTCCCTCAATCTAAATCGATTAACTTATGGTGAGAAAATGTAGCACCAATTCAGATTGAAACAACTCATTATTCCATAAAAGGACCAAGCATATTGAAGTAGACTATCATTTCATTCAAGAAAAGCTTGAAGATGGAATCATCACAACATCCCATGTAAGAACATGGAGCTAGTTGGCTGATGCCTTCACAAAAGCGTTGCCTAGGATTTTATTTTATTTTTTTGAAACGCAGAAAGCATTGCCTAGGATAGACCTACTTATATTTGTAACAAGCTAGCATGATCAATCCCTATGCTTTTGTGTAAACTTTTTTTTTTAGGCCCAGATTGAGTTAATGAATCTAAGGGCCTTATTAGTTAGAGATAAGTGCGATTGTATTCAGAAGAGAAGTGAAATAATACTTTTAAGTCTCTGATTACATCCCTTAAATGAACCATCCGACTTTCAAAAACAATAACAAAACCATTAAACTTTCAAAAACCATTATAAAAATCATGCAACATGAAAGCGGTATTAAAAAGAACAAAAATAAGCGCATATTTTTCTATACCTTTGACAAAAATGGCTCAAGAAGTGTCACAACCTCTACTAGTGTAGGATCAAGACCAATCTCTTCCTTTGCTTCCCTTGTTGCTGTGTCCGCATCATCTACATCATCTTCTTCTGCTTTCCCTCCTGGCAACGAAACTTCACCTGCACTCAGAATTCAATAGCATAAAACATAAAAATATTTTATAATCTTTTAGAGAAGGCGGTTAATTCAAAATCAATATCATTTGTACAATAGATTAATATGTATCACCCATCACACACTTAAAGGGCTCTCACCTTTGGTGTATGACTAAGATTCCAACTTGTGATCAAGAATTTCCATGATTATTATGAAGAATACACAAGCGTCAACATTATGCATAATCTATTTGATAATTAAACTATGACTACAAATGTGAAATTCTGCAAGAAAAGCACACTCAAAACATCCATCCAAAAACTACAGTGTTCACATGTGCATTTTGAAATTAATTATTTGATTATGATATCTAATTATTCAAATTTTTTCTAATAATCAAATTTTCAAACATAAGTGGCACTCGTACATCCAAACACAATTTTTCTAATAATCTGATTCTAATTGTGTAATATCATATAATGGCTATGTGAAAATACATCCAAACAACCCCTCAATAGTACACAAATGCAAATGTGAAACTCTGCAAAACACAATATCAATAACCCAGAAATGCTAGATTCTGCTGAATGCAAACATACATGTGCCCCAAATCATCAAAGAGGGAAGAGGGATTGGAACCCAATACCTTCAATGTTTTCATGAGTGCTAACATACAAAGTTGAAAATGATGAAAAGGTCCCAATTCAGGTGGGTCGAAAGGCAAGATAAAATGTTGAAAGGGCTAAAAAAATTTAAGGTAAAAAGGCATAATCATACTAGAATTGCACAATTGAAGTAAAAAAACAACGCAAAAATAGAAATCAAAATCGATTTCAAATGTACCTGAATGTGTAGAGAGGCGAGAAGACCTTTTAGTAAGAATCACACGCAGACCATCATTATTATCCCCTTCAAAAAGGCAAATCAAAACAGCAGCTTTCTTGGGTTTAAATCTTTCAGAGGGTTGATTATGAACTGGGGTTGCAGATTCCGGAAACCCCAATTGAGAAATCATTTCGTCGTCGTCTTCTTCGTCAACATCAGCTGGCGGCGGAGGAGGCGGCTTATAAAGGCGAAGCTGCTGAGCTAACGCCGCCAACCTTGACGAACTAGAACTCCCGGTGAGGTTGTTAATCGAAGACATATTGTTGAGCCTAGAAAGACAAACAGAGTATGATAATGGTGATGTTCTTGAGATTGATAGAGATAATACCCTTCTCAATACCAAAAGCATGTGTTATAGTTATCAAATTTATCATCAGATCATATTCATACAGGGGGAAGAAATGTTTAGTACTAATCAGTAGGCAGGAAAGAAGAAAATGGTCATCTTGGATCAAAGTTTGCCCTCTAATTCTAACGTTCTGATTTAAGTTTAATAAGAGCAATCTTTTCCAACTAAATTTCTCTTTTTAAAGCTAATTATAAAATTGTCCTTTCTGTATACCACTTATTTCACTTTTAATCATTTATTTTAAAAGGTTGCGGATTAAGTTATTTAAATGAGAATTTTGCACACTTTTAGTCATTTCCCTAAATGGACGTTGAATCTTAACGTTAGTTAAGGGGAATTTTCGTCAAAACCATGCTATAAAACCAACATCCGCCTAATTAAACAACCGGCTTCAACATCGGGTTCATCCATTGACGGAGAAGAAGAAGAAGAGGAAGAAGAAGAAGAAGGTTAAGGGTGACGATGGTGTTCTGTACGTGCGAAAAGGTTGCTGTAATTCGAACTTTATGGAAATCCTAGAACCCCGGTCGTAGGTTCTATGCTTATCCTCAACAGGTAAGATTTCATTTTCCCCAAAATTAGGTTTTTCATCAAACTCCATTTGTCTGAGTTGGAGCTAATCTAAGTCCGATTTTTCTGTTTATTGAATTTCGTCCTGCAGGTTTATTGGGTGGTTTGACCCCGTTATGTGCTAACGTTCAGTTAACATTATTCTAGGGTTATTGAGGTCCAAAAACAAGATAGAAGCTAATTTGAAAGCAAGTTTAGCACAATATAGGAGGTTGAAGGTGTATTTGTTTGTGGTTGAATGGTATTTTTAAGGTATTTAATGTACTAGGGTGCTTGGTTATATCTTTTGTAGGAGAAAATGGTATGTTATGCTCCTGTTTTTTTGTAAGTTATTCTCCTGAATTTATTACACCAAATCTTTACTGTTGAGAATATGTGATCCCTTCTCTTTATTACCATCTATGTTACTGCAATTAGTGTGGGTGAGTTAATTGGGTTACTGCGGTATGTTACTTAGTTGATTGGGTGGTTGAAATTGAAGTGATCTCTTTATTACCAAATCTTTACATCAAATCTTTATTACCATCTATGTTACCGCGCTATAAAATCAATTTGGAGGTGAGTTAATTAGTGTGGGTGAGAGTTACTGCAATATTAATCAAGAGTTTGGTGTGGGTGAGTTAATTGGTAGTTGGAATTGAAGTCAATTTGGAGGTTCATTTTGTGTATAAATAGCTTTGGTATGTAAATTGTAATCACATACACTTACACCACTCACACAACTTTGAAAATGGATGATGCTCCTGCTGCTGACAGATACTTCACTATTCAGTTTGAGAAGCATATCAGGAAGAATGATTGGTTGGTAAGTAAGCTTTTGATTGTGTAATTAGGTAAATGTATGTATATACACTCTATTTTTTTATATATTTTACAAACCATTCCTGCCTATTTCATGAGGATGCATTCCCTGTGGAGACTCAGTAGGTGTCTCATTCAAGTTGGTAACCGGATGCACCTAGTGAATATGCATGTCTATGGGGACAAGAGAAGGAAACTGGAGATTACTGAGTATGTTGTGGTTACTGGAGATTTTGACTTCTTGGGGAAATTTTACAAGTGGGCTACTAACTGTTGGATAAGGTTCACCATTGATGAGGAGGCTCTGAATGAAAAGGAGGATGTTGTGTTCAATGTTGCGTTTAATGTGACCAAGGTCTATATGGGGTGATGGTGATGGTCTTTTGTAACAGTTTACATGTTGTTAGTAGTGTATATATGGTGATGGTCTTTTGTAATGGTGATTGTCTTTTGTAACGATGATGGTCTTTTGTGTTAAGTTAGTATCGTAATGTAATGGCTTCCCATGTAATGTTCACTACATATTAATGAAAAAGTGTGTTTTGAAGCAAATGACATATTGTGTTTAAACAAAACCAATAGTAAAAATGCGTTCTTTTGTTTTATATTAGTATGGTAATGTAATGGCTCCTCGTGTAATGTTCACTGCATATTAATGAAAAAGTGTGTTTTGAAGCAAATGACATATTGTGTTTAAACAAAACCAACAGTAAACATGCATTCTTCAATATTAAACAAAAATAACCAACATTAAACATAATAAGTTTGTCACAACTTCAAGTAGTTCTCAATGGCCATTAAACATAATAAGTCATCCTTGACCCTGGGTAGACTGAGTATGAGCATCTCCTCCATGGCCATTACAAGTTCTCTGGTTGTGACCATATCCACCAGATTTGTTGCACTTCACAGTGAAATTCCTTTTCTTCTTGTTGCTTTGGGATGCAATTTCCTCATCTGCTGCCTTTGTCCTCTTCTTTTTGGTCCTTGGCCATTGTCTTCCACATTGATTGGCCATTGATTGGGTTTACCTTGTGACTGTAAACATTCTTTCAAGAATCAATTCTATAAATCTTGTTTACCCAAAACTCTAGTATTCCTACATCCTGCCCATTCAAGGTTGCATTCTAGATGCTAGCCACAACATGTTTGCATGGGATTCCAGTCAACTCCCATTTGTTACATGTGCAATTCTTAACCTTCAAATCCACAACACATTGGTCCCCCATGGTCCACTAACCTGATATTTGTCACCCCCATTCCATATAGTAGTATATCTTGCTGCTTCTTTTTTGACAGCATCCAACAACTTTGTAACAGTTGGAGTCAATGCTCCATCACTCCTTTTTATCAGTGACAAGACATTGACAATCCTCTTCATGATGTATTATATTATGTATTCCGATGCATGTATAATGGGTTTGTCTCTAGCATCAACAAATTGTTTGTTAAAAACCTCACATAAGTTATTCAACAACATATCTGTGTTGGGCCCTCCCTACAATTAATAAAACAGATCATGACCAAATGAATTTTTAAATGCAATCCAACAATATAACAGTTTACAAGCTGTTACCAGAAAAATGGCTTCTTGACCAGTGTTTTGATGGAATTTTGGACAGCCACAAGTGTACATCTTGATTGTATTTCTTGAAGTCATCCATTGCTTTTCTAAATTCTTGAATATTAGTTGCAGTTGCAGCTTTCAACAACATGTTCTTATATGCCTGACCCCTCCATTTCAACTTCATATTTTCATGTATGTGTCTTACACAAAATCTGTGTTCAGCATATGGGAACACAGATTCAACAGCCTAAACATCCCCTGCAATCAATGTAATGAATATATAAGAAAAAAGGTTATTAAAATCTATGAAGCAACAATAACAAGAAATTCTAACCTTTTGTCTATCACTGATAAATGTGAAGTTACCATTAGCTTCAAGTTCCAAATCATCAGCAAGATGAGTCAAAAACCAAGTCCATGAGTTTGTTGTTTCTGCCTCCACAATTGCATAAGAAAGAGGATAAATCCCATTGTTAGGGTCTATACCCACAACTGTAAGAACTTGTCCTGAAAATGGACCTTTTATGAAAGCCCTATCTAAGCCTAAAATATCCCTACCACAAGCTTTAATACCCTCCTTTAATGCTCTAAGACAAACATACATCCTTTTGAAGACTCTTATCTCCATATTTGGGTTGTTTTCTTCCTCTACATCTAGCCTAATTGTAGTTCCTGGATTTTTGTCCATTAACTCATACATATAATCTCTTAGATGTGCATATTCGTGGATGAAATAACCTCCTAACTAACCTTGTGCTAAAGCTTTTGCTCTAAAAGCCTTCAATTGTGAAAACCCCAAACTCAAGCTTCTTTTGCAAGTGATCTTGAAGTGCCGTTGTCGGAATCCGAGGATTGTTGCCAATTTGATCAACAATTTGTTTTGACAGTTAGAGGGAAGTGCATGCTCTTAATTTGCGAGATTGCAAGCACTTGTGTTCATTCACAAAGGTTTTCACCATCCAAGTATCAGAATCCTTTATTTTGGAAACCAACAGTGACCATGGATATGTACATGCATTAGGATTTGTTCTTTTTCCCCTGTCTCCTTTATTTTTCAACTTTGGTCCTTTAGGACTATTATTCAACTTTGGTCCTTCAGGACTAGGGACCACTTCACTAAAGTTTGGCATTTTCCCAAAGCACACAACCCTAACTCTTTGTTTATCATTCATCACAAATTTCAACTCTCTCTTTGTTTCAATTGAATGGTTGTTAACCATTTCTTTCACCTCACTAGCACACCCAAACACCTACCCTACTTGAAAGTTATATTTATGATTTTCACCTTCAACAACCTTCTTTTTCTTCTTAATTAGCCTCTTCAAGTAGTTCTCCTTACCTTTAGGTATCTCACTCTCACTCTCACTTAATAATTCCTCTTTGTTTAACACATCCTCATTGTCATCACCACAAGCCCATTCAGGATCCATTTCAACATCCTTGTCAGTGTGCAAATGGAAGTCAGACATGTCAACATCTACCTCATCAACATAGTTCTCATGATCCTGAAAGTAGTCACTGTCCTCACTATCAACACTACCCTCATTAACATAATCACATTTACCTTTTTCCCTAGCTACTATTGGGTCATAATCATATATATCATTTTCATGGTTAAGTTGAGAAAGACCAAATGACATGTTATCAAATGGTTCAAAGTTAATTAGATGGTTCAACATGGGGTTCATTAACAGTTGGTTCAACATGGGGTTTGATATCGTCTAAAATATGAATACTATTTATATCTCATATCTTATTCTTTGATTGCATTATTATGATGAATTAGGTTAATTATCTACTTAATTTGTTGTAATATGTGTTTTTAGGGATTCTGGGAGAAGAAATAGAGAGTTTGATGAAAAATGACGAAGAAAAGAGGAGAGAAAAATTGACGGCTTTGACGCCTCTTTAGTGTTTTGATCGTATCTTACTCATACGAACTCGAAACGAGGTGATTCAAAGAGCTACGAAAACTAGACAAAATAGGCCAAAAAACATCATGCTTGTGATATTCAAATAGGTTGTGAGTATGCGCAGTTGTTCCGTGAAACAAAAAAAAGAGTAAACAATTATATGGGCCAAGAAATAGTGGAGCCCAATGTTGAATTCAGATACTTGTTAGTTGTTACCTTTTGGCGGCTGCCATTTATTTTGTGTTATGGGCCTTAGAAACCCAATAATCAATAAATCCATAATGACAATTATTGGAGGTCACAAATGAAAGGCAGTGGGGGATATATACAGCGGCTACGAAAGAAAATAAGGAGGATATTTTATATTAAGAAAGCGGCGGTAGATCGATAGAAAAATATACAATCAAAGAACAGAGAAACATGCGATAGTTTTAGAGGGGCAATCAGTGATGGAGATGAGAGGCTACAACATCTAAAGGGTTGACTTGGGTTGCTATCATTGGTCTATAATAGTTTTCAATTTCTGCTTGTTTTTGTTTTCTAATTTGTCTATGACTTAGACCTCTCTTTTGTTTTCTTTCTTCTGAATTATTGTTAGCTTGTTCTGAGATAATGACGTTTGCATTTAATAGGATAGATAACTTTTCCGAGACAATGAGGATTAAGATTATTCAGTAATACCATAGATAAAAGTTTGAGTTCAATTCACCATACAACGAGAGTTAAGTGTGTTTTGGAAAGATTAAGTCGTAATCGGATTAGTAGGACCGATGGTTGTTGGTTCGAACGCCCTTAGAAACCTGTCATATTATGCATGTTTATAACAAATTGAACTTAGGAGGAGTGATTCATTTGTGAATATATCTGTGTCAACTGATTTCAACTTCTTGAAATTGTTTCCATATTTACTGCATTAACTCAAAACCCCTTTTTTACTTTAAGGCATTTTAGTTTAACTAGTTTATTTCCCTATAGTATATTCCATAAGTCTTCCCTGGGGAGACGATCCTGATCTTGCCTAGTTTATTGCTATATGATCGGGTGCGCTTGCCCATTAGTGTGTTGGTCAAATATGGTTAGATTAGTGCTTAAATTTAAGACTGATATTCGCGCATCAGGGTTCATTAACAATTGGTTCAACATGGGGTTCATTAACAATTGGTTCAACATGGAGTTCATTAACAGTAGGTTCAATAAGAGTTGGTTGAACATGGGTTCATCATTTTCACTTTGCCATTCTAACATAAGAATCTTAGAAGATGAACTTTTTGGTCTTGGTGCATCAGGAACAGATTCATCAATTTCCTCAATGGTTACCTTAGATGGAGCTACGAAATAAGTATGAACTGTTGTGGTCATATGTTCAGTGAAAACATCAATGCATTTATGAACACCAGTGTACATGTTCAATTTCAAAATATTAGAATCAAAACCACTAGGAGCTTCAAGCCCAAAATCTAGGTCACTTCTAGAGATCATAAAATGGTAATAAGTTTTCATTTCTTCAAAATAAACCAACTCTAATATTATCTCATTCAAGTCTAATAGAGAGAACAAATCAACGTCCACAAAGTCTACATAGCTCACCTTACCTTTTACATATCTTCTTCCTGAAAACATCGTAAAACGGCTACCATGGTGCAATTCGATAGAAAATAGGTTAGCGTCACCTCCTGCGGTTTCGAAAACCATCAACTAAAATCAAACGCCTTGCAATACAAAAACCATTAACTATAATCAAGAATGTAATTTCAAACTTACCATATAACTTATTGCAATCAACTTCATCGTTGTCGGGATGAATGTAATGACAAGGAACCACCATGATATTATGAACTTCGCTTCTTCAATCACATGAGCTAGGGTTTAGAAAATTTCAGTGAGAAAGAGAGTTGAAGAGAGAGTAGAGCGTAATTTACTCAGACGTCTTGTATTTATTTAGAGGGAAGGCACAAACATAGCATGGATTTGACGAAAATACCCCTTAACTAACGTTAAGATTCAACGTCCATTTAGGGAAAGGACTAAAAGTGTGCAAAATTCTCATTTAAAGGACTTAATCCGCAACTTTTTGGAATAAATGACTAAAAGTGAAATAAGTGGTATATAGAAATGACCAA
Organism: Dittrichia graveolens; assembly: GCA_038502395.1. NCBI lineage: Eukaryota > Viridiplantae > Streptophyta > Magnoliopsida > Asterales > Asteraceae > Dittrichia > Dittrichia graveolens. The sequence continues at coordinate 62,699,831 of JARJIL010000002.1, forward strand.
TTTTGTAATTAACTCTTTTTTAAGGATAAAAATCGAACAAAAATAATGGGGGGTTTAAATAAGCTTAGTTTTTTAAGCTTAAGCTTATAAGTTTTTTTAGTTTTTGAGTTTATTAGTGAAAAAGTGTTTGGATTAATTTATAAATTATGAGCTAATAAGCTCCTTTTAAAAAAGTGTTTGGCTTAGCTTATTATTGTCACATGACTGAAAAAGACATGCTTACATTTGAAGAAGAGAAAGTGTTGGAAAAAGGAAAAAAAATAGGGGTATATATATACTACTATATAAAGCATTTAACACTCTCCATCCTTCTTAATTTTAAGACTTCTTAAAATTCAATCAAAACAACATCTTGACCTTTCATTCTATTTAACTTAATCCCATCCACTCAATCTTTAACCATTCCAATCTCTCTCCTAATTTACTTTAACTTTTTATTCAATTAAAATATACTCTTACACAAACATAATTATACACCCATAACAACATAATTTCTAATATCTTATTAACTTCTCTATCCTTATTTTACAAATATGATTTTTTTAATTATTTTAATGTCTTTTAGATTTTATTTTTAAGATTAATAAAATAGTTTATGCAAATAAAAGAAAAATTGAAAAAAATGGGACATGTTGCGAAAGAAATTTTTTTGTGACATTGAATTTTACGAATAACATATCATTACATTTTTTAAATTATAAAACAAAAACTATTCGACTCCGCAGCATTGCGCGAGTACGATGCTAGTATATGTAAATGTATGTAACATCCTCAATTTGGGCCTAGTTTTAAATACCATGTACTTGTACGTAGTTAATGTAATAGGAATATTTTACTTGTATGTACTTGTTAAGTTAAGTGAATAAATGTATGTTAATTGTGTGTATTAGTTAAATTAAGTAATTTAAAAAGAATAAAGGGGGGGGGGGTCCAGAGGCAAACCGCCTCTGGATGTAATATGTGAGTATATATGTGTGTATCATGTTGTATTTGACTTACAAAAGTCAAATCTAGAAAAACAAGCACACACACTTCTCTCGTTGCTCTCTCTGCTCTCGGATTTAGAAGAAGAACAGAAGGAAGAATTCTCGGTTATTAATTCACAAAAAGGTTAGCAACATAGATTCAAATATGTTTAGAAGATTTGATGTATGTTGTTAAATTTAGAAACACAAGTTCACACAAGAATACTTTGAAGAACATGAAAGCTCACTTTTGAAGTGGGTTTTGCATGTTTTATGTTCTTGTTTGGATTTGGGGTGTTTAAGAGGATTGTATGAACAAGACATGAAGTTTTACTATGTTCTGGGGTTGGAACCAAGAAATTTGAAGTTGTTAGGATGATCAATGAATGTATCGGAATTCCAGTATACGAAGTTATCGGATTCCGAGACCTTGAAGGTGTCGGAATCCGCTGTTGGGTTGAAATCCGGAAGTTTGATGAAATCCGCAAAGTGCCAGAATCCGATAGAAGTATCGGATTTCCACATGTCTCGGATTTCAGATGCTTCGGATTTCATTATATCGGAATCCACAAAGTGTCGGATTCCATGTAAAGTGTCGGATTTGTGTGTCCCGGATCTCAAGTGTCGGATTTCCATGTCTCGGATTTTCTTTGTGTGTCGGAATCTGCAAGTGTCGGATTCCGTATGCATGATTGAATTCCCAAGTGTTGGAATCCGATAAAAGAGTATCGGATTTCATGATTCATATGTGTCGGATTTCCTAAATCCGCCAGAACCATCGGATTTCCCCAAATCTGATAGTTCTGGCGGGATTATACCAAGTCCAAAGTCAAGTTTTATGTTTGTATGCATTTATGAATGATTAATGTAAGTAATGACATTTTAGGTGAACTTGTTGTATTTGAGGAATCAAAACCAAATACCAGTACGTTATAAACTACTCAGGTGAGTGCCTGCTTTCATGAGACTCAGTAGAGTAAGGCTTGCATGCTAGGTGAATGTGTGAATGTATTATGTATGACTAACTTGCTTTTGCAGGTACGCTCAAGGAGGTAAGTGAATGACTTGCATGATGTTAAGATATATAGGTGCATGCCAGTAGGTCCAGATTGGAACCACTTAGTTAATACAATGGTAATATGTACATATGAATAACTGTATGATGTTACTTGTAAAATGATGGATCCCTGTGGGATCATATGTACGTATGTGTGTATGTGCACTGTCTGCAGACTATCTGAAGCATGGTTAAGGTCAGTCGGTTGTATATGGATCCCATGGGTACTTCAGGATTTCACGGTGATTCGGGAGGCATCCCGGATCCTAGGTTCTACAGAGCCGCCGTGCCTTAACGTGAGTGGTAATCAGCCGGTCGTAGTTGGATTACTGGAGGAGTCTTTGACTTTGAAACGATGCTTGGTGGACTGCTTTATGCTACCCCACCAGCACGGTTGGTCGTGTCTGATCCCCCGGTCTCAGTTGTTGAGCGGGATTGATTACCCTGCAAGACATGGCTCTTACTGATCTTGTCAGCACACCGCTATGTGTTAAGCTAGCAATGATTGTTTATGTATGATATGTATGCTGCATGACTTACTGTATTGATGCTTATGATATGTATGTACTCACTAGCTAAGTGTTAGCTAATGGTGCTATGATTTCCCTTTTCAGGTAAAGACTAGAAGTCCTGTGAGGCGGGTAGCTGTTGGATGTAAATAAACTTTGTGGGTTGAACACTTGTTTGATATATGTTGTAATAAGATACTTTATGGTCGGTTCCTGTTGTAGGTAACACTGCTGCATGTTTTTGGAAACAATGATAATGTAAATAATAGTTGTTATTGTTATAAAAAGAAAAATTTCCGCTGCTAAATCTGATTATCATTAAAAGTAGCTGATTTCGGAAGTGGTGTTACAATTAGGTATCAGAGCCTAAGTTTGAGTGAATTGGGTACTTGTAAGAGTATTCGATCTCAAACTCGGGCCCGACCATAAATAAGTGTTCCTATGGGGGGTTGAGTGAGAGTGTTATATGTATGCTATTGTTGTACAATGATTTGTTAGTAAGGTAAGTAAGTGAGATAGAGTATTAACTACTCTTTATCTGTCCTATAGAAAGTTAGAAAAGATGTCTGCCGGACGTGGCAATACAGAACAATCATTGAAAGAGATGGAAGATGAGGCTTCTCATATGCCTCATCAAGCTGAGGATGAACGTTCTCAGCATAATGTCGGAGGTGGTAGGCCTGAGCCAGATCAGGTTGCTTATATCAGACGTTTGGAGGAAGAGCTGCGAGTAGCAAAAGAGCTCTTATTGCAGGCTACCTTGAACAAGCCCTGCAAGACTTGTTCTTACAAGAAGTTCCTGTCCTGCAAGCCTCCAACGTTTGAGGGGAGTGATAACCCCACCGTTACTATCCAGTAGCTTCGTGAAATGGAGCAAACGTTTGAATCATGCGAGTGTGAACCGGAGTACTGTGTGAAATATGCAGTACGGATGCTGAAGGGTCGCGCCATTTTCTGGTGGGACACTGTGAAAGCCTCGGTCAGTAAGGAGGTGTTGAGTGCTCTGACATGGGAGCAATTTTCTGAAAAACTACTGAAGAAGTATTGTACGGAGTATGACATGAAGCGGATGGAGAGAGAGTTTACTGATCTCCAGAAAGGGAATAAACCAATAGAAGAACACATTACCTCTTTCAATGATAAAATGAGGTTTGTTCCCCATCTGATTCCTGATGAGACCACCAAAATAAGAAGGTTTGTGGCAACTCTGCCATTGGAGTTTCGCCCTCATGTACGGGCAGCTGCTAGTCTGGATCTGGCTTTTGAAATAGCCCGACAATTGGAGGGAGACCGCTTATATTGCAAGGGGAATCTGCCAGCGGGGGGTTAAAGCAAAAGTTTCAACCGTCTGACAAATTGGGTCCTTCCAAAGGACAATCCTCTATAGGCGGAAAGACTGAGACTTCAAAGAAGCCAAGACCTGATATTCCTTGGTGTTTTCAGTGTCGTACTTACCATTCTGGTGAGTGTTCTAGTGCTACCAGACGATGCTGGAGATGTGGGCAGAAGGGCCGCGCTAGTACTGAGTGTGGTTTCAAAGAAGATGTTTGTTACCGGTGCCACAAGCCTGGGCACAAGATGACAGATTGCCTGGAAAGACAGGGTGCTGGAACCAAGGGGTCTTCTTCTTCTAGAGGCCAGAAAAGAGATGATGCGCCCCGCGCCAAAGAGAGGGCCTTCCAGATGACGGCAGATGAGGCTATAGCAGCAGGGGATGTCATCACGGGTACTTTTCTTATTAATTATATCCCTGCTTGTGTATTATTTGATTCTGGAGCTACCTACTCCTTCGTATCTGTGGCGTGTCGTAGAAGATTGCAATTACCTTTCGTTCCATTAACTGAGCCACTCAGAGTAGAGGTTGCTGATGGCAAAGTAGTCTCTGTTACAGAGAAAGTCCCGATCGCTGTGATTTATATTGATGGGAGTAGTATCCCTATTTCATTCTTTATTATGCCTATTGCGGGCTTCGATGTTGTGATTGGGATGGATTGGCTCAGCAAGCGCGATGCTGAGATTCTCTGTTCTAAAAAGATGATCAAGATCCCTCTTTCCGATAGATCTTATGCTGTTGCTCGTGGAGAACGACGGGATTCTGATATTCTCATTGTCTCCATGATTAAAGCTCAGAAGTTCATTTCCAAAGGTTGTGACTCTTATCTAGCATACGTTATTGATGCTACAATGGAGAAGCTATCAGTCCGAGATATTCGAGTAGTGTCTGACTATCTTGAGGTATTCCCTGAAGAACTTCCGGGTTTGCCTCCAATCAGAGACGTTGAATTCAAGATTGAACTTATTCCAGGAGCTACACCTATGGCTCGATCTCCGTATCGTCTTGCTCCTTCCGAAATAAGAGAGATGATGACTCAAGTTCAGGAGTTGCTTGACAAAGGTTTTATTCGTTCAAGTTCCTCACCGTGGGGAGCTCCTGTATTATTCGTGAAGAAGAAGGACGGAACAATGCGTATGTGCATAGATTAAAGGGAGCTGAACAGGGGAACTGTAAAGAATAATTATCCACTTCCTCGAATCGATGATCTCTTTGATCAATTGCAGAGAGCTACATGATTCTCTAAGATTGATCTCCGGTCGGGGTACCATTAAGTACGAGTTCACGAAGAAGATATTCCGAAGACTGCTTTCAGAACTCGTTACGGTCATTACGAATTTCTGGTTATGCCATTCGGCTTAACCAATGCCCTTGCCGTCTTCATGGATCTAATGAATCGCGTTTGTCGTCCATTTCTTGATAGATCCGTGATCGTATTCATTGATGACATTCTTGTTTACTCGAAGACGGAAGCTGACCACGAGCTTCATCTTCGTCAGGTTCTCGAAACTCTTAAACGAATTGTACGCCAACTTGTCCAAATGTGAATTTTGGCTTAGGGAAGTACATTTCCTTGGCCATGTTATATGTCAAGATGGTGTCAAAGTAGATCAAGCTAAGGTGGAGGTTGTGATGAATTGGGGGGTGATATCGCCAAATTTAGATATATATTTTAAGCGATATCCGTTTTATTTTAGCCTATTATTGTTCGTTATTAGTAAAAGATACTTAAATATCTTTAATTTTTGAATTTCAGGTCAAAAAGGCGGATGATGAAAAGTTTTGAGCAAAAAAACGGAAGAAACTGAAGAAATATGAAAAGCTGTCCGCGCCGACATATCTTCACTGTTTTGATCATATCTCATTCATACGAACTCGGATTGAGGTGATTCAAAAGGCCACGGAAACTAGACTCAGAGGGCTACAATTTCACTTTTATGGTCAAACTCTAAAAAATCGATTTCGCGGCTCGACCATTAAGGATGTCGCGGCGAGTCACGACATGATAAGAAAATTTTCAAATTTCAATGAGTTTTGGATCGTGCCAAAACTCACCCGTCGCGACGCCCCTGCTTTCAATTTTCTATATAAATGAATATCCAGATTAATTTTGGGGTCAATAACCCAACTTATACTACCCAAATACTGCCAAAACTCGTCCAAAAGCATTCTAGGGGCTGTGGAGCTCAACTTTTAAGGATTGGAGCTTATTATTTGAAGATTTCGGCTTAGATTCATCACGGTTCTATCATTCTTATTTATTTATCTTCTGTAATTCATCTGTTTATTGATTTCCAGAAGTTATTCATGATGTTTCTTGGCTAGTATTTTATATATTCCTCCCTAGAGGAGATGGATTCTTTGAAAGTTAATTGCTTTTTGTGTTTATGATGCTTAATTTCATATATTTATTAATTTTAGTTCTACTAAAGATCCACATGTGTTTTAGATCTCGTTTCTTTTATGTTTATGTTCTGAGTTTGCATAAGTAGGAGGATCAATCCGCTTGTGTGGCTTTTATCATGACTATTTAGGACCAATAAATAGTTTTGACTAGTGATTGGCCAAATGCTAGGCTTAAACATGAAAAGATAGGAACTTTAATGTGTTTGCAATTACATATGATAACCTTTATATGTTAATTGAATGGTTTATTGATTTAAACAATCATTAAAGGTAGAATCTTGATTGATACGAACTAAAACGATTAATCTTGCTTTTAATTGACTCCTTGACCATAGGATTAATTAGTTAATTGCATGATTATAGGGTTAGATAATCTGACCAAGAGTCTAAGTGATATAGGAATCGGTATATGATATTTAGTTGTCTGTTGCACTTAATAGATTGACTTGAAGAGAGTTTTATCGAATCTAGGGAGGGAATTTTTATTTCATAAGCTTAAGTCCGATAAAGTTTGTTGTTTTTCACTTCCTTTGGTTTGTTCTTGGTTCTTGTTAATATTATTTAGTGAGTTGGGTTATAAAGTTTGAATCTTTATTTATAAGATTCTAAATTTGTTGGTTCTATGTGCACAGGACACAAATTAGTACGATATTACTGATAATAAATAAACCCATAAGGTCACACATTTACAATCAATGGACACCAATTACATATTTGAATATGATTTAAATATGTTTCCAGCTCATTATATATATATATATATAAGTATATATGCATTGTTGCATATTATTATTTATGTGAAATAATAATATCACTCTTATATATTGATATAAGGTAATGCATATCAAATACATAAATATAAACATATGATTTAATATATATGGATGAATATATATATATATATATATATATGTATAAATATATATTTGTTACAAGTAAATTGTTACTAGTAACAATTATATAAATGTATGTATATCCTTGTTACAAGTAAAGAGTTACCAGTAACAATCAAGTATGTATATAAAATACATGTAGATGTATTTTATACATAGTATGACATATCTAGTATATCTTTTATATATTTAAAAGATTAATAGCTAGAAATTCTCACAATGAGCAAGAAAGGGGCCATATGGTGCATTATTGCATAAGACTTAACCAAGACATGCATGTATGGGACAAGTAAGGAAGCAAGAGGCAAGAGGGGACACTCCCCCCTCTAATTTTCGTCCATAATGCAAGGGAGGGGGTCCTCCCTCTCTTGCTTTGCTTCTTGACTTTTATAATTACATGCATGGTCCCTTTTGTAACATACTTGCATGCTATCACCTTTCTTTGTGTTCTTAGAATTGTTCTAAGTGTTTTATACTTGAAAAACATCCTTACTCTCTAGTATTGGTGTTCTTCAAGTTAGCAAAGTTAATACATAAACACATACTCAAAATACATACATCTAGTTCAAGAAGAAGAACAAAGGTTGTTGCTTGCATTCTTGAATATCAAGGGTTGGAGAGACTAGCATCTTGGAGGTGTTTGACTCATTGATTTGAGGATACCTTGGAGGAAGTCTTCTCTTGGCTTCTCATAGATCAACCACTTCACCAACGGTTTACTCACGCTACAAAGGTTGTAGTTCTAAACACCCTATGGTTTGTTTTGTTTCTTAAAGCTTGCATATGGATCATTGGTGGGGAGTTTTAAAAAGTTTAAAATTGTTGTTCATGCTTCCGTTGCTAAAATATATTTTTAAAAACCGAACAAACCCCAACAGTGGTATCAGAGCCACTTATGTATAATTTTAAGAAAATTTATTTTGAGTATGTATTATTTAAGAAAATGGACAAATTTTCTTTTATTAGAAAAGTTGTGGATTTTCTTGTTGGCAACTTGTATATGTTTATATATTTATTTTGGGAAACAACCAAACCACATGCATGTTTGGTTGTAAAAGTTGCCTAAATATCAAGTGTTGATATATATGTTTGTTTGAGTGTATGTTGTGCATAACAAGCCATAGACCTTTTGTGATGTGTTGGAAATTTGATTTGGTTGTTAAATTATTCTTTCATTTGGTATGTAATAATAATTTTAGTTTTGTTTCATCTTGTTGTATTTTGTAAGTAGTAGAATAGTTTAGACTAGTTTACTTTTATAAAAATGTAACAAGATGAAGAAATGACCAAGTTGGAGTTTTTAAGTGTGGTGGAGTCAACCATGAAGGCTTGGAATCATTTGCACTACAAGGAGTTGTTTTGGCAAGTGGGAGCTTCAAATTCATCACAAGAGGAATATTTGGTCCTTAGTTATGACTTGGTATTTTTGTATGGCTCATAAAAATACCACTTAGGATAAATGGCTTGGTTATGCACTTATACATGTTATTTGTGTGTGTTTATGTTTATATTATTATGCATGGTTGAAAATAGGATTTTTGCATGCTAGATAATATTTTTGACATAATATAAATCACACAATGGGAGTTTGGTATTTTAAGTTGACATAACATAAGATGTAAAATGAATTTTATATAAAAGGAGTTTTGTAAAGATTAAAATTCATTATGTCAATATATATATATATATATATATATATATATATGATTTTTATAAAATAGAGATTTTAAAAACTCAACCAAACTCCATTCAAGCTTAATAATAAAATGGTTTTATTACAAGCTAAAATTGGTCGTATTCGCACGCTCAAAACTACACACGTTAATATAGGATATTAATACTAGTTTAAAATTGAACGCGTTGAGAGTTCGTAAAATATGAATTTTAAGAATACTCAAGACCAATATATATATATAAAATATGATTTTATCAAAACGTGGACTTATTATTGTATGCATGCAATACTAGTCACACGACTCATTTTGTTTTATTTAATAAATATACAAAACGGTAAAAGCCCTTTTTCAAAACGTAAGTCTATGTCATCCCATTTTAAGACACTCGCTTGTTGCAACGACACTCACGTGGAGAGAGCATTAGCCAAACGCGTGGATTGTTTTTGTAACAACCGAGGTGTTTTTCCGCGAGTTCCATGAACGTCTTGGGCCGGAAATTCACCGTCTTGAAATAGGACGACTTAATCGGAATCTTATTACGGAGAGAGCATTAGCCAAACGTAAGGAAGCCCGAGGCATAGATGGGATCAAACATGCCAAAATTGATAATTGTTGTCTAGGATCCCATAAAGATCTAGGAATTACATACGAGATGTAATTGGTAAACGTTACCTACCTTGTTGTTTTAACTTGATGGAGAGAGCATTAGCCAAACATTCAAGGTTAAGTTCAACTTGGATCCTAGCCTTTAAAAATTAAAGAATTTTATAATTCTAAAGGGTATTAATTATTAAAGGATTAAATATCGAAAATACTAAATTGAACTTTGTTAATTTTGTAGATGGCCCCTAACTCAACTACGCCCGTTAACAACTTATCTCTTCGTTCAATCTTAGAGAAAGAAAAACTCAATGGTACAAATTTCTTAGATTGGTATCGTAACTTGAGAATCGTTCTTAAGCACGGAAAGAAATTGTACGTACTTGAGGATCCCGTCCCTGAGGAACCTCCATTGACTGCGGCCAAAGCCGTTAGGGATGCTTGGGTGAAGCATTCCGACGACTCGGTCGAAGTTGCATGCCTCATGCTTTCTACTATGTCTCCAGATCTTCAAAAGAACCTTGAGGAGCATGGAGCATATGAGATGCTTCGCCAGCTTAAGGAAATGTTCCAAAAGCAAGCGAAGCAAGAACGCTTTGAGGTCACTCGAGCCTTCCATGCATGCAAGATAGAGGAAGGTCAATCCGTTAGCGACTATGTGCTAAAGATGAAAGGATACATTGACCAGCTTGCTAGGCTTGGATCTCCCATAACCAACGAGTTTGCACAGGATATGATCCTTAACTCGTTGACCAAAGCCTATGATCAATTTGTCATGAATTAAAACATGAACAATTGGGAGAAATCTGTCTCAGAGTTGCATGGGATGCTTAAAACTGCTGAGAGTAAGATTCCAAGCAAAACACCTCAAGTCTTGATGATTCAAGAAGGGAAAATCAAGAAGAAAAAAAAACAACTCAAAAGGGAAAGGACAAAGGCAAGCAGGTTGCCAAGGCTCCTACACCCAAGACGGCGGGAAAGGTTCCCAAGAATGACCCGTGCTTTGAATGCGGGGTGGTAGGACATTGGAGGAGCAATTATCCAACCTACCTTGCAGAGTTGAAAAAGAAGAAGGCTGGCGAGGCCAACACTTCATGTATATATATGATTGAAATTTATACTTTTTCTATAAATTCCTGGGTATTTGATACCGGTTGTGGAACTTACATTTGTAACAATGTGCAGGGGTTGAGAAAAAGTAAGCTGCTGAAGCCAGACGATTTGGATCTCCACGTGGGCAATGGAGCAAATGTTGCTGTTGAAGCCCTTGAAACTTTTGAATTATTATTACCAAATGGTCTGTACTTAATATTAAACAATTGTTGTTACGTACCTAGTTTAACTAGGAATATTATTTCAGTAGCTCGGTTAAGAGAATCTGGATTCACTTTTGGTTTCGTTGATGATGGCATTCGTGCCTTCAAAAACGACATTTTGTATTTTGAGGCTCGCCCTCTTAATGGAATATATGAAGTTAATCTTAAAAGATCTCTTGATGATAATTTTATATATACCACTAGCACCAAACGACCTAAGCATGACTTAAGTCAAACATACCTATGGCATTGTTGACTTGGTCATATAAACAAGAAACGCATTGCAAAACTTCAAAAGGATGGAATTTTAAAATCAAACGATTCTAGATCATTTGAAGTTTGAGAATCATGTTTATATGGGAAGATGACTAAGGCTCCTTTCTCCGGTTCAAGTGAAAGAGCCAAGGATCTATTAGGAATCATACATACGGATGTATGCGGTCCTTTTAGATCAATGTCTAGGGATGGTGATAGATACTTCGTTACATTCACCGATGATTATAGTATATTTGGTTATGTTTATTTGATGAAACATAAACATGAAACATTTGAAATGTTCAAGTTGTTTCAAAACGAAGTACAAAATCAACTCAACAAAACAATCAAGGGCCTTCGTTCCGATCGAGGTGGCGAGTACTTAAGCCAAGAGTTTATGGATCATCTTAGTAATTGTGGGATTATCTCACAACTTACTCCTCCTAGAACACCACAACATAATGGTGTATCTGAAAGGAGGAACCGAACTCTACTAGATATGGTTCGGTCTATGATGAGCCGAAGTACTCTACCCTCGTCCTTTTGGAGTTATGCTTTAGTAACTGCTGTGCGCATATTGAATATGGTTCCAACCAAGAAGGTAGATAAGACACCATATGAGATGTGGTATGGAAAGGTTCCAAACTTATCTTACTTGAAAGTCTAGGGTTGTGAGGCTCATGTACGACAAGAAGCTTCAAGCAAACTCGATCCTAGATCTATCAAATGTAATTTTGTGGGATATCCTAAAGATTCATTAGGATATTATTTCTACAACCCAACTAAGAACAAAGTGTTTGTTTCTAGGCATGCCACTTTCTTAGAAAAGGAGTTTCTTTCGAAAGAGGCAAGTGGGAGCAATGTAGACCTTGAAGAAATTCAAGAACCACAAAATACAAGTCAGGTTGGCACTAGCACTCAACAAACGGTTGTTGAACCGGAACAATTGGTTGTTCAAGAACCTACTGAAACACAAAGTGTTCGTAGATATGGTAGACCTCGTCAAGAACCCGAGAGATACGGATTTCTCGTGTCCAATGATGAGATTTTCTTGGTAGACTCTTCTGAGCCTACTAACTACCAAGATGCTATATCGGATCCGGAATCCGATAAATGGCTTGATGCCATGAACACTGAGATGCAGTTCATGTATGAAAATCAAGTATGGGACTTGGTTGATCTTCCTCCCAATAGTAAGACTGTAGGGAGCAAGTGGGTCTTCAAGAAGAAGACAGACATGGATGGAAATGTACACACACTTAAGGCAAGGCTAGTGGCGAAAGGTTTCACTCAAACTCATGGTATTGACTATGATGAAACTTTCTCTCCGGTAGCCATGATTAAATCTATTAGAATACTTATTGCCATAGCTGCATATTATGACTATGAGATATGGCAAATGGATGTCAAAACGGCTTTTCTAAATGGACACATAAGTGAAGATGTCTATATGGTTCAGTCCGAAGGTTTTGTAGATCCTAAGTATCCTAACAAGGTGTGGAAGCTTAAAAGATCCATCTATGGACTAAAGCAAGCATCTCGAAGTTGGAATCTTAGATTTGATGAGAAAATCAAAGAGTTTGGTTTTGTCAAATCAGAAAATGAACCATGTGTTTACAAGAAAACTAGTGGGAGCGCAGTAACATTCCTTGTCTTGTATGTTGATGACATACTACTCATTGGAAACGACATCCCGACCTTGCAAGACATCAAGTCTTGGCTTGGGAAGTGTTTCTCAATGAAATACTTGGGAGAAGCCGCCTACATTCTTGGAATAAAGATCTATAGGGATAGATCTAGGCGTCTTATTGGCCTAAGTCAAAGTGCATATATTGACAAGATCTTGAAACGATTCAAGATGGAGAATTCTAAGAGAGGATTTTTGCCAATGGCACAAGGCACGGTTTTGAGTAAAGCTCAAAGCCCTAGCACAAGAGAAGAGCTAGATAGAATGAGTGAGATCACATATGCTTCTGCAATTGGATCCATCATGTATGCCATGCTATGCACTAGGCCAGATGTCTCGTATGCTTTGAGCATGACGAGCAGATACCAGCAAAACCCAGGAGATAGCCATTGGATGGCAGTCAAGAACATTTTAAAATACTTGAGAAGAACCAAAGGCATGTTCTTGATCTATGGGGGTTTGGAAGAAGATCTTTGTGTAAAGTGTTACATAGATTCTAGTTTCCAAACGGATCGAGATGATTCTCGATCACAATCGGGGGTCTTCGTTATGAATGGAGGCGCGGTTGCTTGGAAAAGTTCTAAGCAAAGTGTAGTTGCACAATCCACTACAGAATCTGAATACATTGCTGCTTCTGAGGCTGGACAAGAAGCTGCATGGATGAAGAAGTTAATTGCTGACCTTGGGGTAGTAACAAGCATTCAAGACCCCATAGAGATATTTTGTGATAATGAAGGTGCTATTTCCCAGGCAAAAGAACCTAGATCACATCACAGCACCAAACACATCCTCAGGTGTTTCCACTACATACGGGATATAGTGGATAGAGGAGATGTGTGTATTCGCAAAGTCCATACAGATCAGAATCTTGGAGATCCTTTTACGAAACCTCTTGCCTCGACTAAGCATGAGTCTCATACTAGGGCAATAGGTCTTCGCTTTGCAAGTGATTGGATTTGAATTGTAATTTAGTATTTGGATATTTTGGAACATTATGACAATATCTATTTTATCTGAATGATATATGGGATATGATCACTTCATTAATATTTATTGTGTTCTTTATTAGCATGTTTAAATCCATGAATAATTCTTTATTCTAATAACGTCCATAGTCGGTTATAACTATGGGAATAGTTATGAATTAAGACTAATGTGAATCGGTTGATTGACTTTCATTCGTGATGAAAGTAGGCAAAAGGGTTTGCAGCCAAATTCACTAATGTTTGTTAGGGAACGAACATTGGACATGACCCGCTCTTAAGATCGCTTCATGGATCAGTGTCATAAGTAAATCTTGAGAAAAAGGTGGTATCTTTGTATCCTTAGACCTGAGACACATATTGGGACTCGAGTATGAGGAGTATCATGCTTTAATGTGGTTAAACGCTATCTTTAACCGGGTAGATATAAAGGCCATTATTAGGTATGATACGAGTCTTATAAGAGACGTATGTGGTCAAGATGGAATTTGTTTCTCTCATTTAATTGGGAGTATAATATCTCTGGGCCCTAAAACAAGTTGAACATTATATGAGAATTGATGACGATCGATGTCTCATGTTCAACAAGATGTTAAAACAAAGGGATAATTGATGACTTACCTATAACAACGATTTGTAGCTAGTGAGTTAATTTCGTTGGTGAAAGTGTTGATCAACACACTTTATTTATTATTAGGGGCAATGGGATGTTGTTAGACGTTCTAACCATTGTCTATATCGGCTTAAGTTGTAACTTGTGCAAGTGGGAGATTGTTGGTTCTATGTGTACAAGACACAAACTAATATGATATTACTGATAATAAATAAACCCATAGGGTCACACATTTACAATCAATGGACACCAATTACATATTTGAATATGATTTAAATATGTTTCCAACTCATTATATATATATATATAAGTATATATGCATTGTTGCATATTATTATTTATGTGAAATAATAATATCACTCTTATATATTGATATAAGGTAATGCATATCAAATACATAAATATAAACATATGATTTTATATATATGTATGAATATATATATATATATATATATGTATAAGTATATATTTGTTACAAGTAAATTGTTACTAGTAACAATTATATAAATGTATGTATATCCTTGTTACAAGTAAAGAGTTACCAGTAACAATCAAGTATGTATATAAAATACATGTAGATGTATTTTATACATAGTATGACATATCTAGTATATCTTTTATATATTTAAAAGATTAATAGCTAGAAATTCTCACAATGAGCAAGAAAGGGGCCATATGGTGTATTATTGCATAAGACTTAACCAAGACATGCATGTATGGGACAAGTAAGGAAGCAAGAGGCAAGAGGAGACCCTCCCCCCTCTAATTTTCGTCCATAATGCAAGGGAGGGGGTCCTCCCTCTCTTGCTTTGCTTCTTGACTTTTATAATTACATGCATGGTCCCTTTTGTAACATACTTGCATGCTATCACCTTTCTTTGTGTTCTTAGAATTGTTCTAAGTGTTTTATACTTGAAAAACATCCTTACTCTCTAGTATTGGTGTTCTTCAAGTTAGCAAAGGTGATACATAAACACATACTCAAAATACATACATCTAGTTCAAGAAGAAGAACAAAGGTTGTTGTTTGCATTCTTGAATATCAAGGGTTGGAGAGACTAGCATCTTGGAGGTGTTTGACTCATTGATTTGAGGATACCTTGGAGGAAGTCTTCTCTAGGATTCTCATAGATCAACCACTTCACCAACGGTTTACTCACGCTACAAAGGTTGTAGTTCTAAACACCCTATGGTTTGTTTTGTTTCTTAAAGCTTGCATATGGATCATTGGTGGGGAGTTTTAAAAAGTTTAAAATTGTTGTTCATGCTTCCGTTGCTAAAATATATTTTTAAAAACCGAACAAACCCTACCTTTTACTGTTTTAGATACTAGTTCAATATTTAATTAGTAGAGTTATATTTAAAATCATACCCGTTCCCCTTTGTTCGACACCCGACTTACTAACTATAATACGAAACGATACACTTGCCTATTCGTGCAGTTTTTGGTAAATAAATCGGTAAAATATAAATTTAAAACTAGTACGTAAAACGCACATCAGGGGGTTCCTCGAACTTCTTCCGAGATTAAAAGCTTCCTTGGCTTGGCTGGCTACTATTGGCGGTTTATCCGCGGTTTTTCTAAGCTTGCGGGTCCGTTAACCAAACTAACTCGTAAGGAGGTGGCGTTTGTTTGGTTGGAAGCTCAAGAGGAAGCCTTTCAGACCTTGAAACGATTGTTATGTGTAGCTCCGGTCCTTACTTTGCCTGAGGGTTCGGAAGACTTTACAGTACTGTGATGCCTCTTATGCGGGTTTGGGTTGCGTTCTAATGCAACGTGATAGAGTGATTGCCAATGCTTCTAGGCAGTTGAAATCACATGAATGGAACTACCCAACCCATGATCTCGAGCTTGCTGCTGTTGTGTTTGCATTGAAGCTGTGGAGGCATTACCTTTATGGCACGAAGTGTGTGATATACACTGATCACAAAAGTCTACGGTACGTCTTTTCCCATAAAGAGCTCAACATGCCGCAACGCCGTTGGTTGGAGTTAATAAAAGACTACGATTGTGAGATCCGTTACCATCCTGGAAAAGCCAATGTTGTAGCGGACACTTTAAGCCGTAAAGGACCGATAGCAGAAGCTAAGTTTATGAGAATCGTAGTAGTGCCAGATCTGATTGCTAAGTTGAAGGAAGCTCAACAGACATCACAACAAGAAGAGAATCTTAAAGCTGAGACGATGAAGAAATTAAAGGATAAGCTAAATGAAGATAATCGTGGGTTGAAGACTTTTCAATCCAGGATTTGGGTACCTTCTGTTGGAGGTAACCGTGAGCTGATTCTCAAGAAGCCAATGAGTCCAAATTATCCGTCCATCTGGGAATCACGAAGATGTACCACGATCTGAAGATGTTATACTGGTGGCCGACTCTCAAGAAGGACATCGCTTCATTTGTGGAGAGATGTCAGATATGCGAGCAAGTGAAGACGGAACACCAGAGACCTTATGGTAATCTGCAGCAGTTGGATATTCCGGAGTGGAAATGGGATCACATCACGATGGATTTCGTGATGAAGCTGCCGAAGACGTTCAAAGGGCACGATATGATCTGGGTTATTGTTGATCGACTGACGAAGAGTGCATTTCTTGGCAACAAACGAGTCTGCTTCGCTGACCCGTTTAGCCCAGTTGTATATCGATGAGATTATGTCACGTCACGGTCTCCTTATTTGATTGTTTCTGATCGTGACTCTCGGTTTGTCTCGAATTTCTGGCAAAGTCTGCAGCGCGAACTTGGCACTCGTGTTCATCTGAGCACCGCCTACCATCCGCAGACTGATGGCCAATCTGAACGTACGATCCAGACGTTAGAAGATATGCTTCATGCCTGTGTACTCGAATTTGGTGGATCATGGGATTCTCATCTCCCATTGATTGAATTTGCTTATAATAATTCATATCATTCCAACATTGGAATGCCACCATACGAGATGCTCTATGGAAGACGATGTCGCACTCCGACCTATTGGTTGGAGCCTGGTGAGAAGTAATTCGCTGGACCTGAAATTGTCCAGATAACCTCTGATAAATTGAATGTAGCTCTTGAAAAGCTGAAAGCAGCTTGGGACCGACAGAAGATGTATGCGGATCCCAAGCGTCGTCCCGCTACATTTGAAGTTGGTGATCGCGTGTTCTGAAAAAGTTTCTCCTTGGAAAGGCATCATTCGTTTTGGGGGCAAGGGGAAGCTAAGTCCTCGTTTCATTGGCCCATTCAAGATTGTATGTAAAGTCAATGATCAAACGGTGACTCTAGAGCTGCCGCCTGAGCTATCTGGTATTCACGACACCTTTAACGTGTGCTACTTATGCAAGTGCCACGTTGAAGAAGAACAAATCATTCCACTGCAGGAGTTGAAAGTTGACTCTTCTAAGCGACTAGTTGAAGAACCTGTTGAAATTCTTGACACGAAGGTCAAGAAACTACGCAAGAAGATGATCAAGCTAGTCCTTGTAAAGTGGAAGTACAACCTAGGTCCAAACCTGTCTTGGGAAGTTGAGGACGAAATGAAGGCAAGATACCCTCACTATTTTATCCGAGGACGGAATCCTCTTAAGGGGGGTAGATTTGTAACATCCTCAACTTGGGCCTAGTTTTAAATACCATGTACGTGTACGTAGTTAATGTAATAGGAATATTTTACTTGTATGTACTTGATAAGTTAAGTGAATAAATGTATGTTAATTGTGTGTATTAGTTAAATTAAGTAATTTAAAAAGAATAAAGGGGGGGGGGTTTGAGAGGCAAACTGCCTGTGGATGTAATATGTGAGTATATATGTGTGTATCATGTTGTATTTGACTTACAAAAGTCAAAGATAGAAAAACAAGCACACACACACTTCTCTCGTTGCTCTCTCTGCTCTCGGATTTAGAAGAAGAAGAGAAGTAAGAATTCTCGGTAATTAATCCATAAAAAGATTAGCAACATAGATTCAAATATGTTTAGAAGATTTGATGTATGTTGATAAATTTAGAAACACAAGTTCACACAAGAATACTTTGAAGAACATGAAAGCTCACTTTTGAAGTGGGCTTTGCATGTTTTGTGTTCTTGTTTGGATTTGGGGTGTTTTAAGAGGATTGTATGAACTAGACATGAAGTTTTACTATGTTTTGGGCTTGGAACCAACAAATTTGAAGTTGCTAGGATGATCAATGAATGTATCGGAATTCCAGTATATGAAGTTATTGGATTCCGAGACCTGGAAGGGTCGGAATCCGCTATTGGGTTGAAATCCGGAAGTTTGATAAAATCCGCAAAGTGTCGGAATCCGATAGAAGTATCGGATTTCCACATGTCTCGGATTTCAGATGCTTCGGATTTCATTATATCGGAATCCACAAAGTGTCGGATTCCATGTAAAGTGTCGGATTTGTGTGTCTCGGATCTCAAGTGTCGGATTTCCATGTCTCGGATTTTCTTTGTGTGTCGAAATCCGCAATTGTCGGATTCCGTATGTATGATTGAATTCCCAAGTGTTGGAATCCGATAAAAGAGTATCGGATTTCATGATTCATATGTGTCGGATTTACTAAATCCGACAAAACCATCGAATTTCCCAAATCCGATCGTTCTGGTGGGATTGTACCAAGTCCAAAGTCAAGTTTTATGTTTGTATGCATGTATGAATGATTAATGTAAGTAATGACATTTTAGGTGAACTTGTTGTATTTGAGGAATCAAAACCAAATACCCGTACGTTATAAACTACTCAGGTGAGTGCCTGCTTTCATGAGACTCAGTAGAGTAAGGCTTGCATGCTAGGTGAATGTATATGTATGACTAACTTGCTTTTGTAGGTACGCTCAAGTAGGTAAGTGAATGACTTGCATGATGTTAAGATATATAGGTGCATGCCAGTGGGTCCAGATTGGAACCACTTAGTTAATACATGGTAATATGTACATATGAATAACTGTATGATGTTACTTGTAAAATGATGGATCCCTGTGGGATCATATGTACGTATGTGTGTATGTGCACTGTCTGCAGACTATCTGAAGCATGGTTAAGGTCGGTCGGTTGTAATTGGATCCCATGGGTACTTCGGGATTTCACGGTGATTCGGGAGGCATCCCGGATCCTAAGTTCTACAGAGCTGTCGTGCCTTAACGTGAGTGCTAATCAACCCGTCGTAGCTAGATTACTTGAGGAGTCTTTGACTCTGAAACGATGCTTGGTGGACTGCTTTACGCTCCCCCACCAGCACGGTTGGTCGTGTCTGATCCCCCGGTCTGAGTTGTTGAGCGGGATTGATTACCCTGCAAGACATGACTCTTACTGATCTTGTCAGCACACCGCTATGATTTCCCTTTTCAGCTAAAGACTAGAAGTCCTGTGAGGCGGGTAGCTGTTGGATGTAAATAAACTTTGTGGGTGGAACACTTGTTTGATATATGCTGTAATAAGATACTTTATGGTTGGTTCCTGTTGTAGGTAACACCGGTGCATGTTTTTGGAAACAATGATAATGTAAATAACAGTTGTTATTGTTATAAAAAGAAAAATTTCCGCTGCTAAATCTAATTATCGTTAAAAGTTGCTGTTTTCGGAAGCGGTGTTACATTGTACGAATATAAGCCAATGTGGAGAAAAAAAATTGTCTTGACTTAGACAATTAGACTTATCAAAAGTAACTTATTTTTACTAAAGAGAAACTCATAAGTTTAAGATAATAAGCTAAGCCAAACACTAAATTTTCTATAAGCTCAAAATATAAGCTAATAAGCTAAAAAACCCATAAAATAAGCTCAATAAAACAAACTCTAAGTCTAAACTCTAACGCCGTGTTCCAGAAACTTCATTTAGGAAAGAAGGGGAGGGATTTGGAAGGAAGGGATGAATTAAGCATGTTTCATAAATTTTTTTGGGAAAGAACTAAAAAGAAGTGAAAAGAATATTAACCCAAATCTTCTCTCCTTCTTTTCTTCTTAAATATGGACATATTTGGAGAGAAAGTGTTGTGATACAATTCTAATTCCTATATGATTACTAAACTACCCCTAACCTAATATATAAACCTCCATAGCCACTGTTCTCACGTCTATAGTTTTTGCTCCTATTCATCTTCAAGGGTTGCACTCCTGTCTGAAATCCTCCTCCTCCATATTTATTAGTGAGTGAAGCGACTGATTTATATATATATATAATATAAGTAGTATATATATATATATATTATATATATATATATATATTATAACGCATGTTGTGCGGTAAATTGTAATATATATATATATATATATTGTTTGTGATTAGTTTATATCACACACACATATATATATATATATCTACTTATATTATATTATCATCTTGCTAATATATTACACATCAACAAAAAAAAACATGAGACTTTTCTTTTCTTTTAGCCATCCCCTGCAGCATGAAGCGTAAAAGCAAGAACAAAACTGTCATCTTCACCCCATAGATTTGAAATTGCTTGTTATTTTTTTCCTACTTTTGTCTTTCAAGATAGCATGTAGTGGAAAAGAAGAGAGATAAACCAATTTTACAGTTCATCCACTTTAACTAAACACTCACCATCCTCTAGCCCCCTCTTCGAATTAATTCCTTAAATGTATTCACTCTTCATCTTCGTTCCCGGTCACCGTTGTAGGTTTTCATTCACCTGATTTGGTCCTTCGATCTCTCACTACTGCGCTTCCTTAATTTTACAGAAAACTCTTTCCTTTCAGAAAATAGAAAAAGCTTATTCTTTTTCAATACGGAGAATAAATTTTTTTATAAATTAACGTTACAGACTTATTGGTGAAAGTTTTGATTTACTTTACTATTCTTGCTAAGTTATGATATCATGTTTTACTGAATGTAAAATTTCAACACGTTCATTTTTCTTTCTTTTCTTTAATTTTCTATTCAACTACAAGTTGATATATACTCATTTCTACAACATTTCTTTTGTTATCTAATCGCATTAATTTACATTATTTTACACTTTTAACTTGATTTTATTATCTAATTGCATTATTTTACACTTAATGAATCTTTTAACCTACACTTGGAATCAGATACGAGTAACCTACTTTAAAAAATGTATTTTTTTGTAGGCGACACTACCATTTGAGAAACTCTTATATGGTCTACTATCATTGTTTTCCTCTATAGTTTGAAACACAAAAGCTTGAAATGCGAATTTCACTAGAAAATAATAACATAAAACCTAGGAAAGAGGTTGTTTACTGATCGGTCTAATATACACGAGTTGTCAAGTTTTGATCAAACATTAGTTTTAAATTTTAATCACCAAGTGTGCACAAACATGGTAGATGCATATTGATCTAATTTCATTTATGTTGGTGGTTAAAATTTTACATTAGTTTACACCTCATTTTTTAACATTTCCAACTATATAACATACTAATATGAATACATATATCGAATGTTTGTTGAACAATGTTTCTTCAACACCTAACACTTTGACTTCCTTTAAAGATATGGTTCAAAAAATAGCAACGAATTTTTTTTTTGCGAATGTCAACATTTATTTATAGTTACATGTAAATTGATTAAACTATAAATTTTTTAATTTATATAAATAAATGTTCAACAAACATTATTTTTGATGGGTTGTGCTTGGCACAGCTGAGAAATTCACTAGTATATATATATATATATATATCACATATATATACAATATAAATCTATATCTTTTGTTTGTCAGTTTACCGATGTGACTTATACACACACACACATATATATATATATATATCACGAATGCTTGTTAAGTATTACAAAAGTGATTTTTTTATAAAGCATTGCAAAATTGATGTTGACTATTAAACAGGATAATGTTATATGTTTGTTTATGCAAAGTGCCTATATTAGGGTCTAGGCAACACATATACATCTTTATCCATAATTTCATTTATTTTATAAAAAAAATTATATATATATATATATATATATATGAGATTACTTATAATTAATGGGAGATGTGACATTTTGTTAATGGGAGATAAGAATAGTTTGTTAAAGTTTATATTTTTGTTGTTATATTACTTGCCTATTTGATAAAGTGTAACACCCTAATTTTCAGTCCAAATTTAAACTTTTTCAAACCTCAATTTGACAAACCTTTTTTCTCATAATCGCGGAAGCATTTTCATTTTCTGTAAATATCTCAACAATAAACATTTACAACATTTATAATGCAAAGCCTTGGGTGTTACCACAGTCAATCTCACGACCATAAACATAGAGTAGGAAATCCAAGATTACCGGAAATTGCAATCAAAGCAAAGCTATGCCCAAGGCATCTACCCGCCTCACCAAGGACTCTATACAATCTGCGGATACAAAACATTTTCATACACAATGTTAGCTATAAACATAGCTAGTGAGTACAACCAAAACACATTTGTTTTATCAAAACCAAGCCATCCCTTTTTCACTTTTGATGACATAAGTTTGGCAATCAATATTCTTTTAAAATCACACATAATAGCACATAAGGATGCGGGTCTGTCCATTGGGCCACAATGTATCCACGTGGTACCTAGCCACAGTCAACACGTGCCCACATGGGGGATAACCACATCACCCAGTCAAGGTGGGGGATGCACGAAGCAGTCTACCATACAACGGTTACCTGGAGTGCATGCCCTGTTCACCAAATCCACTCGTGTTGCCATGGGTTCGGTGGCTCGTCAGCCCAGTGAAACCACATGGTCATGATAGCTACTAGCATACCCCTCCACTCTCTACACCGATCCCTCAGCCACCTGTACCTCGCGGTTCCCAAATCGCCGAAGCCAAAGGAACCTCTGTGTACGTCTCAATGACTAGGAACCCTATGGTACAGAGTTTATATCACATAGTGGTCCGGACCGAAGCACATATACCCCGAAGGATCACATAAGCACATTCCCCGAAGGGTCACATAATCACATACCCCGAAGGGTCATAAAATCTCATACCCCGAAGGGTCATATAATCACATACCCCGAAGGGTCATAAAGTCACTTACCCTGAATGGTCATAGAATCACTTTTGGCATCTCTATGCCCAAAACATTATTGGTATAACCGTATCTTTATTTATCCAAAATCGTTTCATAGTTGGCATCTCAATGCCCAAAGTATATCTTAATTGAAAACATGAAATTCATTACTCAAAACCATGTCTTTTGTTTCAAAATCGAAGTTTACTCCATCATGGAGTGTTATGTTTCAAAAACCATATTCATTATTACGAACTCAAAGCTTACTCCAATCATGGAGTATCAGTTTCAAAACCGTCATGTAAAAACAAGCTTTAACATAGACCATCTCCAAAATGGAGCAATAGTCCTATTTGAAAACCATTTCTCAAAATACATCATGTACTGAATTTACAATCTCAACAATTTCTTTAAATGCATCCATGTTCTTAAAACATTTGCAATTCATGCAATCACATTGTAAACAGTCTAATATTTCACAAACAGTTGTAAGTGATATAACCCGCAATATGAAACAACTCATTAGTTCCACGAACTTTGATTCATTAAGTTTCATCAAACTATTTCCAAACAATCAAAACACATAAGTGATGACTTGAAAACTTTAACAATTTTGGGTATCCGCAGGGTGTACTCATCTGAGGGTGTGATGAGGATCACAACCCCATCCAAACCCAAGCTGAAACACTTGATCATAAACCTATGTTCACCAAAAAACAAGGTTAACTAACATTAGTTAACAAAAAAAAAGGTTTCTAAACTCAATTCGAGCCTTAAACACTATTTCGGGTCTTTCAGACTCCCTATGAACTCTCTAAAACCATTAGAAACAATCCCAATCAATTACAAGGTCAAATGGGGTTAAAAACAAGTTTTTAGACATTTCAGGGGTCCTCGCGCGGCGAGACAAGGTGCCTCGTGCCGGGAGAAAATCTCTGGAAAACTTCCTCTTCCCTTCGCGCCGTGACACACAACCCGTCGCGCCGCGATGGGGCTTGCAGAGGTTTATTTTCTTCTTTTCTTTGTTGCAAGCTGCCAAATCCCAATTTATACAAACTACACTTCATTTAGAACATACAAGAGCCCCTAGACTTAACCAAAACACTTTGGTAACATCAAACAACAACACTTTCATTACCATAAATCTTCAAAACTAATTTCACCATTTCCTTTCCAAGTTTTTGACCCATTTACTTATTTAAACCCAATTTCCCCCCATAAATCATCAATAATATCATATATTACCAAGATCAAACTCATATACCAACACTTTAAACACATTCAAGCATTCAAAATCTTAACTTCAACAATTTCCCCACTTTGACATAATCATAAAAGTCAAAGACCATAACAACCAACACCCAAACTTAAAATCAAACACAAAATCAAGCTTAGAACTTACTTTTCTTGTAACCCCAACTTGATTTCCACCTTCTTTCTTCACTCCAAGCTCAAGGGTGAGGGATTTGATGTTCAAACATCCAAATCTTAAGTCAAAGCTCACCAAACACAAATTTTTTCTCCTTGATTTCCTTTTCTTCTCTTGAATCCCTTTTTAGAGCTCTCTCCCTCTACCTCACGATTTTCTCCAGAAAATATGGAGTTGGTTTGACCAAGGAGAAGAATCTAGATACATATATATGTATATTTACATTCCTAGTCCCCAAGCTTCATTCCCTTTTGCATTTCTTACCCATATTTAATATCTATATACACCACATGTTATATATATCTAACATATAAATAACATCTTGACACATAATTTTTTTACAAATTTTACTTACTTGCATTTTATATAAATATTTTATAATTTACAAAATACGGGTATTACATAAAGTAACCTTACATAGATTACTAGGTTCGTATTTTCTTAATATATTTATATTCTAGGCTGATAAACGTACTTTCCAGCAAAGCTCAATTTTAGAATGGATAACTTCATTCGTGAGAGCCCGACAAATGGTAGTAGTTCATTTAATTTGTGAACTAGTGAATTTTATTTCACAACGTAGGGTTGCAAACATAAATCATATTAATTTACCTACAATTGAAGATACTTTACATCGACGAAAAGTATGGGAAGAGTTGTTAAAAGACCTCTCAACAAGTGGTAAATATCGTCAACTTATATGTATGAGTGAAGAAGACTTTAAGAAACTATGCACCATCTCGGAGTGTGACGGTGGTCTTAGACCGACTCGGCGTATGTATGTTGAAGAGCATGTTGCTAGATTACTACATATTGTAGGGAATGATTTGAGATATCGTTTTGCCTATTGGATTTATTGTCGCTTTAAATCATCAAGAAGTAGGTGTTTCGATAGAGTTTTGAATACAATTATATCGTTAGAAGATCATTACCTTCACCAACCAACCGGTCAAATTGTTCCAAAAGAAATTCAAGAAAAGAAGAGATTTTCTCCTGTGTAGGAGCAATTAATGGAACACATGTCCACAGAAGAGTCCCTAATGGCGATGCTCCTAGGTATCATGGTCGTAATGGATACCCAACAATAAATATTTTAGCCGCTTGTACATTTGATTTAAAGTTTACATATGTATTAACTGGCTGGGAAGGTACCATATCAGACTCAAGAATAATTAAAAATGCACTCATTAGAGATGACAAACTTCTTATTCCATATGGTACTTTCTTAACTCAATTTCTAGTTATGTGCATTACTATATAATGATTATACTAGCTAATTGTATATTGTATATACGTAGATACTATTTGGTTGATGCAGGTCTTCCCTTAAAAAGTACACTAATTACCCCTTATAGAGGGGTAAGATATCATTTAAAAGAGTACTCATTTCATGGACTTGAGAATGCCAAAGAGCTATTTAATCTTCGTCATGCGTCATTACGAAACTCCATTGAACGAGCATTCGGTGTGCTAAAGAAGAGGTTTCCTATCATTAGAAGTACAACCGAACCATTTTACTCTTGTGAAACACAATCAAACGTATTCTTGGCAGGTTGCATTTTACATAATTTTTTACTCAATGAAGATCGTGACAAAGATCTCAAAGATGAAGTGATATAAGAGATCTTAAACACTCCATGAGAAGAAACACGCCATAATTGAAGAGATAAAGGTGATGGTAATACGGGAGGAGAACAACTAAGAAACTCAATTGCAAATAAAATATGGGCTAATTATTTGATGTATCCAAACAATAAAGTTAACATGTCAATGTAGTTTTTTATAAGTATTTTATGGCAATTTTTTGGATATTTTAGTCATGATAATTATTTGAGATAACATGCATTGTTATGTATTTAATTTGCAAGAAATATATGTGTCTTTACTTATAAAATATATTTAATTTGCAAATGTATAAGTTAATCATAGTTACATGATTATTTAATTAATTGCCATTTTAAATTGAGTTCCAAAGTAAAAGAAAACAAAAAAATATATGTAATAGTATAGTGTAATATTTTTCAATTAACAAGATATTGGTATTTTTGGTCTTTGTAAATTAACGATGGGGAGTAAGGGAAGCGAGATTTTTCAATCACAAGGGAATGTAGACAAGGTGGTGGTGGAGGTGTTAGGAGGTAGGCATTGGTCGTGGCATGTGTCGACAATGGCTACTTTGATGGTGGTGGATGAATCTAAAGCCTTTATCGAGCAAGATAGAGATTAGTGGAGAGAGGGGCAACTGTGGAATAAGAGAGGATATGTCTGGGGTTTAATTTTTGACAGTGGAGTTAAAAGAGAGAGAGAGTGTGTATGTGTGTGGGTCGGTGGGTATGTGTGTGTTTTTGTGTCTTAATTTTGTAATTCCTTAAAAAAGTTAAAAGCTAATTAATATATTATAGTCAATCAAAAGTTCAAAATGTGATATAGCGTTATTTAGATATATATTCGTTGCGATAAATGAAACTTAAATGTTAAATAATTCTTTAAATTATGACAAATGGTACTTAAAGTGTCTAATATTCATTCACAAGTCATAAAATACTCAATGGCGAGAGTTTAAGCGGAAAAAGACTCGAGAAACAAAAGAATATCATAAAGTCATAAAAGACGTGAACGCGACGCGTCGGAGGGTTTAACGCGACGCGTTCCGGTGTAAACAAGCGAACTTGTCGGGCAAGTCTGTTAAGACGCGACGTGTCTAGGATACGAACGCGACGCGTTCCCGGCTGGATTAGACCTCTATAAATAGACATCTTTTATTCGAAAAAAGGGATGCTAACCCTTCCAGCCGGCCCTAGACGAACAAATTTGAAGACTTTGGAGCTCTGGAGCAGGATTCTTGCACTTTGATTGAAGATTGAAGCATTTGAAGTGAAGATTGAAGGTTTATCTTCCTAGAATCAATACTTAGGTGCTATTAAATCATGTTTAGCTCTCTATTTATGAATTTCTATGGTTGTATTCCTCTGATTATGGGCTAAACACCCTGTATTCTATACTTGGACATGATTACCTTTGATAATTAGTTGGATTTTAGTGTTTGGATTGCTTTTGATGATATATTTGTTATGATTAGCTTTTTCAAAGATCCAAGTGTGATCAAGTTCTGATTTTTATGCCTAGAATCTGAGTTTTCATAGGTTGTATGACCATTCTTCCAATGTTTGCTTGAATTATAAATTTCTATGACCATTAGGATTCATAACTAGTGATTGACCATATCCTAGGGTTAGGCTTAAAGATTGAAACTTTATTGTGCTTGCTATTGTCTTGGATGACCATTCTTTGATAATAGATTGATTTTGTGAATTAACAAATCAAAAGATTAAGTCTATCATAACTCGAACAGTTTGGCTAGTTAAAGATTAGTTAATTGCATGACCATTGGGTTAACTGTCTGAAACTATAGGGTTAGTGAGTCTAACAAGGAAATCTAACCAATTTAGAAATCGGTATATTGTTTTAAGTTATCCATTGCACTTCATTGAAATCTGCTAATTTGATTAGGGAATCTGTTGTCAGAGTAGAGATAGTTCACTTCTTATTGATTAAATCCGAGTTTAATTTGCAATTCTCGCTTCCTTAGTTTTGAAATCTAAGTTTTGGTAAATTTAGGTTCTGATTGGGTTCGTTGCTTTCTCCTGCTAAATTGCCAATTCCCCCTTGTTTACTCCTTTTTAGTTTAATATTATTTAGATAATTAGTTTTATTATATCTAGAATCATACTCGTTCCTCGAGAGTTCGACACTCGTACTTATTTTCTATAATGCTACACGATTAGGTACACTTGCCTATTGTGTCGTATTTAAAACATATACAGTTTTTACAAATTTAAAACTGGTACGTAAATCGCACATCAAGTTTCTGTGTTGATTTTTAAATTGAATGTCAGGAATTTCTTGTTAAAATCGGTTCTGTGCATATCCTTGAGAAGCTCTGTTGCTTTTATCTATCTGGGTAATAAGATTGTGAATTTGGGGGTTTTGTTAAACCCTACAACCAACACAAAATAGTGGCAGATTTCAAGTGAATACTCATGTAGTGTTTCTTTGGTACTCTTGAATGTTCACATCTAATAATTTGTTGGTGCGTTTGGTGGGTAAACTAAGCAAAACAGGTCTTAGAGGCCTGAATCCTTTGGATAGTGGTCAGGAAGATGCCTTTAACCCCTGAGACAACCCCTGTTTGGGTCATCTTCAAGCTCGTGGACGCGACGCGTCCGGGTCTCGAACCCGACGCGTTTTCTTCTTTTGAGCAAAACACCATATTTCTGTTTTTGGGCCACTCTGTGGTCTTGTTTCATGTTTTACATCTGTTTTTCTTCTAGTTTCATGTTTCTGTTTTACCTCTGTGGTCTTATGCTTTTATCTGAAAAACTACCTGTGTATACGTGCCTGTTTGCCTATTTCTAGTTCTGTTATGCTACTTTTGGGGAATTTTTGCTTATTCTTTGCATTACTTCTGATTGTCACCTCTGCTCTGGTTGATAGACTGGGTGTCTGGGTTACATTTTTCAATTGGGATTGTGTACTCATCTAGTTCGTTTCTGTTTACATATGGTTCCCTTTGACTTATTGATTTGACTTGTCTTCTACAGTATGGCAGAGCGTGGTCATGGTAGAGGCCGGGCCCGTAGAGTAGCGCAGCCCAAGCCTGCATCTCCAGTCCCCCCCTGCACCAGCCGTTCAGCATGAGTGGTTGGTTTTTCATGAGACCATTCCGGCCCAATACCGGAATGAGTACATCTCTAGACTCACACAGCTGCTCCGCAAGGAGATCGAGGTGGCCCACACTCTGGATTGGGAGGTCGCCACATCCGCCGGCATCACAACTCTGCTCACTCCTCTACTGATTTAGGAGTATCGAGGCCCCGATCAGTCAGTTCTGTTCACCTGCCGGGCGTGGGAGCGCCTTTTCAGCATCAGGGAGCCCATCTACCGAGAGTTGATGTTGGAGTTCCACTCCACCCTCAACTTCAACCACATATCCGCCGTCTACACCGACCGCAGGGTGATATCTTTCCATCTGGGGGCCGGAGCAGGGAGTGCTCCCTCCTCGAGTTCAGTTGGAGGCTGGGCCTCTATACGAGAGAGGAGACAGCCAGTCAGCATTTCCAGGCCTTCCTCCTTGCGTGCCTGCGCAGCCCGCCAGCGGCCTTTAGCCCGGCCAAGTTTTGGCATACGATTTCCAACGACTCGTACATTGTTGCTCGTGCTGATGAGAGTAGCATCCGCGCTCCGATCCACCTCCTTGTTCACCGCTTGGTATCCACATCTGTTACTCACCGCAAGGGCGGTGAGAAGGTTACCGTCACTGATTTGTTTTACATGTACTGCTTACTCACCCCTGGTACGCTCTGAAACGTGCCATATTCTATTGCCTTCTACTTGGCTCGCAAGGGCACGGGGCCCAAGCAGACGAGCCCCCCTCTGCGGTGGTCAGTTCATCACCCGCTTGGCCAGATCCTATGGGATTCTCACTGCTGCTTCTGAGGCCAGGCTGCTGATGCGGATGGAGCCGTGTTTGATGGGGGAGTACTATCTCGAGGTGATGCGGGTGCTCGAGCGGACAACATTCGGCAGGATGCTGCGGGTAGAGGACGTGGATGAGGAGGAGGTGCTGGAGGCTGTAGGAGCCGGTGAGGGCCGGGAGCCAGAGCAGCCACCGCGGAGGAGAAGTAGGAGACGTTCTCCGGGTGCTGCTGCTGAGGAGGAGGAGCAGACTCAAACCGCCGCACTAGGGACTCATGCCTTAGGTGCTTATTTGGACGACATGCGGTGGTTCATGTACGGGTTGCAGTGTCAGGTCCAGTGGCTGGGAGAGGCCTTGACTGTGGTGGCTCAGCGCAAGGGCCACACTATTCCCTAACTGGCAGACGCATTTCCCTGCCAGCAGGTCTGCAGATGAGGCCGGACCCTCGGGCTATGGGGGCCGAGAGTCTTCCGAGGATGAGTAAGAGGAGTGATTGCATATTCTGCTTAAACTGTATGGAGTGCGTGCTTATGCTGGCAGTCAGTTCAGCGCCATATTTTATCACTCTACTCGCCATGTGAGAGACATACCTCAGGGGAGTTGGTTTCTAATCTTTTTCTACCCTTTATTTTTATTTTGCTTTGTTCTTATATACAATGACGACATTGTATGATTTAAGTGTGGGGTGAGTGGTTAGAAAAAGACTCTCCATTGCATTTGAGCTTTAATTTGAATCTTGAAAATTATGACGAAGTTAGGCTGGAAATTTAAAATTTTGATATCATTGGAGTAAGAATCAAGTGCCAGTAAAAAATGTCAAGATAAATTATTGGTAAACAAATTGTAAGGTTGTGTTTAGCTTTTATATCATAGTATTTGTGGCTTCTCGTCATTTTCAAATAATCTTTGATTTATAAATAACCGAAAGTTAATTTGTGAATTATTGTTAAAATCAGCGAGGTTGAGCCTTTTTAAATCTAAGCTTAACAAAAATAGGCTGAGTGGAAATTTTCAGTTTTGTATTCATATGCTATGCAAAAAGAAAAGAAAAAAAATGCCAACAATGAAAAAAGAAAAAAATGAAATATCTGTTGGAATAATAAGTCAAATGTGTGGCCTTTGGGACTCGAATTAGTAGGCTCTGAGGGGTGTTCTACACCTAACTACCTAAAGCCAACTGGTTTGGGATCGGGTGAGTCGAATGTTCGCTACATGGGTTCCATAGAAAGTCATGGACTTATATAAAAGAATGAAAGAATAAAAGCATATGTTTATTAAAGCTTGGAAATCTGCAATAAGCTTTGAGGTTGGGGGATTGCTTAAAGGTAAATCGACTATGTGCTGATTTTATAAATAATTCATGAATTGAAGTTTGGTTATTTGTGAGGAAAATGATTATTTGAGTGATGAGAAGTTAAAAAGGATCAATACACAAATATATATATATATATATATATATATATCGGTATTGTTCTGTTTTTAATCATTTGTACTGACATTGGTAAGTAGCGCTTGGTTTCTTTTTAGATTGATGTTGAAAGATTGATTTTCTATGCCTGATTAAGTTGCAATTTGCTTGAGGACAAGCAAAGCTCAAATGTGGGTATTTTGATATCGCGTTATTTAGATATATATTCGTTGCGATAAATGAAACTTAAATGTTAAATAATTCTTTAAATTATGACAAATGGTACTTAAAGTGTCTAATATTCATTCACAAGTCATAAAATACTCAATGGCGAGAGTTTAAGCGGAAAAAGACTCGAGAAACAAAAGAATATCATAAAGTCATAAAAGACGTGAACGCGACGCGTCGGAGGGTTTAACGCGACGCGTTCCGGTGTAAACAAGCGAACTTGTCGGGCAAGTCTGTTAAGACGCGACGTGTCTAGGATACGAACGCGACGCGTTCCCGGCTGGATTAGACCTCTATAAATAGACATCTTTTATTCGAAAAAAGGGATGTTAACCCTTCCAGCCGGCCCTAGATGAACAAATTCGAAGACTTTGGAGCTCTGGAGCAGGATTCTTGCACTTTGATTGAAGATTGAAGCATTTGAAGTGAAGAATGAAGGTTTATCTTCCTAGAATCAATACTTAGGTGCTATTAAATCATGTTTAGCTCTCTATTTATGAATTTCTATGGCTGTATTCCTCTGATTATGGGCTAAACACCCTGTATTCTCTACTTGGACATGATTACCTTTGATAATTAGTTAGATTTCAATGTTTGGATTGCTTTTGATGATATATTTGTTATGATTAGCTTTTTCAAAGATCCAAGTGTGATCAAGTTCTGATTTTATGCTTAGAATCTGAGTTTTCATAGGTTGTATGACCATTCTTCCTATATTTGCTTGAATTATGAATTTCTATGACCATTAGGATTCATAACTAGTGATTGACCATATCATAGGGTTAGGCTTAAAGATTGAAACTTTATTGTGCTTGCTATTGTCTTGGATGACCATTCTTTGATAATAGATTGATTTTGTGAATTAACAAATCAAAAGATTAAGTCTATCATAACTCGAACAGTTTGGCTAGTTAAAGATTAGTTAATTGCATGACCATTGGGTTAACTGTCTGAAACTATAGGGTTAGTGAGTCTGACCAGGAAATCTAACCAATTTAGAAATCAATATATTGTTTTAAGTTATCCATTGCACTTCATTGAAATATGCTAATTTGATTAGGGAATCTGTTGTCCGAGTAGAGATACTTCACTTCTTATTGATTAAATCCGAGTTTAATTTGCAATTCTCGCTTCCTTAGTTTTGAAATCTGAGCTTTGGTAAATTTAGGTTCTGATTGTATTCGTTGCTTTCTCCTGCTAAATTGCCAATTCCCCCTTGTTTACTGTTTTTTAGTTTAATATTATTTAGATAATTAGTTTTATTATATCTAGAATCATACTCGTTCCCCGAGAGTTCGACACCCGTACTTATTTTCTATACTGCTACACGATTAGGTACACTTGCCTATTGTGTCGTATTTAAAACATATACGGTTTTTACAAATTTAAAACTGGTACGTAAATCGCATATCAAAATGATTAAAATATAAGAATAAACATACTTTTGTCTTTTCAAATGTACCCAAGATCAAATCTATGATTTGGTGTGAACCATATGAATTAATCCGTGATAGGTTCGTGTAGGAAAGGACCAAACTCGTAAAATTTAAACCACTGGACCAAATCCGTAGTTCGACCAAATCATAGGGACCAAACATGTATTTACTCTTTAAAAACTAAAGTTAATTTTATAAATAGTCCTTTAACGAACCGTAAATTGCATGTTTAATCCTTTTTTAAAAAAGTTGCTAGTTACATCCCTTAACTACTATTTTGTTGCGGTTATAGTCCTTTATAATGTTTTTTTGTTAATTTGATCCATTAAGTTACCTCCTCATGTGAATTGCACATGAGGGTAATTTTGTCTCTTTACCTTTTTAATTTTTAATTGATTTTAAATATATTAAATAATATTCAATCATTTTAAACAATTAAAAAATAACCCCATATCTCTCTCCATGCTCTCTCTTTCTTAATCTTACCCATCTCTCTCTTCTCTCAAACACTCTCTCAAAAAACCATGACCTAGAGCCACCTTCCCATTGTATTTTCGGGCGACAACTAGCCTCCTCCGTCATCGTCGGACATAACATCACCACTGCACTCACCTCCACCACTACCTTTGTCGAACATCGCCACTTCCATCGCTACAACTCTCTCTCTCTCTCCCTCTTCCACTGCTATGGTGTTTCATCTCTCTCTTCAATCTGTGGTTCAATCGATGATGGGGAGAGATATGGTGTTTCAGATCTAAGTTCAAGGTCAGTATGTGTTGCCGAGATTTAAATATTGTCTCTACAAACCTTCAAATCTTATTTTTTTTGTTCTTGTCATGGTTATGGTCAGATGATGGTGATGAATCTCATAGCTCTGATAAACTTCCTTTAGAAGTCAAGCTAAGATTTCCATCTCTTCTAGAAGACAATTCAGGTATAGACTCTAACTCTCAAATATCCAAAGAGGATACACAACGTGTTGACCCGACATTTATGATCCCATCCTCATTTCTTATATAAATAAATATACAAAAGCCAAGCTCTTGTGAACCCTTGATGGTTTTTGGTTCTAAGACTATCAAAACCTATGATAGAAAAAGGTCTAAAGATATAGGTTACATTGAACCAATCTTAGAGTTAGTGACATCCACACCTCAGACCTCATTCTTGCTGTCTACCTCTTATGTTTAAAGGGAGCATGTAGAGAATGTTCTTGAACCCTTTAGCTTAGTCGATGTAGTCTCACAATAGACTGAATTTGTAAAAATGGGAAGCCTATAATCTGATTCACCCTCTCAACAGGGTAAAATCATTAAAAGACAGATCTCAACCCAAACTCATACTTGTTGGGAATCGGTGGTTCAACGAAAACACAACGGAAGCAAATAAGGTGTAAAACAGGTTTTTTCAAGAACCACACGACATTCACCAAATGGACCATAACTCTAAACCTGTCAAAGCAACAAAATAATAAAGAAGAAAGAGATATACCCTTGAAGCGAGTCTCATTTCTTGTTTCTGGGTTTGAGTCTTGGAAGTTAAACACACAAACAAGCGTGTCTCTAGTGTAATCGACACCAAGTGCACCTTAGCTCCCACTTGCTAGAGTGTTGGTAACACTACCAAAGCACCACCAAATGTCTATACACTTGAACTCACAAAATCCTTGTACTCAAGTGTGTATGTGAGAGTTTATATGTTTGCAAATGTTCTACTAAGCAACAAGACTTGTAACCTTGGCTCTTTAGCTTCATTAGGTACTTATAGAACTCCAAAAACAGTTCAAAAGTCGTGAGCCATGAAGCTAGAACAGTTACAACATTTAACTAGCCATAAAAGACTAGTTAAAGGTGTTGTTACAATGAAGGCACCGTCGTGCCTATAACCGGGCACGGGCGTGCCATCCCAATCCGGCCTACTCAAGTCACGCTTGACTTTAACTCGTGCCGGGCCTCTGGGCACGGGCAAACCCCAAAGGGCACGGTCGTGCCTCAGCCCACCAGAACCATTTTCTGGTTTTCTCTCTCCTTTGACCCGTTGTGATGCCGGAACCAATACTTGGCGTGTAACCCAATAGGCCCTTGTTTCATCGGCAATGCCACCAACTCGTGTGTGTCAGCGGGCATAATCCAACAGACTCCCACTTGCATGTGACACGCCTACAAAAGGTGGCATCGACATAGAGAGGCCTCTAGAAAGGTATCTATGCCCCCAAGTCAGCATAGGGTATGTCTTCCAAGACAAATACCAATCCGAAAGAATGGTCCTATAGATAAGTGATCATTCATCCATTCGTTCACGATATCCAGTGTGAATGAGCGTCATGGACTACCGTCAATCCTAAAACATAAACAATTATGTTTCTCGATCTAGACTAAATATGATAAATAAAACAAGTTGCAAAATTAATCCATTATCAATTCAATTTGAGCACAACCATGCATTTTGGTTTCATCAACTTAGTCAACGAGGGGCCAAGGATATCTTTCCAAAGAGGAACGAATACCTTTGACTACATCATTCCATCATAATAACAAGTCCTTGCTTGAAAACTGTCCTTATAACAGCTAGTTACGAACTGCGTTAAAAAGAAATCTAAACAAGACCAAGCCATTACTCAAGAAGCACATGTATCTCCAGTAAGAGAAAAAAATGATATTATCATCTTGATTTACTTGTGACCATGTCCATGAAGTTAACTCAGGTACGGGTCCTCCAATCACTTGATCCATTATCAAGTATAGGCTAGTGTTGCGTAACTTTGTATTCAATCCATTATGAATACTCTACCAACCACTCGCCTCGATCTTAATTCACTTCTTCCTTTCAATGAAGAACAACCGATTATGGAGCATTTAGAATAAATAAATTTATTCAAGGAAGTATTCAACATGCAAAGAAAGAACACAATAATTGTTAGTCCTATGTTCAGAAAAGTTAGATTTGATGAGACAAACCATAGATATGTATAGATGATAGGTTAAATATTAGGAATTATGTAAGTCTGTTGTAGACTGACTAGTCAGCTTAGGCTGAGTAGTCAGCGTACAAACAGATATAGAGTTTTCTATGTAAGTACTAGATAACTCAGTGACTTCGAAGCTGAGATAGGTTTCAAGAGTGAAGACTTGAAGAATTGAAGACTTGAAGATTCAAGAACCAAGGATTCAAGAACTCAGCTTGACAATGTCAAGCTGAGTAAGTCAGATCAACGCCAGAAGTCAGTTTAAAGAATTTAAGTAAGTTTTAAATTCTACCATAAACTCTCAATATCTATGGCATTTAAATTAGAGTATCTGAACCTAATTTAAACTATCTATTAGTTGGATAGAAATCTCAAACGAAATTAGTTAGATATGTTCTAATTAAGGAGTTTGTTACGGTTTTAAAGAAAAGATAAGTTCTATCTTTAAACTGCGATTTATTCGTAGATACATCAAGTATAAGTATAAACCTTTTGTGGGTTTACACGCAGCATGTGATACACAGAGCAAGAACAGCATAAGTTGCGAAGCCTGTGTTCATACTTGATACGCGTGTGTTGCGATAACTTTGTGAGTTCAAAGTTAAAGAGAGTTTTCCAGAATTCTTGTTAATCAGTTTTAACAAGAAGTTCGACCATCAATTAGTTTGTGATCCAAGAGTTTTTAGAGAGAAGTTGAGTTTATAATCAGTGTAATATCAAATCATCCTGTTGATATGATTAGAGAGTAAAAATTGTAATCAGTTCATTTGATTAGTCAATATACATTTGATTAAATTTGATTGGTTGTTTAAAGTGTATTCATCCCCCCTTCTACACTGTATCGGTTGCTTGTTTACCCTCTTTGGGACCAACAACTGGTATCAGAGCAAGTTTCTTCGTAAGTTGAAGATGAAGATCCGCTGACAAGAAGTTAAGATGTCGACTAACAAGCAATCAAGGCATATCCCAACAATGGCGGCAAAAGGGTGTCCTATTTTTGATGGGACTGACTATCCTATGTGGAAGTTCAGAGCTATGCTATATCTGAAGTCCGTGGATCACAGGATGAGTACTGTAATTCAAGATGGCCCAATAATACCCAAGATCCATATTACTGCCCCTGACAAATTTGTTCCCTCTGGAGAAACTCCCAAGCCTGAAGCATCTTGGACTGAAGAAGATCGTAAACTATTCAACCTTGATGACAAGGCACAAAGCATTATAGCAAATGCTTTGACAAACCCTCTTCTGCATACTGTGGCTGGGTGCCAAACTACAAAAGCGATGTGGGATACTCTCAGTGTTACGTATGAAGCACTGACTTGGTCAAGCAACATAAGAAGACAAATCTGAGTCGTTCTTATGAGACTTTCTTTGCCAAAAGGAATGAAACTCTGGCTGATTTTGTTTACCAGATTTCAATGCTTGATTAATGATCTGCTCTTGGTAGGTATCAAGAAAGATGAGAGTGAGTTGGTACTCAAGTTCTTGGATGTGTTACCAGAACAATTCAATGAGATCACCATTGCGCTTCATGCTGGAGGAACCTTAGGAAAATATGATCTCAGATCTATCTATGGTTTCCTTCTAAATCATCAACATATCATGGAACAGAAGAAAGTGGCCCAGCAACAACTAAAAGAATATATCAATAATGCTGCATCTGCATTAGTTGCAGAAAAGAAGAAGAAAGGATCTAAAAAGTCTCAAGCTGAGACTGACTCTGAATCTGAATCTGAAGAAGTAAGTCCTAACTCAGATTCAGAGGATGAAAAGATGGATGCTCTTACTGAACAAATGGCAATGTTAGCAAGGAATTTTAGAAAATTCAGAAGAGGACGGGGTCAATCTGACAGAAGCAAAGGTGGTAAGTCTACTTTTGATCCTAAGAAAGCTAAGTGCTACAACTGTCAGAAGATAGGACACATAGCTGCTGAGTGCAGAGTTAAGAAGGGAGAATCAGCTTCAGTGGCTGACAAGAATGCCTACAGAGCTGATAAATATAAAAAGAAATATCAAAGACTCAAAGCCAGGCCAGATGAAAACACCAAAGGTCTTCTTGCTGAGACTTGGGATACTGAATCATCTACCTCAGATGATGATGAGCCAAATAGGTATTTGATGGCCATTGAGGATGAAGATGAAAAAGTTGACTATGAGTTAGAAGATAGTTCCTTTGATGAGGATCTAGCAGAAGCGGCTAAGCTGAGTAAGCAAACCAACAACTGGGATCCTGCCTCAATGTATAAGGTAAATAACTTCAGCTTTTACACTGATGAACAAAAATGTTTAATGTTCAATTATTTGTTAAATGATTTCAAAACCTCTCTTAATGTTCAATCTGATTTAAAAACTAAAATATCAAAATTAAAAGATGAACTTAAACACTCTGAAACTCTCATAAATGCTGGTAAAAAGACTCAAAGTGATTATGAGTGTCAGCTTCATATTAACAAACTTCTAAGTGAAGAATTACAAGAATCAAAAGAACAAGCTGACAATCTAAGAAAGATATGTGAATCTTGGTGTAAGTCATCAAGGGAAGCAGAAAAATGTATCAACTAGCAGATACCAAATCAAGTAAAAGCAGTGTTCGGGGGAGATTATAGTGCTGCAGCTAATGAGATCATCAAAGAACAAGTCAGTCTTGAAGACAAAAATGTGAAATCGGATGAAATACTTCCAAAGACATATTTAAGGAACAAGGATGGAAAACAGGTTAAAACCAATAAGTTTGTGAGACCAATCCAAAGCCCCCAGGTTATTCATACAAATCATCAAGCTGAATGTTCCAGATCCAACAGAAACTGTAAGTCAATTTTCAAAAGATTGGATTACAATCCTGTTAGAACAACTGTCTTTGACAGAATAACTCCAAATAAGTCAAAGAGAAATAACTCTCTGGTTAGTTTTGAAAGAAGTTATAAAAACAGGAAGTTGTCTGTAAGCTAGACTTCACCAAATAAGGGTAACCATAAAGCTGACAAAGGTAAGTCCAAGGTCAGAGAAAATCAAGTAGACAATCTGTCTAAAAGGATTGAAAGGTTATCCACATCCTATGACCCTAAAACTGAATCCAAATTTAATGTTGGAAAACTTAAAGAAATCACCCAAACACCTATATTTACAAGAAAATGCTATAAGTGTGGTGACAGAGGTCATGAAGCCAAAGATTGTGTAAGTACCAATCTTAGGCCTGAAAAAGTAAAGGATGATAAGTTTAAAATAGACTCAAAATCTATTCAAGCTGATCAGTCAGCTTCCAATGGATTAGCTAAGTGCTCATCCTCAGAACCCACCAAACAGTGGGTTCCTAAAAGTAACTAATATGCTTAGTTGATCATGTGCAGGGCT
Source organism: Dittrichia graveolens (assembly GCA_038502395.1). Classification (NCBI taxonomy): domain Eukaryota; kingdom Viridiplantae; phylum Streptophyta; class Magnoliopsida; order Asterales; family Asteraceae; genus Dittrichia; species Dittrichia graveolens. The sequence goes on from JARJIL010000002.1 coordinate 62,739,383, forward strand.
CCTATAAGTGGTACCTAGACAGTGGATGCTCAAGGCACATGACAGGAAGCAAGGAGATTCTAAGTGAATTCCAAAATAATGAAGGACCCAAGGTGACATTTGGGGATAATTCTCAAGGAAGGACTAAAGGTTATGGAAAGATAACTGCTGGAACAGTTACTTTCAAAAAGGTAGCATACGTTGAAGGCCTTAAACACAATCTGATAAGTATCAGTCAACTGTGTAATGAGGATTATGAAGTCACCTTCAGAAAGCAAGAAGGGAAAGCCAATACTGATGGCACAAAGAGAGAGAGAGAGAGATATCTATTTGTTAGATATCAGCTCTGCAGATCCTTCAACTGAAACCTATTTGTATTCTGACTTAACCCCCAAGCTGAGTTGGTTGTGGCACAAAAGACTGTCACACCTAAATTTCAAATATATTAACAAATTGTCTAGCAAAGAATTAGTTTCTGGTCTACCAAAGATCACATTTGCTAAGGACAAACTTTGTTCAGCTTGTGAGATGGGAAAACATCATAAGGGATCTTTCAAGTCCAAGCAGAATTTTTCAATTATAGAACCATTGCATATGTTGCATTTGGACTTATTTGGACCTATAAGCACCCCAAGCTTAAGTGGCAAAAAGTATACCCTAGTGATTGTTGATGAGTTTACAAGATTTACTTGGGTAATCTTCTTAAAAGCCAAAAGTGAAGCTGCGTATGAGTTAATTAGCTTCATAAGACAAGAAGAGTTGCAGAAGGGTAAGTCTCTTAAGCAACTCAGGAGTGATCATGGAACTGAGTTTAGACACTCAGTTCTGGAAGGCTTTTGTGAAGAAAAGGGAATCATCCAGAATATCTCATCTGTAAGAACTCCACAACAAAATGGAGTTGCTGAAAGGAGGAATAGAACTTTAATTGAAGCTGCCAGAACTTTGTTATGTGGAGCAAAGCTTAAGCTGAACTTCTGGGCAGAAGCTGTAAGTACAGCCTGTTATACCCAGAATAGATCTATAATAGTTAAAAGACATGGTAAAACATCCTATGAGATGTATCATGGCAGAAAACCTAATATTGGATATTTCCATATTTTTGGTTCGACATGCTATGTGCTAAACCAAAGAGATCAGCTCCATAAGTTGGAACCCAAAGCTGATCAAGGCATATTTGTTGGATATTCTTCAATCTCCAAAGCTTACAAAGTCTATAATTTTAAAAGAAAGGTCATTGAAGAGTCAATACATGTTACGTTTGATGAGACAAGTATTGATCGATCTAACAAAGCTCAAGCTGACCCAGTTAGTCTGAGTGATCTTGAAAGAAGCAAAGAAGATCTCACATCAAATCCCATGTATGTTATGGATGATTTTGATGATGAGGATGGTGGCAAATCTGAAAAGGTAATATCAACTAAAGAAGCCACAAATATTGAAGACGATCACATCAATAATTCTGTTGAAACTGATCATTAGCCTGAGAATCTAGGTGAATCATCAGGTACAAGTCAGATTGAAAATCTAAATGATCTCTCAATCCCTACTCAGACTGAAGAAGTAAGTCCTGTTCAGCCTGAGAGACACTGCTCAGATTCAGACCCAGAACCACAGTCTCCTAATACAACTTTCAAAGTATTAAAAGATCATCCACTTGATGACATTATTAGTAACATTGAAGATGGTGTGTTAACTAGATCTAAGGCAAATGCAAACTATGTTGCCTACTCTAGTTTTCTATCTCAAATGGAACCAAAGAAGACTGAGGAAGCTCTAAAAGATGAAGATTGGATTGAGGCTATGCAAGAGGAGCTGACAGAATTTCAAAGAAATAAGGTCTGGACCCTTGTCCCTGCCCCCAAAGGAAAGACAATTATAGGCACTAAGTGGGTCTATAGAAACAAAATGGAAAAGGATGGGGTAATGATCAGAAATAAGGCAAGGCTAGTAGCTCAGGAGTATAGACAAGAAGAAGGTATCGACTATGAAGAGACCTTTGCCCCTGTTGCAAGGATTGAAGCTATAAGATTGTTTCTAGCCTATGCAGCCATCAAAAATTTTAAAGTGTATCAAATGGATGTTAAAAGTGCTTTTCTAAATGGCGCATTATAGGAGGAAGTCTATGTGAAACAACCTCCTGGGTTTGTTGATCCTAAACATCTTGATTATGTCTATTAGTTAGACAAGGCTCTCTATGGACTCAAACAAGCTCCAAGAGCATGGTATGATACACTGTCCACCTATCTACTTTCAAATGATTTTATTAGAGGAAGCATTGATAAAACGTTATTTATAAGAAAAAGCAGAGGACATGTCATTCTGGTTCAAATCTATGTGGATGACATTATCTTTGGTTCAACAAACCAAGGTCTATGTGATTGGTTTTCAAAGATAATGTCTAATCAATACAGAATGAGCATGATGGGTGAGATGACTTATTTTTTGGGACTTCAAATTAAACAAGAAAGAAGATGGTATATTCATTAATCAGAGCAAGTACGTTTTTGATCTGATTAAGAAATATGGATTAGACTCAAGCCATCCTGCAAAGTCTCCAATGTTACACAATGTCAAGTTGCACAAGGACATTGATGGGAAATCTGTATGTCAGACTACTTATAGAGGAATGATAGGTTCATTACTCTACTTGACTGCAAGTAGACCTGATATAATGTTTGCTACATGTGTTTGTGCACGATATCAGGCGGATCCAAAGGAATCACACTTGCTAGCTGTTAAACGAATTCTCAAATATCTGAAGGGAACACCTAATTTAGTTTTGTGGTATCCCAAAGGATCAGGATTTGAGTTGATAGGGTACTCGGATTCAGACTTTACAGGTTGTGGTCTAGACAGAAAGAGTACTACTGGAGGATGTCAACTGTTGGGTGGTAAGTTAGTCAGCTGGACAAGTAAGAAACAAAACTCAGTGGCAATCTCCACAGCTGAAGCTGAGTATGTTGCAGCAGGGAGCTGTTGTGCTCAAATACTGTGGATGCAACATCAGCTAAGGGATTTTGATTTGCAATATTCAAAGACTCCCATATTCTGTGATAATCAAAGTGCTATTGCCATTACACACAATCCCGTTTTCCACTCAAGAACAAAGCACATTGAGATAAGGCATCACTTTATCAGAGACATAGTTGAAAAGGGAAAGATAGAGTTAGTCTTCATTGAGACTGAAGATCAGCTTGCAGATATCTTCACTAAACCAATTAAAGGCATAAGATTCACAACTCTACTTGCCAAGCTTGGCATGCTCAACCCTTAATTTGGTATGTTCCATTAATTCTCTATCTCTGTTTAATATATGCTAAGTGCTAACCTTGACTGAGTGCTCATTCTGAGCTGAGTGCTAAATCTGAGTTGAGCAATCAGTCCTAAAGTGTGGTCAGTTCCACATGCCTAGGTTAGTCCTAACAAATGGTAAGTCCAAAATATTAACGGTAAGTCCAAAAGATTTGTTCTTCAAAGTAATTCCACTGATCTTGATAAAATTCGGATTAATATAACAGTGTAAGTTTGGGTAACTTACATTGAATATAGCCGTTATAACAAACTGCTTAGCCGGGGGTTACAGTAACGGTCATATTTATTACCGTCTCACAACGGTAACTTTTCTCTCACATTGAAAACATATAAATCAGAGAGTCTTCTCATCTCTTCCAAATTTTCTATCTCCTTCTCTATTCTCTAAAACCCTAATCGCACTTATTGCAGCATCATTGCTCTGTGCTAACCCCTACTACTGCTAAGTGCAATCAAATACGATTAGTTCGAAATCAATGGAGGGCTACACTCTAAATCTGACAAATCAGATGATCTGAGGAGAGACGTTTAAGAACAATGCCCTTCCGGTGTACAAACAGAACAATGTATAAGCGTGCATCGACATTCGTCAATCAAAACGAGGTCACGGATATGAGGAGTGGGTCTCCTACATTCGCAAAGGACCTCTATCTCATGCCTTTCTTGATGGTCCTGACGTCCTAGTTCCTCAATTGTTGACAGAGTTCTGGTACACCTGTCGCTATGAAGCTGATCTACAAGTAATAAGGGGAACTGTCCTAAGTGGACAACAAGGAATGATGGTTGATGTTAATGTTTTATGAAGGATCTTACAACTACCTATTGTTAATCATTATGATGCCCCTGTTTCTAGGGAAACAGCCAGAAGTGTGCTCCCACTCTTGGGTCATCCGCACATAACCGGTGTAATCAAGAAGTCAGTCTTCCAAACCGATTGGGGCTTTATGGTATCTACAGTGGTACGTTCACTGGGGTACAAGGTTGGCGGTCTTGATAATGTAAACGACTTCGAGATGCAGCTCATATACAACATGTATTATGGGAGAAATGTAGATTATGCAGAGTTAATCTTTGAAGTTCTCAGATCACAAGTCACCAAAGCGGTGAGAGATGTCAATGTGCCTTTCATCCATTTTCTATCAATGGTTTTCGAAGACAGGCTTGGAGTCCTATATGCAAGCTGATATGAAACCACTCCAACCCCTGCCCTCAGCCCCAGAATGTTCAAGGATGACATCTTCCCGGGGCATACTACAATTAATGCTCCGATGAGGGTGTATGCACAGCTTCCGACCCAGAGTCGAGTGAAGCTGAGGAAGTTACAAATGATGAGGAGAAAACATAAAGCATCAATGCTTCTGAAGCTGAGTCCTCCACATCCAGCTCTGAGCAAGAGAGTATGTTCCCTAGTTCAGAGTCCCCGCTAATTGGTTCAGGTATAACTTCTCTTCCCTCGTCTCCTTCTTTCTCTCATATTTCTCCATCACCTAAACAAGGAGATGAGACTGAGTCAAGCCCAACTCGGTCTAACCCCTCTCCTCCACCACAAACTTCTCCATCTATCTTACACTCTACAGCCCACCTTGGTCAGCCCACTGCTACCAAGGTTATATCTCACACCTATACCAGAAAAACTGCCAAAGGTGGTCCTTCATCTCAAAAGGACCTTGGAGCTGATGTCACATTAACACCTCTACCGGCAGGAGATGAGGGGGAAACACCTTCTCTTAAGGTGCCAACCTCGAAGCTCAGTTCAACCAGTCAGCCTAAGCCGAGCATGGTGTCTACTCAATCCATACCTATCCTAGCCATGGGAGAACCCGCTACTGTGCCTTCATAGACCCATGAAGGTTACATTGAACAATTGATCTCTCCCCAGGATCAACTAACCCCCTTCTCACCACTCAGACTAGCCCAACCTAACACCCAAACACACGACATTGGTCCTTCTACTTCACTTCTCTTCTCACACCCTATTGCACGACCTGTCAATGAATCTTTCATACACCAGGAAGGTTTACAGGGTCCCCAGTCTGGCCCCCTTGATTCCTTAGGTCAGCACCAACCTATGGATATGGGGCCCACATTCTCACCTATTGAGGAATACTCAACAGCCACTCCTACAGTGGAACTACATTCCTCCACTGGACAGGAGGACTTTGAGTTTACAAAGAAACCGGTGGAGCCCATAGTTGTTGAACACACTGATGTTAACTCCATCATGGTGTATCTACAAGCTCAATTTGAGCTTTTGCACAAGAAGAGGAAGAGTGATAAAGCCAAGTTGCTGCGCAAGCTGACTGATCTATCAAACTCTGTAGCCAACTTGGAGAACTTTGTGCTAAAACTAAGACCCTCCCCTATTGATGATGACAAAAAGGTGGAGGAAGAATCAAAGAAAGATGATGATACAGTTGAAAGGGAGAATACTGAGGAAGTGCAAATAGAAGAATAAACTCATGATCAGTTCATGAGTACCGTAGATCAACCCTCTCAACAACATTCAACTCAACCAGACATTCCACTTGCCGTGATCCCTCAAGCTGAGCTACCAAAGTTTGTTGAAGCTGAGTCTGTTCCAACTTCACAAATGGATAAAGGGAAAAGCAAGGTATTTGAGACGGTAAAGAGAAAGAAAAGAAGAAGTACTAAGTCTCAAGCCAAGAGAAGGAAAGTCATCATTTCAGAGCCTGAGCAACAAGGTCAGTCCCAAGTTGCTGAAGCTGACTCTGACTCTAGTGACGAAGTTGATGTAGCATAGAAGGCCAGTAATATATTAGCTGAACAAATGTTACAAGAAATGGCCAAAGAACTGGGTATGTCATTAGAAGAGTTGAAAGAACAGCAGAGGCAAGCTGAACTACAAAGAGAACAGGCCAAAGCTGATGCTGCACTAGTTGAAGCTGAGGCTGACTATTTTGGACCTAGAGCTGAGCCAATTACATACACTGACGATGATCTCAGATACTACTACAAGAGAAAATATTTTGGTCATAAGATTAAAACTCTAACTTTGAGCAGAAAAGGTGAGTTGGTGCTACTCAACTTTGTATTAGAAAACAAAGCTGAAGTAGGATTGGATCTGAGAAGATTATACAAGTTGGGATTCTACGAGTTAAAAATAGTGGCCTCAATTGTGCGAAAGATGAATAAAAGTCAGATCAAACAAGAGGTCATTGATGAGCTGAAGAGAATATTTATTAAAATTGATCAGCTTGGAGAGGTTCCCACAGCTGAGTTCGATGTCTTCTTAAACAAAAACAAAGCTGCAAGAGAAAGAGCAGTAAGGCAAAGAAAAGACAGAACTCTCAGCTTACAAGTTCCCAAGGGTGTTGAATTCAAGGAGAATACATATATTGATCAACCCCTAGCAGGCTTCATGTACTTGGATGTCGAAGGAAATAAATGTTTCTTGGAGGAAGCCAGTATGCACTTGGCTAGCTTGGAGCAAATTCTGTATCTGAGGATTCTATGTGATGACTCAGTTCAGAACTCACCATTCAGATATCAGCTTAACAGGGCTATCAGGTCCTTAAGGGATGAGATGAAAGAATATCAAGATGGTGAAGAAACTCTTATCAGTGCAATCAAAGAAGCAGCCATCTGGGAGCTTAAGTGTTATGATATGTGGTTAGAATTTGGAGATCCTGTTGATTAAATAGATTAGTTCTATAAATTTTTGTAAGCACTAAGTGTGCATAAGCTGATCAAAATGATCAAGCTAAAATGTAAATGATATGTTTATTAATGAAAATTCATGTTTGATATGTTCAACGGTTTGATGTGTTCAAATAAACAGCTTAATAAGTTTAAGCTGACTATTGATATGTTCAAGTATAAACTGATAAGTTCAGTGTTAAAAGTTTTGTAAGTTCAGAAGTTAAATAAATTCTGATAAGTTCAGTGTCTAAGTAAATGTATTTTCAAATACTTAGAATACAAGTCTTAGAGTAGATTTGTAACCTAAAGTCTTGTAAGTTCAAGAAATGATGAAAAGGTATAGATCAGTTCAATACTTATTTTAAGAACTAACTTTGGTCAGTTCCAGAGTTGTTCAACATAATTCTTTAACCTATACTTACTTTGATTCAATATTTTGTCATCATCAAATAGGGGGAGATTGTTAGTCCTATGTTCAGAAAAGTTAGATTTGATGAGACAAACCATAGATATGTATAGATGATAGGTTAAATATTAGGAATTATGTAAGTATGTTGTAGACTGACTAGTCAGCTTAGGCTGAGTAGTCAGCGTACAAACAGATATAGAGTTTTCTATGTAAGTACTAGATAACTCAGTGACTTCTAAGCTGAGATAGGTTTCAAGAGTGAAGACTTGAAGATTCAAGAACCAAGGATTCAAGAACTCAGCATGACAATGTCAAGCTGAGTAAGTCAGATCAGTGCCAGAAGTCAGTTTAAAGAATTTAAGTAAGTTTTAAATTCTGCCATAAACTCTCAATATCTACGGCTTTTAAATTAGAGTATCTGAACCTAATTTAAACTATCTATTAGTTGGATAGAAATCTCAAACGGAATTAGTTAGATATGTTCTAATTAAGGAGTTTGTTACGGTTTTAAAGAAATGATAAGTTCTATATTTAAACTGCGATTTATTCGTAGATACATCAAGTATAAGTATAAACCTTTTATGGGTTTACACGCAGCATGTGATACACAGAGCAAGAACAACATAAGTTGCGAAGCCTGTGTTCATACTTGATACGCGTGTGTTGCGATAACTTTGTGAGTTCAAAGTTAAAGACAGTTTTCCAGAATTCTTGTTAATCAGTTTTAACAAGAAGTTCGATCATCAATTAGTTTGTGATCCAAGAGTGTTTAGAGAGAATTTGAGTTTATAATCGGTGTAATATCAAATCATCCTGTTGATTTGATTAGAGAGTAAAAATTGTAATCCGTTCATTTGATTAGTCAATATACATTTGATTAAATTTGATTGGTTGTTTAAAGTGTATTCATCCCCCCTTCTACACTGTATCGGTTGCTTGTTTACCCTCTTTGGGACCAACAATAATATTTCATGAAAGTAATCGCACCATGCGTATATTAAAATCTCCATTTAATAGTCATTACAATAAAAAATACATTATTGCTTAAAGTTCTCAAATATATCAAGTACAACTAAAATATTCAAACTAAGTCACTAGCAAATCTAATGCCTACAGACCTAGTATGATAATCATGTTTAGTCTATGACAACGGTTTGGTGAGCGGGTCAGCCAAATTCCCCTTAGTCGGTACTCTATTAATCACAATTTCCCGATCCTCAATAATATCACGAATGAAGTGGTATTTCCGAGCAATGTGCCTCGTGCGTTGATGTGCCCTCGGTTCCTTAGCTAGAGCTATTGCACCCTCATTTTCACAAAAGATCTCAATAGGGTCAGCGATGCTAGGAACAACTCTAAGATCATGAATTAATTTCTTCATCGAGACAGCTTCCTTAGCAGCCTCGCTTGTAGGAATATACTCTGACTCCGTGGTTGAACCAGCCACCGTATCTTGCTTGGAACTTGTCCAACTAATAGCACCACCATTTAACAAGAACACAAACCCCGATTGAGACCGGCAGTGTCCTTGTCGGTTTGGAAGCTAGCATCAGAATAACCAGTAACCCTAAGCTCCTCCGATCCACCGAACACTAGAAACATTTCTTGAGTCGTTCGAAGATACTTGAGAATGTTCTTAACCTCAACCGAATGACTTTGACCAGGGTTAGCCTAATATGTACTCGTCAAGCTCTAGGCATACGAAACATCAGGCCTAGTACATAGCATGGCGTACATGATCAATCCCACTACCGAAGCATATGGGACTCGACTCATCTCGTCTATTTCCTTTTGAGAACTAGGACATTGAGACTTGTTGAATGCCATGCCGTGCACAATAGGCAGATTCCCTTTCTTGGAATCCTGCATCTTGAATCTTTTCAAGACTTTATCTACATATGTACTCTAGCTCAAACCAATGAGTCTCTTAGATCTATCTTTATATATCTTAATCCCTAAGATGTATGTTGCCTCTCCCAAGTCTTTCATAGAAAAACAACTCCCAAGCCAAGTTTTAACCTCCTGCAAGGTGGTAATGTTGTTCCCTAGAAGTAGTATGTCTTCAACATACAAGACAAGTGTAACACCGTATTTTTAACCTAAAATTTTTTCATTTTGATAATCATTGCGGAAGCGAATTAAAGAACCAAAGTGTTTACAGCTGTACAAACACAACTATTTAAATACCAGTATTACAAAACACGGCTCGTCACAAAATAATATATCAGAGTCCTAGGTGATTACTCCCCAAGCTAACCACTCTTAGCCGAGCCGCTGACTTACCAAAACCTGTAAAAAGAGTGAGAGGTGAGGGATTAGCACAAAGCTAAGTGAATGGAGTAAAACCACAACAGATATATCAGCAAATAACCGCATCAATATCAACAACACATAACAGATAATCGTGCCCCGGGAAGACCGGCGGTTCTGCAGGAACCTACAACCAATGCCGGCCAAAGCAAAGGTTTACCGATAGTTCATTTGCTATTCTCACACAGTATTACCTTAAGTTGCAACAAATGCATCAAAAGATCCCAATACTGATTAGCCAATAGCAAACAAACCCAGCCCATATGCCCAGCCGAAGCTGACTTCCCAATCCTCATGTATACATATCACTGACGCACAATTAATTAACAATCAATAGTTAATCAATTATCAGATGCACAATCCATCCATGTGTCAAACCAAAACAGTTGCAACCCAAGCCAGTTACAACTAATAACATGTGTGAGTAAACGTCCACTCACCTCAAGCTTTCAGTTATTCCACTCAGTGATCTTATATTACTGAGCCTTGTCTGTTCCTGAGAACACAACAAACTGAAATCAATAACGATTCATAAATATATGTAAAACACATAAATTTATATCCTTTAATCAAACATAAGCATGTATGATTCACATAGTTATTATGCTAACTTAAACCAAGTAAAACATAATAAAAACAAGTAATTTTCTGAAACAGTGCCCGTCGCGCCGCGACAAAATACCCGTCGTGCCGCGACAGTGTCGGATTTCAAAATCCGGAACTCATCAATCGGATTTCGTGGCGGATTTCCAATAATTCGGATTTCAGTGCCGGATTTGCCAAGTTTCGGATTTCCAAGGGTCGGTTTTGCCATTTATTGGATTCTTACAATCCGAAAGACAATCCTTCGGGTTTCACCCTTGTCGCGCCGCGACCCTAAGCGTAGCGCCGCGACACGCTTATTTCCAGATTGTCCTCTCCATAAAGTGTCGGATTTCCAGCCAACTTAAGCTTCCTAAATCCGACTCAAACCCTCATATTTCATTATGAACACTTCTAAAACATGTATAAACACCTTATAACATGTATACAACAACAAGAACACATCAAACCCTTTTTGACATGGCAAATCATACAAAACCCACCAAACAGGTGTACTTCTAAACTTCAACAATGGCAACTTCATGATCTTAGCATATCTTTACAAACTAAACATATTACAATGATCAGAATCATGGTAGGATCACAACCATACCTTTACTTTGGATTAACACTCAACAAATTTCAACTTCTACTAATCAAGTTAACTTGCTTTCTTGCTTTTCTTCTCTCAAGAACACACACACAAATACCAAGTATCGGTTTTGCAAATGAGAAGCGATTTCAGATATTAACCATAAAAACCCACGTATTCCTTTTCTTAAAACAAGTAGCATGAGGTGGCAACATAAGCTTTACATGCTAACATGCATACTAACACAATATATATATATATATATATATAACCCTACATGCATATATATATATATATAACCCTACATGCATATATATATATATAACCCTACATGCATATATATATATATATATAACCCTACATGCATATATATATATATATATTTAACCATATACCTCATTTATCCTTTAATTAATCAACAACTAATTAAAACCATATGACTTATAAATAACAAGTAATTAATCAAAACTAATCACAAGTTATCATACCAAAGTCATTAAAACTACTAGGTCCGATATGAGGATGTTACAACAAGAAATACTACAGTGCTCCCACTAGCCCTGACATACACACAAGGTTCCTCTTTGCTCTTGGAAAAACCAAACTCTTTGACTTTCTCATCAAAGCAAAGATCCCAACTCCGAGATGCTTGTTTAAGACAATAAATGGACCTCTTAAGCTTGCAGACTTTTTTAGGATACTCGGGATGCACGAAACCATCAGGTTGTGCCATGTACACCTCCTTTACCAACTTCCCGTTAAGGAAGGCAGTTTAGACATCCATGTGCCATATTTCATAATCTTAATATGCAGCGATAAGTATCCTAATAGACTTCAACATAGCCACTGGAGAAAAGGTTTCATCATAGTCTACACCATGAGTTACCAGTCGGGCTTTGAAGGTGTCTACTTTTCCATCCATGCCAATCTTCTTCTTGAAGACCCATTTGCAATCTACTCGCCTATGGCCGGGTATGGGATCAACCAAGTCCCATACTTGATTATCCGCTGTGACATCCGTCACCAAAGCAGGTTGGTTGGCTTGACATGTAACCCGCCGTAGGTCATTCAATTTAAACCTATGTGCTTAAATGATCCCTTGAAACCTAGAATTGTTAAGTTCTAAGTGCTAATCATGTCAAATGCCACAAATATCTTAGTTACTTTAACAACAAAGCAAAAGAATCTCATAATGTTGAGCAAGTTCTTAACGCCCGATTTGAGTCGTACAAGTATCCTGTGTGAAATAAACGGATGAGTTGAACAATAAAATGAATACACCATATTGAACTTTATGTAATAAATAACATAAAACAACAATTGACACTATAATTAATTCCTAGATAATAAATCTCTCAATAAAGCAAAATAATACTTATGTAACACATGAAAAGTCAAAATGCACCTACAAGAATGTGACCTACTAAACACCAAATAATAATAATGGTTAAAATAAAAATGAATATATATATATATATATATATATATATATTTCACCTTCCAAAACTTGTGTACAAACTTACCAAGTTACACATGGTTTCCTTATACACCTAGAACTTCCATAAACCCTCACAAACACACACACACACCACCACATTTTTTATTCATCTCTCCTTCTCCAGCCGAAACCTTCATCTTCCCAACTCCATCCTTGGTGTGTTCTTCAAGGTTCCAAGAAATCAAGCTATCTTGGTCTTCAAACTCTAGGTATGCATTCATATGCCCTTGTAATCTCTTCTTCTCTTGATTCTCTATGAAAAACCCTTGATGATGGATCATCATAGGAACCATACACATCCTAATCATACATAAAGTAATGATTTTTATGTGTTTGGGTGAGTGACAAACCCAAATAATGGCATTAACAAATCAAAAACATGAAGAACAAAGAGTTTCAATCTGGACAGAAAATAAGTGAACTTCAAGAGTTCATATCTCGACCAAAACAAACCTAAATAAATCAATTTTTGATTCTAGTATCAATATTTGGTCACTCAAATAATCAAAATCGTTTAGTTGCGCAAATCTGTGTTTTCTGGCAGTTTAATATACCAACTTTGAAATTCCTAAAACCTATTCTAAACATCACTAAAATTCTTCAAAATAAATATGGGGCATATTTCATGAGTTTTAAAACCATTTTTGTGGTTGAATCTGGAAATCCTAGGGTTTTTCTATAACAGACTTTGAATCATCATAATTAATCATAGATCTCGAATTAGAGGCCAAAACTTAATATGAATAAACTTTGGATTGTTTATAATCACTGTAGAAAATATTAGAATGTATTAGTTTTATTTTCGATTTTAATTGCGTAAAAACTTTTTAATTGTCAAATCTAGGTGTCTTTAAGTTACTGTAAACGTTTTAGAGTTTAATAAAGTTTTTTAGTATTTTAAATAAATAAAAACTTTGTGACGCGCGAACTGGAGGCATTTTCTGACCCACACCAATTAAAGTATTTTTATAAAATAATAAACACGTTATTAAATTCTAGAAAACTTATATAAAATAATAGAGACATTAAGGTCTCTGACATAAAAATTTAGGAAAATAATTAGGACGTTTGGATTAATTTAAAAATATACAAAGAGTACCCAAAATTTCAGTATTTAATCTACACAATTTAAAAGGAAAATAAACAAAATTTCAAAACTAAAATATACATATTAGGGTTAGACCCAAGAGATGGATGCACTTACACAACTTAGTGTAAAAGTTAATCGCGAATCCTAAATAAATTTAATAGCTCAAGAATAACGCATAAAAAGACTATTACTCGTGAATCGAATATAACCTATATAAACTAATTGTTTGTAGATTTGTGAGCGCGCTAAGACTCGATTGACTAAGCTAATTACTAAGGTGAGTACTCGTGGCCCCTTTTTATGTATTTTATTGGGGGAAAATGACACTCAAAATTTCTTTATGCCATGTCAACAATTCATTTCTATATTTTCTTGTATGACAAATGCGTGGTATGTGTGTTCACCTATTGAACCCGTGTTGGGCTTATGCCTATTGAGCCCGTCTTTGGGATTATGCCTATTGAACCCGTGTTTGAGTTAAGACTATTTATTACTTCATTACTATCTATGGCTAACTAGTAGCTCCAGCTAGTATGTGATTGTTGGAAGACAAATGACTCGTACCTTGTGAACATAGGTTCCGGGTATCACTATACTATTAATGTGTACTATGCCTTACGTGTTTATTGTCATACAACTCACTATACATGGCACAATTTATTTTACTGGCAAACCTACGAGCTCACCAACCTTGTGTTGACATTTTTCGAGTGTTCATTTTCAAGTAACGCTAATAACAACGCATAAGGAGCCTAGTGACTCTAGACGACCGTAGCGTGACTTGAGCCGTTAACTATGAAGTTTTATTTCTTATTTATATACTTTTATTTACTCGAATACTTAATTTTTGGGCTTGTAGCCCCGTATACCTGTCTCGAGTTGTGGAAACAATTACTTTATTACTTTCTCGTTTTCATGCTGACTATGATTGTCGTGGGGTGACTTACCAGGGCACAAATCCCCTCTTGTGTCGGGGAAACGTCATGACGCGTTGGTATGTTCAATTAGATTTTTCTCTATACCTCAAATCAACGTGTTATGACGATCCTCTCCGTCACACTCTGTGTTTCCGCCTAGGCGGGGTGTGACATCCGCCATGGATTTCATCTCACTATCCATTGCCTCCTTCCACCTAGCAGACTCAGGGCCCGCTACGGCTTCCCGGTAATTTTTTGGTTCATTATGATCCACCAATAGTTCGTCGCCCTCGGATATAAGAAACCCATATCTTCGCGGCTCGTTACGAACTCTACCAGATCTACGGAGCGTCAATGATTGTGTGTCAGGCACCTCATCCTCCGTTGGTTGAGGCTCCACTTCCTCCGGTTCACCAACCTCAGAAGTGGTACTAGTGCCAACATCAGGCCTCTAATCTGTGTCATCTTGAATTCTTCAAGATCGACTTGCCTCCCACTGACATCTATGGATATCAGCTCCCTCTCCAGGAAGACCGCCCTTCGAGCAACAAGTACCTTGTTCTCGGAAGGTTTGTAAAACAAATATCCCATAGATTCAGCTAGGTAACCGATGAAAATACACCTCTCAGCTTTGGGTTCAAGTTTGTCTTGAGCCTCACGTCTCACGTAGGCCTCACAACACTAGACTTTGAGATAAGGAAGTGAAGGAACTCTTCCATGCCATATCTCAAAAGGTGTACTTGTAACCTTCTTTGTTAGTACAAGGTTCAAGGTCCTAGCAGTGGTTTCCAAAGCGTAACCCCAAAAACTAATGGGTAGCTTTGTTCGACTCATCATAGGCCGAACCATATCCAATAATGTCCGGTTCCTCCGCTCAGCGACCCAATTCAATTGCGGTGTCCTGGGTGGAGTAAATTATGAGATAATCTCACAATCCCTAAGATGATCGCGAAACTTGGAACTAAGATACTCACCACCCATATCGGATCTGAGAATCTAAATCTGCTTGCTCAATTGATTATGCACTTTGTTTTTGTACGTCTTGAACACCTAAAAGGTTTCAGACTAATGTTTAATCAAGTAAACATAACCATATCTACTGAAATCATCGGTAAACGTAACGAAGTACTTGTAGCAGACTAGAACGGACCACACACATCCGTGTGAATGATATCCAACAAGTCTTTGCCCCTCTAACTAACGCCGGTGAAGGGTGCTTTAGTCATCTTGCCTAATAAGCAAGAATCGCATACGTCGCTTGACCCGTGATCAAACGATTCCAAAATACCATCCGATTGGAGTTTAGAGATACGTTTCTTGTTTATATGGCCAAGACGGCTACGCCACAATGACAACTTGTCCAAACCATTTTTGGACTTAGAATCAATACTCATGATTTTTCTATTACTATTCAAGCACACACTAGTTTCATAAATACCATGACATGGATAAGCCTTAAAAAATGCACATCATTCTAATGCAAGAAATAATACCATTATTAAAAGTAAAATCAAACCCATCATCAAATAGTGCATGAAAATATATAATGTTTCGTGCCACGTACAGCAAAAACAAACATTAAGTAAAGTAATAGAAAGGCCTGAAGGAAAGGCGAGATCCACACTCCCAATCTGCTCCACGGTGACTACCTCCTTGTTCCCTATGATCAGGTCCAGCTCTCCAGCACCCAGAACCTTACTTCCTTTTAGCACCTACACAATATTACAAATGTGAGTGCCACAACCGGTGTCTAAAACCCAGCCGTTAGAAGTAGCGGTGTTGTGGAGTTCAATCATAAACATATCTGAGGTACGCTTGAGCTCCTCAAGGTACTTTGAGCAAGAACGCTGCCAATGCCCCTTTTCCTTGCAGTAGAAGCACTCGGCTTCCGCAGAGTCCTCGACTTGCGGAACCAGACCCTTTCCCTTACCCTTCGGGGCCGGGATTGGAGTAGGCTTGGGTTCAACAACCCTACCCTTTCCCTTAACAGGGGGAGCGACCTTCCTTTTCTTGGTTCCTCCTTCCCTGATAGCTAAGACGGAAGCGTAAGAGGTGGACGGCTTTTTGGCAATGTTAGACTCTACCGTCTTCAGCATGCCATGAAGCTCCATGAGGGTTTTGTTCATACTATGCATATGATACATCCATATAAATTGCGAGTATGAACCGAGCAGGGATTGGAGGATAATATCCGTAGCCAACTCCCTCCCAAGGGGAAAACCCATCCTCTCCAAGCGATCCACATATGCTTTCATCTGAAGCACATGGACGCTAACATTTCCGCTCTCCTGCATGCGGCAATCGAACAAGGACTTCACGCACTTAAAGCGCTCTTGCTTAGCTTGCTGTTGGAACATTTTCTTGAGGTGGTTAATCATATCATGCGCCCCTAGATGTTCCATTTGCTTTTGAAGCTCGGGAGTCATCGAAGAGAGCATGATGTAAGCCACTTCGTTGGTGTCCTTGACACGTTTGTCATGCACGTCTGGGATTGCCCTAGTCGTCTTAGCCGTAGGAGATTCCAAAAGAGGCTCCTCAATAGCCCACATCTTTTGTTTACCTAAGGGCTATCCTTAGTTGCATGAACCAATCCATGAAGTTTTGGCCATCGAGCTTTACTTTTTCAAGGAACAACTTAAGGAAAATTGAGTTCGATGAAGTTGAATCGGTGTTATTGTTGGTTGCCATCTACAATATAGAGTAGAAATTTTAGTTGAAAAACCCTTGTAAAATAATTACTCATATAGTTTATAAAAACCAGTTATTTAACAAGGCTAAGAACCATATTTCACTCTACCTCGTGACGGGTTTACCACGGATCACGAAAAAGTTCTTTAGGCCGGTAACCATTTTACCGATTGCAACCATTTTGAAACTCTTAGATCCTTGTGGGATCCTTGACATCCATTATGTCTATTGCATGTTTGATCCTTTCTTACACCAACTCCCTTTCTATCCTCAAATGACTCGGCTAGAGCTTCACATCACTTAAGTGTCACAAAAGAATTTGTAAGTCATCCGTCAAGACACACGTTGGTACTCTCGACCAATAATTGGCTCGTGCTAAAGCACGGCAACCAATATTGCGAGCTGCCACACTCACCTTCCACAACTCCACAAGGAATGACTTGTGCTAAAGCTCGACAATTATCCAAGTTTCGTTAGATTTGGGTGGTGTCGTCTTACGAATGGCGCGTGACTTACTTTTGAAAAACGGGTTTTAGTTTTTGCGGTTAAAACATTTTTAACTCGTTTGTCGAATTAACAAATAATTGATAAAACCATTTTTGACACTTTTAATATAATACCATTTTTATATTAACTTTGTTAATTCTATGCGCGTAGAAATATAAACCATTTTTATAAATCTTTGTGTTTTAATATATTTTTGAAAAATTGTCTAGCATGAGATTTCCTATATATCCATGCAAGAAATAAATATATAAAACACAACCATGCATATAAATATCAAATCCGGTAACATGCCTAAAATCCTATGTGTTTTCCCCGTTAGCCATATGGGGAAAACAAGGTCATCTAAGGACAAAACCAAAGAACCTCGTCGTGTGGGCTCCTACGAATCCAGGATCTCCATCTTAATAAACTACTACAATACAAAGAACAAAAGAAACGACATGTAAGCTGCACCCAATATTAAATTACATCAAATACGGCATACAGGCCAAAACCGAAACAAGCACCCACAACAACACATACGGCAATGGGCATCTAATGTTACCGAATCAACATAAACAACACAACCAAAGAAAAACCATGGTGTGACACTCAAAACCATGCAAATATATTTTTTTGATTAAGATTGCCAACAACACACTCAAGGCACCAATGGCAATCCTTGTACATATGCATCAGTAATCTTAATACTAAGTTTAATATTACATATGCATATATACACCTATAGATATATGTTTTTATGCACTTCATGCCAAGCCATACAAAACATATAAATATAGAAATCAAAATATAGTGAGATAGACCAGATCCAAGACTAGTGAACAGAATGGTTAAAACTGGATTTTTAAGTTTTTTAGAAATCTATTTCAAAAACCAAATTCTGGCCAAAACATGACGGGCACGGACGTGCCCTATGAAGGGTATGAGTGTGCCCACCAGTTCCCTATGAAGGGTACGAGCGCGCCCACCAGTATGCAAGTTTACAATTTTAAACATTTTAACCCTTAAAACCTTTCAGCCTGCACGGTCCGTACCCCCACAAGCACGGCCATGCCCCGGCAGCCGGCACGGCCATGCCCCAAAAGGTACGGCCCATGCCCGGTCGCCGGAATAACATTTTTGACATAAATTCTATTTTTTAGGCCCAAATGTGCAAAGCCATGTTAGAGATGGCTCTGATACCACTGTTGGGAATCAGTGGTTCAACGAAAATGCAACGAAAGCAAATAAGGTGTAAAACAATTTTTTCAAGAACCACATGACACTCACCAAGTGG
This sequence comes from Dittrichia graveolens, assembly GCA_038502395.1. Lineage (NCBI taxonomy): Eukaryota > Viridiplantae > Streptophyta > Magnoliopsida > Asterales > Asteraceae > Dittrichia > Dittrichia graveolens. The sequence continues at coordinate 62,758,203 of JARJIL010000002.1, forward strand.
ACCATGACTCTAAACATGTCAAAGCAACAAAATAATAATAACAAGAAGAAAGCGATATACCCTTGAAGCGAGTCTCCTTTCTTGTTTCTAGGTTTGAGTCTTGTTAGTTAAACACACAAACAAGCGTGTCTCTAGTGCAATCGACACCAAGTGCACCTTAGCTCCCATTTGCTAGAGTGTTGGTAACACTACCAAAGCACCACCAAATGTCTATACACTTGAACTCACAAAAACCTTGTACTCAAGTGTGTATGTGAGTGTTTATATGTTTGCAAATGTTCTACTAAGCAACAAGACTTGTAACCTTGGCTCTTTAGCTTTATTAGGTACTTATAGAACTCCAAAAACAGTTCAAAAGTCATGAGCCATGAAGCTAGAATAGTTACAACATGTAACACCCATTTAACTAGCCATAAAAGACTAGTTAAAGGTGTTGTTACAGTGAAGGCACGGGTGTGCCTATGACCATACACGGGCATGCCAACCCAACCCGACCCACCCAAATCACACCTGACTTGGGCTCGTGCCTGGTCTTTGGGCACGGGTGTACCCCAAAGGGCACGGCCGGGCCTCGGCCCACTAGAACCATTTTCTAGTTTTCTCTCTCCTTTGACCAGTTGTGATGCCGGAACCAATACTTGGCGTGTGACCCAATAGGCCCTTGCTTCATTGGTAATGCCACCAACTCGTGTGTCTCAGCGGGCATAATCCAACAATACTGTGTCCACACCTACATTGAGTCAAACCAATCCCTCTGGATCTTCACAACATGATGTAGTTGTAGCAACAAATACCATTTTAAATGCATCCCACACTCAAAAGACATTGTTTGTACTTACTGTCGATTCCATTCTTACACATACATCACAGTATGTCAATGTTGGTGATCTAAACCAATCACCAATACAGGATTCAACTTCTGTTTCTTATGATTTTCAGATTAGGCACCAAATCTCAACTGAGGAACCAACTACCATTCCCATGATTGTATTGTTTATCCCTTGACTATCAAGTGAGAATCAAACAAGATAGAACTACGATAGCAAGATTGAACAATGTAGAGAGAAACGTATATGAACACACATACTTACACCTTGAAGTTTGGTGTATTATGATAATATGCTCTAAGGCTGTACTAAACGGTACTTACAATATGAAGACCTAGGGTACTTATATAGACACGATTACCCATGCTTAAAAGGTCATTCAAGACGAAAGTGTCTAGATCTCAAAACTAGGACTAAGAATCTCCCCATTTTTTAGATCTAGATTAAAGCAAACAAAAAAAATTTACATAAAAAATTTCTACCTATCTATTCCTCATTCCAAAAAGAACTTCCCATCCTCTGATTATTTTCCTATTGTTTCTGATTTCATTCATTTGGTCTCTGATTCTTGTGATTCGGACTGGTTCATCCATTAGTCTCTGATTCTTGTGATTCGGACTTGTTCATCCATTGGCATTGAGAGTCTGTTGTCATAGACCTTTTGATAGAGCTCGTAGTTAATTATGTTGAGAGTTCCATATGAATATGCTGATTGTTCTGAAAATCTGATGAATGTTTTTTCCCTTTTCTGATTGTGATAGACGATTCTCTTAGATCCATCAAACATTTCATTATAATCTTCAATGATGGAATACTCTTCAAGTTCATCTAGGTGAGGATGACTTCAATTTGTCCTTTGTAGATTGATCTTTGGTTGACCACTTTCTACTCCAAGCTGAAGATCATGTTGTCGTGTGTAGTGAATGAGGTTGACCAAATATTTTTTGAGGACGTTTCTTTCAATATTTTCTTTGCTCTTGGGAGCAACTTTACTCGGAAGTTCATCATACATGAAGTGAAGATCGTCCGGCTTTAATTATTTTAACCCACCTTCAGTAATGTCGTATCTTGCTCTGTCCTCTCTTGTAATGTTGAATATTACAATTCTGTACTACATCAGATTCCTCCATCCAACATTGTTTAATTTGATTGTAGGATATTTGGATTCAATCTCTTTTCTTGGCCTTACACGATACTTGAGAATATATTGAAATTTTGACTTTTTCAGTTTTTGTCAAGCCTATTAGCTCTAATGGAATGCTTTCCTTGAGAACCATTAAGAAGATGCCTGGAATTCGATCTTCCAGAAAAGCTGCATTAAGGTCTAACCGTTAAGAAGATGCCTGGAATTCGATCTTCCAGAAAAGCTGCATTAAGGTCTACTTTTTTCCCATAAAGGATCCCTCATTGCATCTCTTGTTCTCATAGTGTGTTTGTTAAGTGTTTTTGGAACAACAGGTTTTTCAGATTCAGGGTTTGTAATTTTTGGGAAGTGGCCTCTGATCCTTCTTGATCCTTTTGAGTCTTTTCTTTTTTTTTTCTATTTTGTTCAAGAATATATCTCGCCAATACCTTAAATTTTCCAGGTGATGGAGGAAATAGATTATGTACTTTTTCATTAACTCTTTTGAATACTCTTGTCAAATCAAGTTTTCTAGCAGCTTCTTTTACCATTGCATCGGTAATAGTTTCAACCGTGGGCTTTTCAACCCTTGAACTTTTCCGAGATTCAAGATCTGACCGTCTTACAATCCCCTTTCTTTTATATGCCCTTGTCTTTTTCCTTTGAGCTGGTTCAAGTTGTTTCACTTGTTCGGGGATATTTTCTTAAGTTGGTATAGAGACATCATCGAAAGTATTATCAAAATGAAAATTATCTATCTCATTAAAGATGTCATCGGAATATTGAGCTTTCTTTGTCCCTTTGCCTTTGTCAAATTGTTTCTTAATAGAGGTAGAAAATGCATTGATTCTCATATTAGCAGAGGTATCAAAGTAAGTTCTCAGACTTTTCTTCCCCTCATGATAATCATGATCCGAATTTTGATCATCATGCCTCCTTTTCAACGACTGAGATTTGCACGTCTACTCCAAAATCTATAACCTTTATTGAACATTATCCAATTTTTCATAAACAATACGACCAAGATCTTCTAGTCCTTCCATCATGGTCTTTTTGAACTCTTCAAGATTAGGTGCTTTATAAGTTTGCTCGGATTGCGGAAGCTGTGCCAAATCAAAATCTCGAAAGGGGCACTTCGAGCTAGCAACTTTTCATGTAGAAGGATAGAATCAAGGATTACATTCTCAGTGACAATCTGTTATTCATGTACACCTCTTTGAAAATCAGCCTCTTATTCAGTTTGATTCATTGTGTTTCCGAGACTGGTAACGATTCTCAAGACTTGTTCTGGATCATAATCATCCCCCCGTTTGTAAGTGTTTCACCTACTCCAGCTTCACTGCCCCTCTCAGAATTTTCTCTATTCTCTTCCTTCTCAGCATCTCCCATAGATGACTAAGTCCTAGTTTCTACATCCTCACTAGGTTCTATTGTTCCTTGGGCAGGTGTTACCGTTTCTGGTCTCACCATAGGAACGTATCCTTTTTGATCGCACAAATTCACTAGAGATAACGAGACTGGTCTAGGCATAGCAGTATGAGCCATTCTTGTTTGTCTAAAATAAGAAAACTTTGGTGAATTGATTATTAGATATCCTGCTCTCCATGGAATATCCTCATTTTGATTCATTATATATTGAATTATCATCGGAATGAATCTCAATGAAGGTAGGAACTTACCTCTTTTCCGATTCCCTTTGTGTTCCATACTTTCCACCAGGGATAACATGTCAAGCTATATGAGTTGTGCATAATCATAATGGCAGTCATTTGCAATGCCATAAAAGAATTTGATCGGATTAGAAGTGGCATAGTCAATCCCTGTGTGTTTTGGTATCAGACACTGATTCCAAATGGTAAATAGGATATAGTACTTCGGGTGCAAACATTTTCTCTTAAGTTTTGAAACAGTAAGTTAGCTATTCTTAGTATCCCAAAGCTAACATTCCATTGATCAATTCATGTTCTGTTGGTAATTGATCAAAATACATTTTGGATGGTTTTGTTATACTGTAGGTAAAGTGATTAATTTGACCCCTAATGGAAATGGTGCCATTTCTAGTATTGGTGTGAAGAGAAACAGTTTTCCAGAATTGCTGGACATATAACTCAGGAACTGGCATACCAGAAGTGGCAGGGTTATATGTTAAGGCATGAGAGATCGGGTGAGCTTTAAGTATATGGTTTAGAATTGGGAATTCTGGGTTTCAAAAGGTATTAAGGTCTACAAAGTGATTGTTTTCATTATGAGAGGTAAGGTATTCGGATTGAGGGATAAGTTGATTGTCTAAGTTTTGGGATTGATTGGCATCAGAGGATCTATGTGAGATTGAATCTTCTTGAAGAGCCATTTTCCTGTAAAAATAAGAAAATCATGAGTAGGTATATAAATTAAAATGCTCAAAAATGACATTGCTGATCAACAAACAGGTCAAATGTTGACCAAGAATTTAACTTTTTTGAAGGTTTTTCAAAAAAAAAATCCTTAAGTATATTTTTTTTCAAAGAGTATACATTATTGAACGAATTCCAAAGATATGTGTTTTGACTAATAATTATGAATAATTCGGTGACACCAATTAAAGTCTAACTCCGAATAATTCACCAAATGATCAGTACACAATTCAAGATTCATAAATCAAAGCACACTCTCGAAGATCTAAGTCTTTGAATCCTCAAGAACACTCATTAACAAAATCATGATATTCGTGTTCATTGTATTCACAATAAGTTGTGAACCAACATCACCACTTTCATTTCCATTAACAAACATGATTTAACTCTCAAATCAAGTAAAAACACATAAAAACCCTTTGGTTTTCACACGAAACAAACACCAATTATTTTGAAATTGACAACTCAAACAATCTCCAAATCAAATGAAAATAATACGTATGAAATCAGGAGACAAAACCGAATATGATGAGTTAAAAAACAATGATTTTCTATCGTAGTTGAATGTATGAGAATCATAGAATTCTAGCTCTATTTTAAATTCAAATGATGAATCTTGGAACAGTTGAAACTGTTAAAAGTGAAACTAAATTTGAAATTTAAATTCGAGCCGACGTAGCAAATCATAATTGGACCACAGTATGGTAAAAATGGGCGATCGAATTGTTCTTAGAATTAACCCACTTCGAATTGGCCTCGAAAGGACTTCATTCGAAGTCGAATTAGCCGGACACACGCTCGAATATGCCTTAAAATGTCACCAAACGAATACATTATGAAGTATTCGCGTTCGAATATGCGTTAGGAAGGAAACCATTTGAACTCGAATTTGTGACAATCAAAAATTTAGTTACGCTTAAATACACAGTGATGAAGCATTCAAACTTGAATAAGATGATTCAATTCAATTGCACTTGAATTTGTCTTGATAACAGGCAATTTGAAATCGAATATGTCTAGGGTTAGTATTATTCAAACTCGAATATCTTATGAACCCTATAATCGAATTCGAATGTTTTAGCTCATATTCGAAGATGAATTGAGATTTATTCCAAGTTCGAATATATTAGGAAGGAGTATTATTCTAACTCAAAAAGCTCATTTATCAGGAAAGCTTTGATGATGAGATATTGAAACTCAAAATTTGTTTTGAAATTATTTTTAAATTTTCAAGATTTTATTTTTGATTATCAAAAAAATATGAAACCACCAAATCTTTTGAGATTTGAATAATAAAAAAAATTAGCAATCTTTTCTTTTCTACTCCCTCTACAAGTTTTTACTCATGCAAGTACTTGTAAATCACTCCCCCTTTATTGAAGCTCTCTATTTTCTGCACATGAAAAACAGTTAGTGTAGCACCAGTTCTAAAAGATAAAAAAATAAATATTTTGATTAGAATTACAATATCAAATCTATTTGAGTAGCCTCAACCAGTGTTCGGTTGCGTTGTTCTACTATTCCATTTTGTTCTGGTGTGTAAGATGCTGAAAATTGATGTGAAATTCCCACAAAGTCAAGAAATGAGTCCAAAGTCCGATTTTTGAATTCTGTGACATTGTCAGTTCTAATTGAAGACACTTTCAAACCTTGTTTGTTCTAAACTTGCTTTATGAAAGATATGATGATTGTAGATGCTTCATCCTTTGTATACAAGTTTTTGACCCAAGTATATCTGGAATAATCATTAACTATTACCGACATACACTTCTTCACACTTCTAGATTGAGTTCTCATAGGCACACGTAAATCCATGTTTAGAAGTTGAAGAGGTTTATTGGTACGTGACACTTGTTTTAATTTATCTGAATCCCTTTTCATTTTTCCTTTCTAACTGTCTACACACAAGTGTTCTTTCTAAGACTTGAGTTTGGGTAAACCTCTCACCATATCACTATTAACAAGTTTGTTAAGGTTTTTGAAGTTCAGGTGAGAGAGTTTCTTATGCCATTGCCATGTTAAGTCAAAAGAAGCCTTTAACAGAAGACACACTGAGGTCTTGGAATCAAAATTGTTCAGATCAATGGAGTATAAGTTTGACTTACGCGTGCCACTGAGTAACTCATCTCCAATTTATGTTTTGACTGAACAAGTAGTCCCTTTAAAGTTCACCTCCAGACCTTTGTCACAAAATTGACCTTTGCTAAAGAGATTGTGGCCTAACCCTTCAACATATGAAACACCTTTTATTTTTATATATTTATTTACTATCTCTCCATACCCTAGAATCAGTGCTACTTGGTCATTCCCAAACTTGACATTTCCAGAATATTTTCACAAAGTTTTTTAGAAGACCTTTGTCACCCGTCATGTGCTTCGTGCAGCCCGAATCCAGGTACCAGAGATTAGATTTCTACATATGAGAGATAAGTGAAAATTTAGGTACCAGAGATTAGATTTCAACCAAAGCAGTTACAACTAATATCACCCGTGAGTAAACATCCACTCACCTTGAGTTCTCGAACTCCCACTCAGTGGTCTAATGTTACTGAGCCTTGTCCTTTCCTGAGATCAGTATAAATTGAAATCAGTAACCGATATATAAATATATACCACACATATATTTATATCTATATATAACTTGTAAACAACATAAAATAACCATATAAATGGTAATCCATCACATCCCAAATAAGTGACAAGCAAACAATCAAATTTCCTTAAATTGCCTTATTGCCCCACGACCAACCCTTGTGTCGCGCTGCGACACTGTCGGATTTGAGTTCCGGATTTTGAGTATCGGATTTAGGTTGTGGATTCTTGGGTTTCGGATTTGCCTTTTGTCGGATTCTCACAAGACCCGAATTCTCGGGGTCGCGCCGCGACGCGTCGGATTTCAGATCTTCTTCCTCTTAAACTGTTGGATTTGCAGCCAACTTACAACTTTCAAAATCCGATTTAAACACTTGAAATCCCATAAGAACACTTCTAAAACATGTATAAACATATTATAACATGTAAGCAACATCAAGAACACATCATAGCCATTTAAAACACCAATATACACAACCCATTTGTCATGTACGGAGCTTCAAGCTCCATTCATGGTGTTTCACTATATACACATGTATTTCATCAGAAAAGCATATCACTAAGATCAGAATCATACAAAGAACATCATCTTACTTTTGCTTTGAATTAACAAGCCACAAATCTTGACTTTCACTTTTGAAGTATACAACTTTTCTTGCTTTTCTCTCAAGAACACATAGTACACATACACTGTCGGTTTTCAAATGGTAAACATATCAGATGTAAACCCCATTTCTATAAAGCCCCACGTAGGTATTCAAAGAAGCATGACGTGTCATGTAACACATAATACATACTCATGCAACATACACATATATACTTAAATCCATATATATATATATATATATCCGTACACACACACACATATATATATATAAGTAAATATCTAATTTAATTTACTAACTTTAATTAATTCCATTAATTAAAATCATTTAATTAAATGTTAAACAAGCAATTAATCAAACATTAATCACGTATAAACGTACCTTGGCCTACATAACCACTAGGCCCAAAATCAGGATGTTACAAATCCTCCCTCCTTAAAAGAATTCTGTCCTCGGAATCTCACTGCACACACATCAATCAAGATGTCAACTATTCATGTCTTCTTCTGATAGTTTAACTAGATAAACTCCATCGCACTTTCAACTGTAAATATATAACCACACAAGCCTTACAGCTTATCCTCAACCCAAAAATTAGTTCATAGATATTGTGTTCAAGCATCCCCTGAATTTATGTCCAACTCAGTCATAAATCCCAATAGCTTCCAATCATTTATCATTTGTCATGCCAAAGCATTCACATATCGTTTTATCACTTACATCAAATCAACAGGTTGAAGTATCATTACCACATTCTCATAACTTCACACAAAGTCTTCTGATATCCCATCGTCAGAATTTAGTTCACCCACACAATCATTGTGTTTCAATCCCACCTTTGATTATCCATCAGGAAAATCCTGTCACATCGTCCAACTTCCGTTTCAATCTTCATTTGTAAACTCTTCATAAGTTTAAACCAATCTCCACTTTTCATCACAAGCCATCAAAATATGAATCATCATATCTTCAAATCATCTAATTAAATATTCAATCAAGTTCATCTGTCCAACGAATACCGCCTCATTGGTAATAAAATACTGAACAGTCAATAACCACTCGTTATACATCCTGCTTTCTCTTTATTTGATCAAGTCAAATACAATTTCCATCACGTCTTGTCATCATCGCCCCTCAGATATCTCAAATATCTCAATGTTACATAATTTTTCGGTATACCACTTCAATTTGCACTCCAAAAGTCAAATCTCATATCACATAATTGTTGGAATATGCCCGCTGACACGAACGAGTTAATGGCACTACCGATGAGGTATAGGCCTATTGGGTCACACACCAAGTATTGATTCCGGAAACACGATCAAGCAATAGAGAGGAAAAGGCCAAAATGGGTTTTGGCAGGATGGTACACGGGCCGTGCTCATGAACACGGGCCGTGTCCAGTCCGCGTACACGAGGCGTATTGGCCCAATCCAAGGTCGTGTAGTTCGGGCCTACACGGGCCGTGTAGATGAACACGGTCCGTGTAGTTCCTGTTAGACACGGGCCGTCTTAGCCCAATTGGGGCCGTGGACTTTGGGCTAACACGACCGTGTAGACCTACACGGGTCGTGTACGTTCGCTGTAACAGCAGAATTAACAGCCTTAAACACTTGGTTTAATGGGGTTAACTTCTCATAATTGTGGTAGACAAAGAGACCACAAGTTATCTGCTCTAGGAGAGGCTTTTGGCTCACACTTTGTCCCTTGGTTGACATTAGAACTCTCTCTCTTGTTCTTGGTGTTCTTGAGCACAAGAAGCAAACATACACACACTTGATTGTTGTTTTGGTGGTTGTACATCAACTTGCTAGCACTTGGGAATTAAGCAAGCTTGGGGTGGACTTCATTGGAGGAGTTATTTGTTTGATTCTAAGCCACTTGTCAAGGAAGGTTATTTTGTGTTTTGCACCATTGAGGTATAACATTTCTTCTCATCTTGTTAATATATTTTAGTTGCAATTCCTTTGTTAGTTTTTGATCCATGGAAAGTATTCATTGTTTGGCATCGATTTTTGTTATATACTTTGCTTCTGTTGCTATTTGATTTTGCCAAACGAATCCCTTCAGTGGTATCAGAGCCGTATCTAACATCGCTTTGCACTATTGAGTCTAGAAAAACCATAAAAGTGTTTTTGGATAAGAAAAGTGTTTTCTTAAAATTGGTTTTTTCATTGAGACTCTTGTTGTGCTAGAATAGATTTATTCGTAGACGTGTTAATATATTCTAGTTTTTATATTTATATATTTGTTGTAACTTGGCATGAAGTGTACACAAATATATACTTATAAATGTATATATGAATATGTGTCTCAAAATGTTTGATACACTAATGCATATGTACAAGGATTGTCCATTTAGTGCCTTTGGTGTTTTGACAATCTTAACTAAAATATAGATATATATTTATATATCATGGTTATGTGTGGCACACCATGTTTCTATTTGATATACTTGGTTTGATTCTATAAAAATTAAATAAAATACAATGTTTGTTAAAATGGTTAACAATTGCGCGCGAATAGAATTGACAAAGGAAATATAAAAATGGTATTATATTAAAAGTGCTTAAAATCGTTTTGACACTTACTTTGTTAATTCACAAAAGGGTTTTATAAACCGGAAACAAAATCCCGTTTTTCAAAATGTAAATCACGCACCATCCATAAGATGACACCACCCGAATCTAACGAAGCAAGGATGATTGTCGAGCTAAGCACGAGTCATTCCTTGTGTAGTTGTGTGGAAGGTGAGTGGGGTAACTCGCATGATTGGTTGTCGAGCTAAGCACGAGCCAATTAATGGTCGAGAGTGCCACCCGTGTGTCTTGTCGGACGATTTACAATTTTAGTATATAATTCTTCGTTAGTTGTCGAGCTAAGCACGAGCTAAATAAAAATTATATATTAAGATCGGTGTAAGATAGGGATTAAACATGCCAACCGACATAATGGATGTAAACGGATCCCGCAAGTGTCTAAGAGTTGTAATAGAGATTACAATTGGTAAAATGGTTGCCGGCCTAAACAGCTTCGCCACGTGATCCGCGGTAAACCCGTCACAGTGCGAGGTGAAATAAGGTTCTTAGCCCTTGTTACAAATAAATTGTTTTGTTTAAAACTATGGGTACTTATTTTAACAAGGATTTCCAAACTAATTAAAACTACTTTGCTATTTTAGATGGCGTCTTCTAGCAACACCAACACCACCAACCATTTTTCACTTAGAGTTTTCCTTGAGAAGGAGAAACTCAATGGTAACAACTTCTTGGATTGGTTTAGGAAACTTAAACTTGTCCTACACCAAGAAGGGGAGATGGTTACCATAAAGGAGGCCGTACCCGAGGCTCCTGCTGCCATTGCCACTCGGGCTATCCGAGACGCTTATGAGAAGTGTGTCAAGGATACCGAGGACATTACTTGCCTCATCCTAAGTACTATGATCCCCGAGCTCCAAAAGCAAATGGATCATTTGAGTGCTTTTGACTTGATCGCTCAGCTTAAGGAAATGTTCCAGCAGCAAGCGAGACAAGAGAGGTTTGAGTGTCATAAGACGGTACTTGGTAGCAAGATGGCCGATGGCGGGAATGTGAGTTCACACGTGTTGCGCATGAAAGCAAACGTGGAGCGCATGGAACGGCTCGGATTTACCATAGGGAGGGAGCTAGCAGTGGATTTGATCCTATGGTCCCTGCCCACCGCATATGATCAATTCGTTATGAGTTATCATATGCATAGTATGGATAAGTCCATCATGGAGCTTCATGGTATGCTTAAGACAACGGTGTCTAGCATGACAAAAAACAAGCCCTCCGTTCCAAATCCCGTTCTTGCTATAAGGGAGGGGCGAATCCAGAAGAAGAAGAGGACCGCTTATACCCCTAAGGGTAAGGGGAAGGGGAAGATTGGCGCTGCCAATTCTGGCCCCGCTTCGGAGGGTAAAGGCAAGGGGAAGATGGTTCCCCGAGCTAAAACTCCGAACGAAGCGGAATGCTTCTTCTGCGGGAAGAAGGGCCATTGGCGCCGTAACTGCCCGGGGTACCTAGAAGGTCTTAAGAAGCTCAAGGGGTTGAGCATCGCAGGAACTTCCGACTCAGGTACGTACATGATTGAACTCCATCATACTTCTACATCTGGTAGTTGGGTATTAGATACCGGCTGTGGCACTCACGTTTGTAATATTGTGCAGGTGCTAAGGACAAGTAGAAGGATGGATAATGGTGAGTTTGACTTGATTATGGGAAACAAGGAGATTGTCCCGGTTAAGGCTCGAGGAGAAGTTGAATTATCTTTTAATTCCGGTTTTTCCATATTATTATTGAACGTATGCTATTCGCCGCTTGTGGCACGAAACATTATTTCTTTTCATGCATTACACGACAATGGTTTTGGTTTTTCTTTTGACAATGGGGTTATTGTTTGTTTTAAAAATGGTATTTGTTATTTTAAAGCTTATCCTTGTCGTGGGATTTATGGAGTAGATGTGTACGTTAGTGATAATCGTTCAATCATGAATATTGATTCAACGTCTAAAAATGGTTTAGACAAATTGTCTTTGTGGCATGGTCGACTTGGCCATATAAACAAGACTCGTATCGCCAAGCTCCAAGCGGAAGGGATCTTGGAATCATTTGACCACGAGTCGAATGAAGTATGCGAATCTTGTTTATTAGGCAAGATGACTAAAGCACCCTTTTCCGGCGTGAATGAGAGGGGAAAAGACTTATTGGACATTATACATTCCGATGTGTGTGGTCCGTTTAAGCACATCACAAGAGACAATTCTAGATACTTCGTTACCTTTATAGATGATTATAGTAGGTATGGGTATGTCTACTTGGTTAGAAAAAAGTCCGAGACCTTTGAGGTCTGTAAGACTTTCCAAAACGAAGTAGAGAATCAATTGGGCAAAAAGATTAAGATACTTAGATCCGATAGGGGTGGTGAGTATCTTAGTCAAGAGTTTCGTGATCATCTTAAGGGTTGTCGAATTATCTCACAACTTACACCTCCTAGGACGCCACAATTAAATGGTGTCACCGAGAGGAAGAACCGAACATTGTTAGATATGGTTCGGTCTATGATGAGTCACACCCAAGTGCCTATAAGCCTTTGGGGTTATGCTCTTGAAACGGAAACAAGAATCCTTAATCTCGTTCCAACGAAGAAGGTCGAGAAAACACCTTTCGAGATGTGGCATGGGAAACCTCCCGTTCTTTCCTATCTAAAGGTTTGGGGTTGTCAAGCCTACGTACGACGTGAGGTAGATGACAAGTTGGAGCCCCGATCCAAAAAGTGTTATTTCATTGGATATCCAGCTACGGATATTGGACATATATTCTATAAACCTTCCGAGAACAAGGTATTTGTTGCTCGGAGGGCGGTCTTTTTAGAAAGAGAATTAGTATCCAATCAGCATGGCGGGATTAAGATTGATCTTGAAGAAGTTCAAGAGTCGACGGATGAAAGACCTGACGTTGGCACTAGCCAACAACATAGTGAGGTTGAGTCTGAGCATGACAATGTGGAGACTAACGTACATCCGTTACCTCCCCGTAGATCCGGTAGAACTCTCCATGAGCCAGAGAGATATGGGTTTCTCATATCTGAGGGCGACGAGTTATTGGTGGATCTTAATGAGCCCACTAACTATCGGGAAGCGGCAGCGGGCCACGAGTCTGCTAAATGGAAGGAGGCAATGGATAACGAGATGCAATCCATGGAGGATAACCAGGTTTGGGAATTGGTTGATCCCACACCCGGTTGTAAACCAATAGGGTGTAAGTGGGTCTTCAAGAAGATGACCGACATGGATGGAAAAGTAAACACTTTCAAAGCCCGACTGGTGGCTAAAGGTTTCACCCAGACACATGGTGTCGACTATGATGAAACTTTCTCCCCAGTGGCCATGTTGAAATCTATTAGGATACTTTTGGCAATCGCCGCATTTCATGATTACGAAATATGGCAAATGGATGTCAAAACCGCCTTCCTTAATGGGAAGCTCTCTAAAGAGGTGTATATGACGCAGCCTGAGGGTTTTGTGCATCCGAAGCATCCTAATAGAGTGTGTAGACTAAAGAAGTCCATTTATGGACTTAAACAAGCATCTCGTAGTTGGAATCTATGCTTTGATGAGAAAATCAAAGAGTTTGGTTTTTCGAAAAGTGTAGACGAGCCATGTGTATACGTTAGGGCTAGTGGGAGCGCCGTCGTTTTCTTAGTCTTGTATGTGGATGATATCCTACTAATTGGTAAAGACATTCCAACCTTGCAAAGTGTCAAAACTTGGCTTGGAAAATGCTTTTCAATGAAAGACTTAGGAGAAGCGGCATACATTCTGGGTATCAAGATCTATAGAGATAGATCTAGAAAACTTCTCGGGTTGAGTCAAAGTACATACATTGACAAAGTCTTGAATCGGTTCAAGATGGAGGACTCCAAGAAAGGAAATCTTCCAATGTCGCATGGAGTGATATTGAGTAAAACTCAATGTCCTAGTTCTCAAGAGGAACTAGAAGTAATGAAGCGAGTACCATATGCCTCGGCCGTGGGCTCGATCATGTACGCCATGTTATGTACCCGTCCTGATGTGTCATGTGCTTTGAGCTTGACTAGTAGATATCAGGGAAACCCAGGGCAAGCCCATTGGGTTGCGGTAAAGAACATTCTTAAGTATCTTAGGAGGACTAAAGAGATGTTCTTGATCTTTGGTGGTAAGGAAGAGCTCAAAGTAAAGGGTTACTCTGATGCTAGCTTCCAAACTGATAGGGATGACTGCCGATCACAATCAGGGTTTGTGTTCCTATTGAATGGTGGGGCTATTACTTGGAGAAGTTCAAAGCAAGACACAGTGGCTGATTCTACTACAGAGTCAGAATACATTGCGGCAAGTGAAGCGGCTAAAGAAGTTGTGTGGATAAGGAAGTTCATCCGAGACCTTGTAGTGGTTCCTAGCATATCCAACCCTATTGAGATCTTTTGTGACAATAAGGGTGCGGTAGCCTTGACGAAGGAACCGAGAGCTCAAAAGAGAACGAGGCATATACCTCGTAAGTACCACTTGATTAGAGAGATGGTTGAAAGTGGTGAAGTCGCTATTAGTAGAGTAACCTCGGAAAGCAATTTGGCCGATCCGTTTACTAAACCATTGTCACAAGCTTCTCATGATTCTCACACTACGGCGATAGGTGTTAGGTTTGCTTATGACTTGGTTTAGATTTAGTTTTAATTTATGTTTGGACCATTATGTATTTGGTAACATTAAGCAATAATATTAGTAATGTTTGTTTCGATTTATATAGTAGAATCTATATATACGCGTGTTGCGGTTACTCACATTTAGTCTTTATTGTGTTCTATCGTTGCATGTTTAACTTATTCCCTAGATTGTTTTACAATCTTTAAGTCTACACAATCGGTCATACTTTGTGGGAAGAAAGTATGAATTAAGATTGAGGTAAAGAATTGGTTTTGATAAAACGCGATTCTTGCCTATACTTGAAAGGGGTTTCAAGTGATTGGAGGACCCGCACCCGAGTTTACTTCATGGTTTTAGTCACAAGTAACTCGGGATGGTAATGATATTTCATCCTTAAACTAGAGATACATGTGATCCCAAAGCATAGGTCTGCTTTGCTTAGATTGTTTTCTAACGCGGTCCGTAACTGGTCGTTATAAGGGAGATGATTGGGTAGAGTATTGTCTATGTGGCGGGACTATGTAGTCGAAAGGTATTTGTTCCTCTATGTATAGAGAGAATATCCATGGGCCCCTCGATAATTGAGTGCTGACGTTCATACTCATGGCCGTGCTCAGGTTACATTGATGATGGATCAATGTTAACTTGGTTTGTTGGTCACCACTAATCTAGAATCGAGAAACATAATCGTGAACGATCTGTAGGTTGACTATATTCCATGCCTTGTGTTCACATTGGATATCGCGAACAAAGGGATGTACATGTTCATTTATCTTTAGGACAATCATTTCATGATTGGGGATCTTGTCAAGAGTGGCATACCCTATACTGACTTGGGAGCATAGATGTCTTGCTAGAGGCCGCTCTATGTTTGTGTTATTTTTCGTAGTCGTGTCACGTGCAAGTGGGAGTCTGTTGGAATATGCCTGCTGACACGAACGAGTTAATGGCACTACCGATGAGGTATAGGCCTATTGGGTCACACACCAAGTATCGATTCCGGCAACACGATCAAGCAAAAGAGAGGAAAAGGCCAAAATGGGTTTTGGCAGGATGGTACACGGGTCGTGTTCCTGAACACGGGCCGTGTCCAGTCTAACGTACACGAGGCATATTGGCCCAATCCAAGGTCGTGTAGTTTGGGCCTACACGGGCCGTGTAGTGCCTGTTAGACACGGGCCGTCCTAGCCCAATTGGGGCCGTGGACTTTGGGCCTACACGACCGTGTAGACCTACACGGGCCGTGTACGTTCGCTGTAACAGCAGAATTAACAGCCTTAAACACTTGGTTTAATGGGGTTAACTTCTCATAATTGTGGTAGACAAA
This sequence comes from Dittrichia graveolens, assembly GCA_038502395.1. NCBI lineage: Eukaryota > Viridiplantae > Streptophyta > Magnoliopsida > Asterales > Asteraceae > Dittrichia > Dittrichia graveolens. The sequence continues at coordinate 62,774,271 of JARJIL010000002.1, forward strand.
GAGACCACGAGTTATCTTCTCTAGGAGAGGCTTTTGGCTCACACTTTGTCCCTTGGTTGACATTAGAACTCTCTCTCTCTCTTGTTCTTGGTGTTCTTGGTGTTCTTGAGCACAAGAAGCAAACATACACACACTTGATTGTTGTTTTGGTGGTTGTACATCAACTTGCTAGCACTTAGGAATCAAGCAAACTTGGGGTGGACTTCATTGGAGGAGTTATTTGTTTGATTCTAAGCCACTTGTCAAGGAAGGTTATTTTGTGTTTTGCACCATTGAGGTATAACCTTTCTTCTCATCTTGTTTATATATTTTAGTTGCAATTCCTTTGTTAGTTTTTTATCCATGGAAAGTATTCGTTGTTTGGCATCGATTTTTCTTATATACTTTGCTTCCGTTGCTACTTGATTTTGCCAAACGAATACCTTCAATAATATCTCTATTCACATAGTATACCATCTGTACTCCACCCTCAAGTTATTACTCCACAATATAGCATTGGCAATAAATTTATAAATCCAGGTAAAAGTTCAACTCCAAAGTTTTAGCAAAGGCACTTTCTAGCAAAGACATCTCCAAGCATAGGCATTTCCAAGCATAGGCATCTCCAAACATAGGCATCTTCACACACAAGATCCACAAGATGTCACTCCATAAGTTCAGGTTATTGCAATCCTCTTCTCTCTTTTCATTCTCAAAAGTTTCAACCTTTTCATTCTTTAATACTTTCTTGCAAAAGAAATCTTGATTCATCCACTAAGTCAGAGATACTTCCACCTCACATATACAAAATGTTATCATCACTAACTCTTTCACAGATCAACACATCTGTCATCACGTCGTCTTTCAAGATAACATCAAATTCCGCTATCACTTTCTCTGATTTAATCCGATCACCGTCTTAATCATTCGGATAACTTCTTCTAATTAGCCATTTAATATATCTCTCATTCACCAAGTCAATCACACATGTCTTCCCTTACAGTTAATATAACATCACTGCACTTATATCAGCTGCAACTTCCAAGCCATAGTAAAATTTCGTCTCGTGATATCTCAATTAACACAAGATATCCACTATACATCCAATCTCAAAGCATGGCATTACATTTCAAACCAACAAATGCGATTTCCCGTCATATCACAACATTCGTTTAAAATCATCATTCATCCTCATGAATCAACTGTACTCAGTAGATTATACATCCACTTATAATCTCCATCACACCTTTTACCTGAACAATACTGCACATCCCAGACTTGCAGTAATTCATCTCTGTCTTCTTTCTTTGCACAATTGAATTCACATAAACACATAATGTATATAAATCTTACAATACACATTATATCATGCAATTCAATTAATCTAAACATATATCTCTATGGTATATCATGCTCACTTAGCATTTAATCAAGTATCACATACTTATCATCATACCATTTCTTGATATATAACACATACCTCATAATATAAAATCATCTATTATCATTTAGTTCTATTTCTAGAGAATCAGTCTTATCTGAAATAAACTCAAACATTTTAGCACATACTATGCATAAAATATCCATAATTAACGTGAAAGTTAATTAACACACACCAACATGTATAAAGTTTTATCAAAACATACCCGTTTCATCTTCATCAGCGGTGGCATTATCACTAGCCATCATATTGAACACCCCACCCTCTCGCACAGTAGGGTTCTTTCTCTTTTGGCATACTGATGATGATCCCTCAACCACTTCTGCCCCAGTCCTTGTCCCAGTCTTCCTCTCAGAAGGACACTCACCAGCCCTGTGTCCCTCATTTAGACAGTTCCAGCACACACTTCGGGAAAAATTACATTCCCTAGCTTCATGCCCTAACATTCCACAACGCATACATCGCATGGTCTGAGCAGTACACTGCCCAGGATGGTTGGATCTACACCGTCTACACCATTGTGGTCTCTAACCAGAATCCCCAGTGGTTACTCCACTGTCCTGACTTCCCTGTGACTGGTTTCCTTGCCAATTCCTCTTTTGCTGATTACCAGTCTGTTCATACCTCAGCTTCTACAAAGCCGCCTCATCTCGGTTTTGCTTATCTCTTGCCTGTATGTCCCCCTCAACAGACTTTGCCAAGGTAAAAGCCCGGGACAACGATCCAGCCAACCAAGTCGTGCTCCTGTACTCAGGAAGTAATGCTCCAATGAAATGTTGAACCTGGGAAGGTTCATCAGGAACCCACTGAGTCACAAATCTCAGTTTCGAATTGAACTACTCAATCAATTCATCCACGGACATCTTTTTCATCATACGCAGTTCCATGAACTCCTGCCTTATCTTGTTCAACTCAAAAGCATTGCAATACTGTTCACACAATTTATTTCGAAATTGATCCCAAGTAATTGCATCCATCTGAGCTTTCGATAAATGTGTAGTGATAGAATCCCACCAAACCATCGCTTTTCCTTTCAACAATCTGGTGGCAAAACAAACCCGCATTTCTTCTTCACAACCAATTCAGGGTAACATTTGGGTTTGTGCTACCCTGATACTCCTCGGGTTTACAATCCAAGAACTGTTTATACATACATGGTTGTCTAAATCCCATACCAGGTGGAAATCCCATGAAAGGATATGGCATCGATCCTTGCGAAAACATAGGGTAATAGAATGGTTGAGACATCGGTTGAGACACCGGTGGAAATGGTATCGACGCAGAAGGCATCCCTGTATACATAGTATTGGTTGGAAAAATTGGTGGTATCTCAAGTGTAGTAGAAGCCACTGTAACAACCGGTGGTTGACTCGCATAATCTTGTCTCCGTTGATCCAACTCCTTTCTTAAATCTTGTAACTGACCCTCAAGCTGAAAGATGTATTCATCCCTCTCATCTCCAGCTGTACCAGATGTACCAACATTCTGTAAAGTTTCTACTGTTGCTGGGACAATAGGGGTTCCAGTTGAGTTCTCATTATCAACCATTGTTTTCTGTAACAATCACAACATCTCACCAACTGATTAGTTTAAAACCGTTAGTATAACACATACTAACCACCCAAGCAATACTCACATTCAACCTAATCCCCACACTCAAGGAATAATTGACCCCCAACTTGAGCCAAGATTTGGGAATGCAACACTTCCACTGTGCCTACATCGCCAAACCAAAGCTCTGATACCAAACTTGTAACACCGTGTTTTCACCCATAAAATTTTCACTTTTTAAATACACTACGGAAGCGAATTAAATACCAAAAGTATTTACAACAGTACATAAACCAGGTTTTACAAAACCATTCTGTTTAAAACACAGTATTACAAAAACTAAGGCTCGTCACAATTCCAATCAGAGTGCCTGTCAATTATTCCCCAGGATACACCCCCCTCACAACTAGACCGCAGAACTCACCAGCCACCTGTAAAACTAGTGAGAGATGGGGGATTAGCACAAAACTAAGTGAATGGAAGTAAACCAAAACAGATATACTAGCAAATAACCGCATGATATCAACAACAGTAAACACATAATCACCCTTTGCCTCACGAGAAGACCGGCTGTTCTACAGGAACCTACAACCAATGCCGGCTAAGCAAAGGTTTACCGATAGTTTATATGCTATGCTCACACAGTATTATCTTAAGTTGCAATGAATGCATCAAAAGACCACAATACTGATTAGCCGATAGCAAACAAACCCAACCCAGTATGCCTAGCCGTCAGCTGACTTCACAATAGGCGCAACAATCAGTTAACATAACACGGTTAATCAATTAGCAGACAACAGTCTATCCATGCATCAATTCACATACAGTTGCAACCAAACTAGTTACAACTAATATCACCCGTGAGTAAACATCCACCCACCTCGAGTTCTCGAACTCCCACTCAGTGGTCTAATGTTATTGAGCCTTGTCCTTTCCTGAGATCAGAATAAACTGAAATCAGTAACCGATTCATAAATATATACCACACATATATTTATATCTATATATAACTTGTAAACAATATAAAATAACCATATAAATGGTAATCCATCACATCCCAAACAAGTGACAAGCAAACAATCAAATTTCCTCAAATTGCCATGTCGCGCCGCGACCAACCCCTGTGTCGCGCCGCGACACTGTTGGATTTGAGTTCCGGATTTTGAGTATCGGATTTGGGTTGTAGATTCTTGGGTTTCGGATTTGCCTTTTGTCGGATTCTCACACTTCTAAAACATGTATAAACATATTATAACATGCAAGCAACATCAAGAACACATCATAGCCATTTAAAACACCAATATACACAAGATCAGACTTGATGATGTTATGGCTTCTGAGTTCATTCATGAGTTTGCAGTATCTGCCATAAGTATCAATCAAAAGTTCATTTTCCCTGGCAGTGAATTCATGGAACATATTAACGAGTTATGTTTCTTTAATGAATGTTCTTTGTTCGGTTCCTTCGAGTTGTTTCTTAATCTCATCCCAAATTTCTTTAGCTGTGTTCAAGCTATCAATTTTGGCATACATTTCAGAAGATAATCCTTGCTTCAAATAGTATTTTGCCCGTTTATCTGCTTTGACTCTTTCTTTTTCATCTACAGTAACTTCATTTGCAGTCTTTGGTCTTGTTGTTTCAGGAATTGGGCGATTATTGCCCGGATTTGCAGGAATTGTTTTTGTGTATTTGACTTCCCCTAGCAAAATACTCTCCTTCATCATATCTTTGTATGTTTCGTTATGCTCAATAAAATTCATTAACCGACTTTTCCATACTTTGTAATCATTTCTGTAAAGTACGGGGGATTTCATGTCGGTTCCTATTGCTAGAATCTCGTTGGATGTTGACATTTTGATTTTCACTTTATTAAAGGATCTCAATTAAATATTACCATTTCAACTCGAATTAGAGGATTTCTAACTTGAATATCAAGTCACTTGAATTCGACTTGTAACTTTTGTTCAAGCTCGAATACAACTTAAAATATTTCAAATCGAATTTTATGAAGCTTGAATCTTCACAATTGAATCCCAAGGAATTTGAATTAATAAATCTGAATAACTTGAATTGAACTAAACTTAAATATTCAAAGTCGAATATTCCAATTCAGATCAACAGAGAACCACGCTCGAATTGTAAGAATTTTAAGTAGGCTCGAATTGTTGAATTCAGATACACTCAAATCGAATTCCAACCAACTCTAACCACTAAACTCGAATAGGTGAAGAATGACGCTCGAATATCTCCTTTCAAACTTGAATATACTTTATTCGAGCAAAAATCAAGCTCGAATTAGACCAATTCGAGTGAATTTCCAACTCGAATGTTAACACTTGGGTATTTTCGAATTCACAAACAAACTTTTTGAAACTTTGTTCAACAAAAATTGATCAAAATTAGTGTTCTTCGATCCACGCTGAAATCTTCAAGAACTCATCTTTGAATTCTTCTAATTCTCAATCAATTTCAAAAACAAATGATTCTATTCCACTCAGAATCAGTCACTGAGTTTAATGCATCCAAATTTGATCATTAACATTATCATTTTATAGATCAAAATATCAATTTTCTTCGAGAACACCTTTGGTTTCCAAAAATGAAAAATTCCAAATTGAAGATTGAAATTGTTGCTTTAATACAAGAAAACAACCAAAATCTCTTTCTCTAATCCATCTTGATGTTTGAGAATCAAAAGTTTGAATCAATAAGCTTCCAAAATCAATTTTGAAATTTCAAGAATGTGGAACTCGACGAACATTAGCAGTTTTTGAAGATGAATAGTAACAATCCTAAAAAATCTTCCAGAAATCAGGTCAAATTCAATTGTTTGGCTCTGATACCACTTGTTTGTCCCTTGAATATCAAGTAAGAATCAAATCGGATAGAACTACGATAGCAAGATTGAGCAATGTAAAGAGAAACATATATGAACACTCATACTTACACCTTGAAGTTTTGTGTATTATGATAATATGCTCTAAGGCTGTACAAAACGGTATTTACAATATGAATACCTAGGGTACTTATATAGACATGAGTACCCATGCCTAAAAGGCCATTCAAGACGAAAGTGTCTAGATCTCAAAACTAGGACTAACATGCATCCCTACCAAACCATCTCAACAAATTCTTCAAACTCTTTTAAACCTAAATCATAAATTAAGCACCTTATCCACAAATTTTCAAACCTTCCAAACCAAAACTGAAACTCAACTATCAAAACTTACCACAGACATCGAGTCACTTAAATCCACTCACTCTCATACCCAAACTATCTATGTAAACAGTTTAACTCAAACTCTTGAGAAGATTGAACAAGCCTTTTCCAAAACTCAATCTGTTAGTCCCATGTTTAGAATAGTTAGATTTGATGAGACAAACTATAGATATGTATAGATGATAGGTTAAGAGTCAGAAATTATGTAAGTCTGTTATGGACTGACTAGTCAGCTTAGGCTGAGTAGTCAGCGTATAAACAGATATAGAGTTTTCTATGTAAGTACTTGATATCTCAGTGACTTCTAAGCTGAGATAGGTTTTAAGAGTGAAGACTTGAAGACTTGAAGATTCAAGAACCCAAGATTCAAGAACTCAGCTTGACGAGGTCAAGACTGAGTAAGTCAGCTCAGCGTTAGAAGTCAGTTCAAGAATTTAAGTAAGTTCTAAATTCTGTTATAAACTCTCCATATCTATGACATTTAAATTAGGATATCTGAACCTAATTTAAACTATCTATTAGTTGGATAGAGATCTCAAACGGAATTAGTTATATATGTTCTAATTAAGGAGTTTGTTACGGTTTTAAAGAAAAGATAAGTTCTATCTAGTTTGAAAACTGAAATTTCAAAATTAAAAGATGAACTTAAACATTCTGAAACTCTCATAAATGCTGGTAAAAAGACTCAAAGTGATTATGAATGTCAGCTTCACATAAACAAACTTCTAAGTGAAGAACTACAACAATCAAAAGAACAAGCTGATAATCTAAGAAAGATCTGTGAATCTTGGTGTAAGTCATCAAGTGAAGCAGAAAAATGTATCAACCGGCAGATACCAAATCAAGTAAAAGCAGTGCTAGGGGTAGATTATAGTGCTGCTGCCGATGAAATCATCAAAGAACAAGTCAGTCTTGAAGACAAAACTATGAAATCAGATGATATACTCCCAAAAACATTTTTAAGGAACAAGGATGGAAAACAGGTCAAAACCAATAAGTTTGTGAGACCAACCCAAAGTCCCTAGGTTATTCATACAAACCATCAAGCTGAATGTTCCAGATCCAACAGAAATTGTAAGTCAGTTTTCAAAAGATTGGATTACAATCCTGTGAGAACAACTGTCTTTGACAGAATAACTCACATCAACTCAAAAGGACATAACTCTCAAGCAAAATATGAAAGGATGTCTAAGAACAGGAAGTTGTCTGTAAGTCAGACTTCACCAAATAAGGGTAATCATAAAGCTGACAAAGGTAAGTCCAAAGTCAGAGAAAATCAAGTAGACAAACTATCTAAAAGGATTGAAAGGTTATCCACATCTTATGACCCTAAAACTAAATCCAAATTTAATGTTGGAAAACTCAAAGAAATCACCCAAACACCCATCTTTAGAAGAAAATGCTATAAGTGTGGTGATAAAGGTCATGAAGCCAAAGATTGTGTAAGTACCAATCTTAGGCCTGAAAAAGTAAAGGATGATCCGTCCAAAACAGACTCGGAATCTGTTCAAGCTGATTAGTCAGACTCTAAAGGATCAGCTAAGTGCTCATCCTCAGAACCCACCAAACAGTAGGTTCCAAAAAGAAACTAATAAGTTTAGTTGATCATGTGCAGGGCTCCTACAAGTGGTATCTAGACAGTGGATGCTCAAGGCACATGACAGGAAGCAAAGGGATTCTAAGTGAATTCCAAAACAATGAAGGACCCAAGGTGACATTTAGGGATAATTCTCAAGGAAGGACTAAAGGTTATGGAAAGATAACTGTTGGAACAGTCACTTTCAAGAAGGTAGCATATGTTGAAGGCCTTAAACACAATCTGATAAGTATCAGTCAATTGTGTGATGAGGATTATGAAGTCACCTTTAGAAAACATGCAGGGAAAATTTATGATAAGCAGGGAAAACCAATAATAATGGCAAAAAGAGAGAGAGAGAGAGATATCTATTTGTTAGATCTCAGCTCCGCAGATCCTTCAACTGAATCTTGTTTGTATTCTGACTCAACTCCCAAGCTGAGTTGGTTATGGCACAAGAGACTATCACATCTAAATTTCAAATATATTAACAAATTGTCTAGCAAAGAGTTAGTCTCTAGTCTGCCTAAGATCACATTTGCTAAAGACAAACTCTGCTCAGCTTGTGAAATGGGAAAACATCATAAGGGATCTTTCAAGTCCAAACAGAATTTTTCAATTACATAACCATTGCATATGTTGCATTTGGACCTATAAGAACCCCAAGCCTAACTGGTAAAAAGTATACTCTAGTGATTGTTGATGAGTTCACAAGATTCACTTGGGTGGTCTTCTTAAAAGCCAAAAGTGAAGCTGCATATGAGTTAATCAGCTTCATAAGACAAGAAGAGTTGCAAAAGGGTAAGTCTCTTAAACAGCTCAAAATTGATCATGGGACTGAGTTTAGGAATTCAACTCTTGAAGGCTTTTGTGAATAAAAGGGAATTATTCAAAATTTCTCATCTGTAAGAACTCCACAACAAAATGGAGTCGCTGAAAGGAGAAATAGAACGTTAATTGAAGCTGCCAAAACCATGCTATGTGAGGCAAAACTCAAGCTGAGCTTCTGGGCAGAAGCTGTAAGTACAGCCTGCTATACCCAGAATAGATCAATAATAGTTAAAAGACATGGAAAAACACCTTATGAGATGTATCATGGCAGAAAACCCAACATTGGATACTTCCACATTTTTGGTTCAACATGCTATGTGTTAAACCAAAGAGATCAGCTCCATAAGTTGGAACCCAAAGCTGATCAAGGTATATTTGTTGGATATTCTTCAATCTCCAAAGCTTACACAGTTTTTAATCTTAAAAGAAAGGTAATTGAAGAGTCAGTACATGTTACGTTTGATGAGACAAGTATTGACGAATCTTACAGAGCTCAAGCTGACTCAATTTGTCTGAGTGAGCTTGAGAGGAGCAAAGAAGATCTCACATCAAATCCCATGTATGTTATGGACGATTCTGATGATGATGGTGGTGGTAAATCTGACAAATGTGCATCATCAAAAGAAACTATCAATATTGAAGATAATCAGCTTGAGAGTCTCGGTGAATCATCAGGTACATGTCAGATTGAAAATATAAGTGATCTTTCAATCCCTACTCAGACTAAAGAAGTAAGTCCTATTCAGCCTGAGAGACACTACTCAGACTCAGACCCAGAACCTCAGTCTCCCACTACAACCTTCAAAGTATTAAAAGATCATACTCTTGATGATATCATTGGGAACATTGAATATGGTGTGTTAAGTAGATCTAAGGCAAATGCAAACTATGTTGCCTACTCTAGTTTTCTATCTCAAATGGAACCAAAGAAGATTGAAGAGGCTCTAAAAGATGAAGATTGGATTGAGGCTATAAAAGAGGAGCTGACAGAATTTCAAAGAAATAAGGTCTGGACCCTTGTCCCTGCCCCCAAAGGAAAAACAATTATAGGCACTAAGTGGGTCTATAGAAACAAAATGGACAAGGATGGAGTAGTGATTAGAAATAAGGCAAGGCTAGTAGCTCAGGGGTATCGACAAGAAGAAGGTATTGATTATGATGAGACCTTTGCCCCTGTTGCAAGGATTGAAGCTATAAGGTTATTTCTAGCCTATGCAGCCTTCAAAAACTTTAAAGTGTATCAAATGGATGTTAAAAGTGCATTCCTAAATGGAGCACTACATGAGGAGGTCTATGAGAAACAACCCCCTGGTTTTATTGATTCTAAACATCCAGATTATGTCTATAAGTTAGACAAGGCTCTGTATGGACTCAAGCAAGCTCCAAGAGCCTGGTATGATACACTGTCCACCTATTTGCTCTCAAATGAGTTTGTTAGAGGAAGTATAGACAAAACTCTATTCATAAGAAAGAGTAGAGGACATGTCATTCTGGTTCAAATCTATGTGGATGACATTATCTTTGGTTCAACAAACCAACGTCTGTGTGATTGGTTCTCTAAGATAATGTCCAATCAATACATAATGAGCATGATGGGTGAGATGACTTATTTTTTGGGACTTCAAATCTGTCATAAAGAAGATGGTATATTTATTAATCAGAGCAAATATGTTTTTGATCTGATTAAGAAATATGGATTAGACTCAAGTCATCCAGCAAAGTCTCCAATGCTACACAATGTCAAGCTACATAAGGACATTGATGGAAAATGTGTATGTCAGACTACATATAGAGGAATGATAAGTTCATTACTCTATTTGACAGCAAGCAGACCTGATATGATTTTTGCCACATGTGTTTGTGCACGATATCAGGCTGATCCAAAGGAATCACAATTGCTAGTTGTTAAAAGAATACTCAAATATCTGAAGGGAACACCAAACTTAGGTTTGTGGTATCCCAAAGGATCAGGGTTTGATCTGATAGGGTACTCAAATTCAAACTTCGCAGGATATGGTCTAGATAGAAAGAGTACTACTGGAGGATGTCAACTTTTGGGTGGAAAATTAGTTAGCTGGACAAGCAAGAAACAAAACTCAGTGGCAATTTCCACAGCTTAAGCTAAATATGTAGCCGCAGGGAGCTGTTGTGCTCAAATACTATGGATGCAACATCAGCTTAAGGACTTTGATTTGTATTATTCAAAGACTCCCATATTTTGTGACAATCAGAGTGCTATTGCCATTACACACAACCCAGTGTTTCACTCAAGAACCAAGCATATTGAAATAAGACATCACTTCATCAGAGATATTGTAGAAAAGGGAAAGACATTGAGACTGAAGATCAGCTTGCGGATATCTTCACTAAACCAATTGAAGGCACAAGATTTACAACTCTACTTGGCAAGCTTGGCATGCTCAACCCTTAATTGGTATGTTCCATCATTAATTTATCTCTGTTCAATTTTTGCTAAGTGCTACATCTGAGCTGAGTGCTTAAAATCTGAGCTGAGTGCACACTCTAAGCTGAGTGCTCAATCTGAGCTGAGTGCTCCATCTAAGTTGAGCACTCAGAATAAGTTGAGTACTCTGTTCTAATTGTGGTCAGTTCCACACGTCTAGGTTAGTCCTAACAGATGGTAAGTCCAACAATATAGTAAGTCTAAAATATTTACGGTGTGTTCTATTTCCAATAAACGTAAGTCGTTTACAAATTAATTTTTTAAAGGGAATCTTGATGATAATTTAGTTCATCTTGAATGAATTCGGATCAATGTAACAATGACAATCTAATTGAGTTACATTAAATATAGCCGTTATAACAAACTGCGTAGCCGATTGTTACTGTAACGGTCATATTTATTACCCTCCGATAACGGTAACTTTTCTCTCACATTGAAAAGGTATAAATAAGAGAGACTCCTCATCATATTTCGTTTACTCTTCCAAAATATTATCTATTCTTCTCTACTTTCTTAAACCCTAACCTTGTTGTGTGCAGAGTTCATTGCTCAGTGCTTAACCCTACTACTGCTACGTGCAATCTAATACGATAAGTTCGACTTCAATGGAGGGTTACACTCTTAATCTGATTGAACAGATGATCCGTGGTGGAAATTTCAAGAACAGTGTGCTCCCCATCTACAAACAGAATAATGTCGTGCCTGTATCGACATTCCAAAATCCAAAATTGGCAGGGGTTATGAGGATTGGGTCTCATACATTCGAAAGGGACCCCTGACATATGCTTTCCTTCGTGGTCCTGCGGTGCTCATCCCACAACTCCTAACCGAGTTTTGGTACACGTGCAAACTCGACGCAAATCAACAAGTAATAAGAGGTACAGTCCTAAGTGGACAAGTGGAAATTGACATAGATGCAAATTGTCTCCGACGAATTCTACATCTCCCGGTTCATAATAAGTATGAGGCGACGGTTTCTAAGGAAACATCACGAAGCGTTTTGCCCTTAATGGGTCATCCTCAAGTTGTTGGAGTAATACGGAAATCTGTTTTCTAGACTGCATGGGGATTTATGGTATCCACTGTGGTTCGTTCCCTTGGATACAAGGTGGGTGGCCTGGATAATGTTAATGACTTTGAAATGCAAATGTTATACAACATATTTTATGATCGACGCTTGGATTACGCTGAGTTAATCTTTGAGGCACTCAAGTCATTGGTGACCAAGAATATAAGGGATACAATTGTGCCCTTCATAAGATTTATATCCATGGTGATCGAGGACAGGTTGGGTAGAAGATATACTGCCCAATATGAGTCAACCCCTACTCATGTTCTTAGCTCCAGAATGTTTACAAATGATATTTTCCTTGAGCACCCGACAATGAGTGCTCAGATGAGGATGTATGTACAGCTTCCGACTCCTGAGTCAAGTGAAGCTGAGACAGAAGAGGAAGCTGCGGAAGAAGTGGGTGACGATGTTGATTCTGAGGTTGAGTCCTCTCAAGATGAACAACCTTGGACTCAGCTCAGACCCTGTACTCAAAGAATTTTCTCCACCACTTCGAGTTCTAAGAAAAGGAGTCTGTTTCCTAGCTCTGAGTCTCCACTGCTAGGTGCAGCAGGTATACCTTCGCATCCCTTATCTCCTTCTCTCTCTTTTACTTCTCCACCTCCAAAATTGGGAGATAGGACTGAGTCAATCCCAACTCAGTCTAACCCCTCTCCCCTACCTCAAACATCTCCATCTATCTTACAATCTACAGCCAACCTTGGTCAACCCACTACTACCAAGGATATATCCTATACCTATACAAGAATAATTGCCAAAGGTGGTCCTTCACTTCACCAGGACTCTGGAGCTGATATCACATTGATACCTCCAGCGGTAGGAGCTGAGGGGGAGACACCTTCTCTTAAGGTGCCAACCTCTAGGCTTAGTTCAACCTTTAAGCCTATACCGGGTATGGTGTCTACTCAGCCCATACCTACTAGTGCCATGGGAGAGCCTACTTCTGTGCCTTCACAGACCCATGAAGGTAACATTGAAAACCTGACCAATCCTCAGGGTCAAATACCCCCGTCCTCACCACTTAGCCTAGCTCACCCCACTACCATACCTCACGACATTGGTCACTCTTCTCTTCCATTCTTACACATTCTCGCACGACCTGTCGATGAACCTTTCATACACCAGGAAGGTTTACAGGGTCCCCAATCTGGCCCCCTTGCTTCCATAGGTCAGCACCAACCTTTGGATATGGGGCCCACATTCTCACCTATTGAGGAACACTCAACAGCCACTCCTACGGTGGAAATACACTCCTCCACCGGACAGGAGGACTTTGAGGTAAGAAGAAGACTAGGGAGCCTAAGCTGATGGCTACTGATGCCCAAGCCATTATGGAATATTTACAATCTCAGTTTGAGCTCCTGCACAAGAAGAGAAAAAACGATAAAACCAAGTTGATGCGCAAACTTAATGATCTTTCAACCTCTGTAGCCAACTTGGAAAGCTTTGTGCTCAAATTTAGACCCTCCCCTATTGATGATGAAAAAAAGGGGGAGGAAGAATCAACAAAGAAAAGTGATGATGTGGTTGAGGGGGAGCATACAGAGGAAGTACAAATCGAGGAAGAAGCTCATGATCAGTTTGTGAGCACTATAGATTAGCCTTCCCAACAACAGCCAAAGGCTCCAGCAGTCCAAATTATCACAACTTCACAATTTCAACCAGAAACTGCACATGAAGAAACATCTCAAGCTGCTCACACCAACCTTCCTCAATCTGAATTGCCAAAGTTTGTTGAAGCTGAGTCCATTCCAACTTCACAAATAGATAAAGGGAAGAGTAAGGTGTTTGAGATGGTAAAAAGAAAGAAAAGAAGTGCTATGCCTCTATCAAAGAGAAGGAAAGTCATCATTGATGAGCCTGAGCCAGAATAACAAGGTCAACATCAACTAGTTACATATGAATCTGACTCAAGTGATGAAGCTGATGTAGCACAGAAAGCCAGTGACATACTTGCTGAGAAAATGTTACAAGAGATGGCTAAAGAACTAGGTATGACTGTGGAGGAGATGAAAGAGAAGCAAAAACAAGCTGAGCTCCAAAGAGAAAAGGCTAAAGCTGAGGCTGCCAGAGCTGAAGCTGAAGCTGACTATTCTGGACCTAGAGCTGCCCCAATTCCCTACTCAGATGCTGATCTAAGGCATTGCTATAAAAGAACTCATTTTAATCACAAGATTGAATCCATCACACTGAGTAGAAAAGGAGAATTGATGATAATCAACTTTGTACTAGACAACAAACAAGAAATTGGTCTAGATATGAGATGTATGTACAAGTTGGGGTTCTCAAAGTTGAAAATCGTAGCCACAACTATCAAACAGATGAAAAGAGTCAAATCAAACAAGAGATAGTTGATGTGCTCAAGACTCTCTTCTTAAGAATTGATAAATTAGGAGAGATTCCAGCTGATGAGATTGATACCTTTCTCAACAGAAATAAAGCTGCAAGAGTTAGAGCAGCAAGCCAGCGAGCCAAAAGAAATATAAGTATACAAGTTCTAGAGGGAGTTGAATTCAAAGAAAATACTTTTATCACTCAGCCTTTGGAAGGATTTCTGTACTTGGATGTGGAAGGTAATCAGTGCTTCTTGAGAATAGCAGATCTTTATTTGGAAAATCTGGAGTTGATTCTGTACTTGAGAATTCTATGTGATGACTCAACTCAGAACTCAGCATTCAAATACCATCTCAACAAAGAAGTAAGGTCAAGGAAAACTGAAATGAGAGATCTGCCAGAAGGTGAAGAGATTATGAATGATGCTATTAAGGAAGCTGCCATCTGGGAACTAAAATGTTTAGATATGTGGCTAGAAGTTGGAGATTCTGTTGATTAAATAGATAAGTTCTATAATTTTGTAAGCACTAAGTGTGCATAAGCTGATCATAATGATCAAGCTACAATGTAAATGATATGTTCATTAATACAAATTTAAGTTTGATATGTTCAACTGTTTTATTATTTGATATGTTCAATATTCTATTTGATGTGTTCAACTAAACAGCTTTGTAAGTTCAAGCTGAGGATTGATATGTTCAATTAATTCTGATGAGTTCAGTTTCTAAGTAGTTGTATATCTGAAATACTTAGAATGCAAGTATTAGAACAGATTTGTAACCTAAAATCTTGTAAGTTCAAGAAATGATGAATAGGTATAGATCAGTTTAATACCTGTTTCAAGAACTAACTTTGGTCAGTTCCAGAGTGGTTCAACATAATTCTGTTAACCTATACGTACTTTGATTCAATATTTTGTCATCATCAAATAGGGGGAGATTGTTAGTCCCATGTTAGAATAGTTAGATTTGATGAGACAAACTATAGATATGTATAGATGATAGGTTAAGAGTTAGGAATTATGTAAGTCTGTTATAGATTGACTAGTCAGCTTAGGCTGAGTAGTCAGCGTATAAACAGATATAGAGTTTTCTATGTAAGTACTAGATAACTCAGTGACTTCTAAGCTGAGATATATTTTAAGAATGAAGACTTCAAGATTCAAGAACCCAAGATTCAAGAACTCAGCTTGACGAGGTCAAGACTGAGTAAGTCAGCTCAGCGTCAGAAGTCGGTTCAAGAATTTAAGTAAGTTCTAAATTCTGTTATAAACTCTCCATATCTACGACCTATAAATTAGGATATCTGAACCTAATTTAAACTATCTATTAGTTGGATAGAGATCTCAAACGGAATTAGTTAGATATGTTCTAATTAAGGAGTTTGTTATGGTTTTAAAGAAAAGATAAGTTCTATCTTTAAACTGCGATTTATTCGTAGATATATCAAGTATGAGTATAAACCTTCTTATGGGTTTTAATATATATAGAACACAATATACCGAAGAATATACGACGACTGCATAAGTTGCAAAACGTACGTGTGTTCGTCATACTTGATACGCGTGTGTTACGATAACTTTGTGAGTTCAAAGTTCAAGAGAGTTTTCAAGAATTCTTGTTAATCAGTTTTAACAAGAAGTTCGATCATCAATTAGTTTGTGATTCAAGAGTGTTCAGAGAGAGTTGAATTTATAATCGGTGTAATATCAAATCATCCGGTTGATTTGGTTAGAGAATGATAATAGTTACTGTTCTATGTGATTATTGAATATACGTTTGATTAATTTGATTATTTATTTAAAGTGTATTCAACCCCCCTTCTACACTGTATCGGTTGCTTGTTTACCCTCTTTGGGACCAACACAATCCATTCCTAAAATTCGAACTACCATACCTTAATCCACTATAAGACTCCCTAAACCAAACCATATCCAACCTTCTAACCAACCTCACCCAATTTAAACCCATAAATCCATCCATCTCTGTAACCATTCCCTAAGAACTCACTGTTCTACCCAGCCTTCTATCCTCCATCAGAACCCAAATCCAACACTTAACCCAAATGGACCATGACAACTTCATTTAAATGTTGTAATGAATTTATCAAAGTAAGAATAGAGGTTCTGGTTCTTCATAAAGCCAACTTACATTCCTTCCTTGATCTCTTTCAACCTTCTACTTCTAAATCTCAACATCAACTTTAACCTACAACCACTCCTTATACTAGGATACAAACCACCACTGCTCTTGATGCAATGCACCCTCAAAATAGTCCAAACCTGTAGTTGACTCCAAACCCTTATCATTTGCTGATAACAAAAGGGGGGGAGAATAAATCTGCTGAAGACATCAACAAGATCTATTAAGAATTAGTTGATAGAATCTTAACAACACAAAAGGCTGTTCAGAATACCAAAAGCAAAGAAAACAGTAGCACCAGCTCATTTATTCAAATGCCTTTTGGTGAAATTAATTCTATAAGTAAGGGGGAGCCAAAAGAGAAATATCAACACAATATAAAAGAAAAACATCAGTTGGTTGTTCAACTCCAATAGAAATCACCTTTGAGTCTGGTGAAGAGGATGACCATAAAACTATGGAAAAACTCTTTAGAAGACAGTAGTAGTGAATGGAGATTCTTTAGACAGTTTGAAATTCTCAAACAAAATGATGGAAAACTAAAAGACAAGACTGATCTTCAGAACAAATATGTTTAATATGTAAGTATGTCCATTCTACGTCATCTCTTTTCTGATAATCATCCAGTTTCACTTTTCTTGTCTCAAAAAGCTCTGATTGTCTATTAGCTTAAGTTCTCCATAAGTCCAGATAACTTTGTTAAATGACTAGTTATAAAACACATCAATCCTATTTGGCTCTGATAGTTTTCAGCACAACTTCAGTTCAAATGTAAGTACTCCTGTACATTCTTAGTTCTTAGTATAAAAACAAAAAATAGAAAGATACTATAAAAAAAACTAAACAAAATGGTACAACTTAGAAAAAGATTCCCAAAAACAGAAGAAAAGGGAACATCAGAAAAGAAACAAAAAACAGAACAAGGTTCAAAAACAAAAGAGCTACAAAAAACAGAAAGATATGTGCCAAAATGAACTTATGAGTTATTATCTTTTTGTAAATTCGAAGTCAAACTGATTTTTGATAAGAAAGGTTTTGTCATCATCAAATTTGGGGATATTGTTGGGGAGATAATCATTTCAACCCAAGAATCAAGTCTTTCTATTAAAATACATGGGAT
This sequence comes from Dittrichia graveolens, assembly GCA_038502395.1. Taxonomy (NCBI): domain Eukaryota; kingdom Viridiplantae; phylum Streptophyta; class Magnoliopsida; order Asterales; family Asteraceae; genus Dittrichia; species Dittrichia graveolens. The sequence goes on from JARJIL010000002.1 coordinate 62,792,001, forward strand.
TTGATGTTAACAAAACCAGAGATCTTCAGTACAGACTTAGAATGAAGTTAAACATGTGTTGTTTAACTTCTGACTTAAAAGTTTCAAATTATAGAGTATCGTCAGAGGCTTGCTAAAGTACTAAGTATCGCTCGAAGACAACATCTAAAGTTCATCCAAGAAGAATACAAGTGTAAGAGACCATTCGCTAAACATCCGAAGCCGGTCAGCTGAATGATTCAGAATATCAATTGAAGGGTCAGTATGATCACCTGAGAATCCTTTTGATCAGCTGATCATCTAAATCTTTCAGCTAAGTATACCCTTTCAGCACTTAGTTCTATTCTGATAGATATATCTAGGTCGATAAAGTGTACATTCTTTTCAGTCAAACAAGTTGATCATCTGAACTGTCCATGATCGATCTTTATCATCTGAACTATCCATGATCGATCTTTGTCATCAGAACTGTCCATGATCGATCTTTATCATCTGAACTTTTCATGATCGATCTTTGTCGTCAGTTCATCCTTCAACGATCTACTGAACGTTTCAACGTTTAGGTTGAGACAATTTATTATGTCAGTTTAGTACATTTTGTCTAACTGAGTCATGACCTGTGCCCTAACGGATTCATTAGTATACTCTGTTTATAATATAATTTCTTTTTAGTCAAAGACTGAACATGTGTTGTTCTATTATGTCTTAGATCTTCTATATGTAAAAGTATTTGCATTGTTTGTACTTCCAAAGGACAAAAAGCATATAACTTTACTTCTGAAAGGGTAAAGTTACTTTCGAATAGAAGATCTTGAAGATTTGCTCATTTACTCATGTATGACTGGCAACTACATATTTGATAAGGTCAAATCAGAAGAAGCATGGCTGTCAATTAAAGAACTAATATGAAAAGAGAAGTTTAGTGTTACAATCTAGGATGAAAGGTATGGTAGACAATATTACTATATTAACAAATGGGTGATCTCTCACACGAAAAGTAAGTTATTTTATTCTTATCACTAAATTGCTCATATAATTAATAGGGTCAATAATGGTTTAACAATCAAAGTTTTACTTCAGTTTTGGTTTAATCATCAAAGCTTTTTTTCAAACAGTTTTACCATAAAGTTTGAATTTATTATTATTTAATCCTCAAAATTACACCTTCTTTTTGGTTTAAACCTTAAAGTTTTTTTCCAAACGATTTAACCCTTAACTTTTTGTTAAAAAATGGTTTAACCCTCTAAGTTTTATTAACTTTTTAATAAAAAGTAAATTGCATAATAAGTAGAGAGGGTAAAATCGTAAACCATACAAAACATAAGTGATTACTTAACTTTTTTTCACAAAACTTCAAGGTTTAAATCATTTGAAAAAAAGTTTGAGGTTTAAATCATAACAAATTCAAACTTTATGGTAATATCGTTTAGAAAAAAACTTTGATGGTTAAACCGAAATTAAACGAAAACTTTGATAATTAAAGCATTATTGACCCTAATTAATATTATCTTTATTATACCACTTGGTTTCCTAACTTTCAACTCGCTAACAAGACTTCTATAAATAGATATGCATTCTTAACATGCATACACACTAGAACTACACTCACCGAAAAATCTCACTCGAAGAACAAGCTTCAAGCTTTGAAGCAAGAGTAAATTTTTAGAGTAAGCAAATGTGTGGAAAAACTTGTCGATATGTTGGACCTCAAAAAACATTAGTTGTTTTAGAGAAGTTTGTCTACATGTTTGAAATTTTAGTTGCCACTTTTTATTGTATTTGGAATTTCTGCTTCCTCATACATGTAATTCTTGATTTATATCAATAAGAATTATATGAAAAATATAAGTGTGTGCATTTAATGTTAAAAAAGCTTAAGTTTGTATTCAACCCCTCTTCTATAAACATTTGTTGCTGCATATTCAATCTAAGACTAAAAGAAAATAACTCTAAAAATTATGTACTTGTGGTAAATTGCTAAGCAAAATGTATTGTAATAAATAACTTATAATTATAAAATAAATTACATAAAGTGCTAACAAAAATGAAGAATAAACTAAAATAAAAATATGTGAAATGACATTGTCCGCTAATAACATCTAAGTTTAGTGTTATAGATATAAGATTAGGCTTAAAAATATGTTTTCTACTGTTAAAAAATACTAAGTTTGATGTTATTACACTTACAAACTTTTTAATTAAATAAAAACTAAAGGGACTAAAAACAATTAGTATAAGATAATTGTGAAAGTAATGGTGCATATCATTTTTCCATAATACTAATCAAATCAAACTATGTAGAATGTGAAAATATCAAATAATTTTGCAAGCATACTAACATAAATTGAATCTCAATCTTTTGTATAAATATCTTTGACCATTTCACATTCTTTAATAACCTACCAATATTTTCCTTACAAGATTATCTTGAATTTGATTGAAGCACCACAAATCATTTATCATTACTTGACATTTCATACATCAAATTCTTCGTGCTTACTAATTTAGGTTCACCTTTAACAAAAATTATTTAGTTATACTGCATCATGACCCGAATCCCAACGATCACTTTTCTCCAAAATCCAAGAGATTGGTTTTGCCATCATAACTTTACGGGCTCTCATTCAATTTATACTGCGGCCAAAGACGAAATATTATTGTCAATCCAATAACACGTGATCTTTAATAGACATGTCAAAGAATATCGGTTCATATATTTGTACAAGTAACTTCTAGTCGTAGTGTAGATTGAACTATGACACATATGAAAACCAATTTCATGAAATGTTGTTTTAATCGTATTTATTATTTACATGTTGAAATAAATTCTTAGACATGTAAATAAAATTCATATAGAAATTTTGGTTTACCTAATAAAAGATGGTTAAGGTGGTTAATTATTGTAGTTTCTTGTGTTTGTAATGATATAATATGAAGAATGTTCAATATAGTCCATAATTAATTCATAGTTCTAAGGGATTAATTCTAGCCTTTGAATCAATGACATCAATGATACAGATTGCATTTTAAAATTTTGGGCGGAATTGCATTTTCGTAATTCACATGTGATTGTATACTAAATCACCTGTGATTTAATATTAAAATTTTAGTACTATGTTTTTTACATAACTTTATTGAACATGACTCTATTATATATACTAACATTTATTAGGGATTATAATCAGTAAGCTCCTAATAAATGGTTATATAAATTTTACTCTGAGATATAAACAAAATAAATTTGCAGCATAGTGGTAACTGGTAAGTCTTAGTGGTACACATGCATTCCAAACATTAGAAAATTAGGGTTTAAATCCAGCTTTTTACATTGGCGTTTTTTATTTTTAAAAACACTACTTTTCTTTCCTTTCCTAATATTTTACTTCATCGGATTTTTATATTATATTTTAAAAATAATTAAGTTTATATATCGACATTTCCACGACCAGTATGCGGGTTGACTCCGTATGTCGTTATTTTTTTAAATACTTATTCCATTAGTGTTTTATAATTATTTAATATCATATTATTAATGTTTACTTTTTTTTAAAACCACTCGTGTGTCACACGAACATCTAATCCTTAGTTTTGTTTCTAGCTGCAACACGCGGGTCACCTCTAACTCATAAAATATGAAATTTTAATCAAGTTGCAAAAGGGAAAAATGTTATAAAAGAAAGAGATGTTCTATATTCGCCTATAAAATCTTCCTACTTATTCTTCTACTTACTAGATCAAGACAGGTGTTAAAATCAATGGAGTGTGTGAGGAAAGAAGATTAATAGAATCGGCACTTTATCTTTTAGTGGCTAGAAGGACGGAGTAGGAAAATATAAGGTCTCGTTTGTTTCGCAAAATTTTAAGAAATGAATAGAATTGAAATCAAATTTTATGCTGTATTGCGTTTGATAAATTTGTTTTTTAACGAAATCTTATTGTTTGAGTTGTTTACATTCCTTAGAGTAATGGAAAGTTTATTCCATAGTTTAGTTAGATGAAATTTTTCAAAAAAAAAAAAAAGCAATAGCCTCATGAAAAAGCAGCTAGCAACTTATCAAGTGAGTCATCTTCAAATCTCTTTTCTTATATATTTCTTGTAAATAATAAGCCAAGTCCAGTATTAATGGAGAAAAGTTTATCAGAATGGGCACCAGAATTTACAGAGCAAAAACGCCCTAGCATTAATTGAAATATATATTTTATTAATTTTATTAATGACATTTTATTATTTCATTAATTGATGACATAAACGTTGTATCATGATACAGATAGACGTGATTATATTTTTTATATAAGTCACTGATCATTATTGTTACAACGTACAACTAGGGGTTATATGATCAAGTCATTATTAATTATAATTAAAAAGAATTTAAAATAATTATAAAATATTTTAAAACGATAAAATAAAAAATTTAGTTAAATATGATATTTTCAAATTTTATAAAAAGTAAATATGGTATTTGTAAATTAGGATGGACACATACGATATTTTAAAGTTTAATGACATAAAATTCTCACTAATAATATTGAGTTAGGATAAGAAAATATATTTCCTCGGATGTGCGGTTTAACTCATGTTGAAGTGCAGATAAGATATATCAAAATTGGAATTCTAATTTTGACTATATTTGTTGGTCAAGTATTTGAGATCATTAACAAAAAAATGTCAAAATTAGATTTTAATTTTCTATAAAATAGATAGTTCATAAATTAATTTTTTTTATTTAAATCAATGAACAGGATTGTGTAATAAATTCAAGTTAATCTTTACTTATATTAAAAGATAGATGTGGAAGAAAGATAAAGGAAAGAATAACATGAGCAAGATGCACTTTTTGTATCTTTAAGTTAGAGATTTGTCATTTAGAGGGGGCGGAGTGCAACATGGTGCGAGGCATCATAGTAGCCTATCATGGTGTGATCACGCCACCGTATGGGTACTCACACCGGAGGGGATGTCTATGTGTTGCTTTTTTTGTGTTTTTTTTTTGTGGATATGAAGAGATGTACATGTTACGGTTGTGTTACAACTAATATAACAATGAAAAAAACTTGCTTAGCATGGTGTGACGATATTATTGTGTAATACAATACTACACCGCTTTTATATGAATAGTTAGTAGCTCATGGGAGGAAAAGGGGAGAAAGGAAAAACCTCAAATCTCCCTCTGTTTATTTCCTTCTCTTAAAATAAACAACGAAAGAAAAACTCGAGAACATCACTTTTCTTTGTTTCATTCGCTATATGTTTCTTAATCTTCTAAGGAAACTTGACCTTCTTAATGTGCACACATGCCCTTCCTTCACTCTCTACATTAACACATTCTATCTACGCCAAGCTAAAAGGAAAGAGTGACGTGTAGTTGTCTAGGCTATGAGCCATCTGCAAACTTCATTAAAGTAAAAAGGGCTCCTTTTTTCAAAGTTTGATCTCAAAGCCGGTTTCCGGCAACTTGGCATAAAACCTGAAGATAGATCAAAGACTCCCTTGTGTATCCCAGATCATTACTACCCATAGAAAGTTATACCATTTCATACAATAGATCGGAATCAACCTATCTAACTAATAGGAAACAAAAGTGGTTGTTGCGGCTCCAACCTCCATGAAACCTTCACAATGAATAAATTATCCCTTGGCTAGCAAAAATTGTTCAACAAAAACACCCCAAGACTGAAGACTGGAAAGATGATCACAGCAGATGCCTATAATAAACAATACAAACATTTTAATACGCAAAAAACACGAGAAATAAAAACAGATCAAACTGATAGAACGGGTTCAAAGTAGCTCAAACTGTATTTTTAGTGTATAAAGCTTTTAAATCATTTCAAAGAAAACTACATCATTTTATACACTAATATAAGTTTTATAAGGGCAAATGTCATAAAATAGCAACATCATTTAGTTAATTATCCGTTTCGGTAATTATAATTTGTGTTTGTGTGCTAATTTGGTAATGTAAGCACAACTTAGTTGGCTAGTTGCAAATGACATGCCCAGCCAACTTTTACTAATGCCACATCATTCCTTTTAACCTTTAGATTACCAAATTAGCACATGATCACAAAGTATAACACTACCCATAGACCATTAACAAAAGTATATTTTCATTTTATACAATTTGTGCTTATAATTCTGTTTCAGTCACTGATTATATAAAAAGTGTGATGGTTTTGGACAAAAAGTGTTCCGGTTTGGGTTGACTAACGTCAGGGATTCTTACCATGAAAAAGACTACTTCTTTGTTAGCTAACGCAGCAGTAACTTCCCATTTCTGCATTTCGTTCTTAACAAACCATTGCAGCTGAATAGCAAACACAATCGTCAATATTTTATCATCAAAAAACTTATTTAAAATAAGTACAAAAATCAAAGCATCGTTAATTAGATCTAAACAGCAACATGTTTTTCTTAGTTAGCCCTTTAATCAATGTAAAAACTTGAAAAGTCCTCTAATTTAAAATTTTACCCTTCGTGATTAGTGTATAATAGGCATTTGTCCTCTTGTGGAGCAAGGGTAAATTCGTAAAAGGTCACTATTGATGATGAAGTGTATTAGTAAGCTTTTGGTAAAACTAGTTACTATTTTATTTGTATAGAAATGTTTCACAGAGTAAATTTTAAAAAAATTAATAGTAAAAAGAATTAACAAAAAATTCAATAAGGTTATTTGTGTAATTTTGTACATTAAAAACTCATCTAAGTAGCTTTTTAATGTGGATTTTTTTAGGGTTTACTTCTCCAAAATGTATTAAACTATACCCCAAATGTTAATGTGTGTATCCACCTTCCAAAATGTTATTGTGTGTATTGAACTTTTAATTTGTTGTTATTGTACGTATTTTGATTACATAAAAAAGCAAAAACAGTATAAGTTTAGTACATACAATAGAAAGTTTAATACACACAATAACACATTTTTTGAAAGTTTAATACACACAATAACATTTTTGGAAGGTGGATACATACATTAACATTTGGAGTATAGTTTAATACATTTTAGAGAAGTAAACCCTTTTTTTTATAAAAAAAAATAGGCTTCAAGCTCTCACATCTGAAAAACGGTAGGAGCATATTTATAAACAATTAAAGCTTTGAGATCCTAAAAGCTTCAAAAATCCTTGGCTTCTATACATGACCATAGTCTAAAAGTAAAATCAATCGTGTTGTTACAATATTAACTAAACTTTACTTTTCTAACATGAGAAACATACAATTATCACTGTATGTCACTTTGATTTGTGAATGAAATTCATCATTTTATATTGTAATATCATACAATTTTCTGTGAGGAAATGAAACCCGTCACAAAACAAATCGTGATTCCATTCACAAATCAAAAACAGCTGGAAACAATTATAAATTGCTTCAAAGTTTTGAGCATGTTATACGGTTATACCAGCATTTAAGATGGAAGTGTGTGTGTGTGTGGAGAGAAAGAGAGTGAACTACCTGGTGATGATTCTGTTTTAGAGCTGACCAAGTTCTTTCAAGCATATCCCACCAGCCATCAAGAGAATTCCGGTATTGCATTTTGACAAACTACAAACAATAATTATGATTATTGGTGTTATCTTACATTTATAACACTGATTTTTTACTCGGTTTCTATTGTAAGTAGGTTTACCTTTTTTCTTAAAGATTACTCGTCGGTTATGAAACTTAAATAATTTCTTTAAGTTACCTTGACCTTTATTCTTCCCTTTTGTGATGAAAAAGTAGATTTAAACCTCCATCACAAGTTCATGAAAACTTATATTTTTAACCTTTTTATAAAGCTTAAAGAATAATATTATAGAAGAAAACATACTTGCATGTTTACAAGAGCCTGTTCAAGATGTTGAATTTGAATCCACTGTTCATTTACAATTTCAGCCATCTGTGTGCATAAATAACGACAAGGTTTTATTATTCCATGAGTTTGCAATGCTGAGAAATCGAACTATCAGCACTTTAGTAAGCTAAAGATTTCGAATTTTTATTAGGAAAGGAATGTACAATTATTTGCATATATTACATTAATCCAATTCTATGAACAAGTTAGGAACGGGTCAAATTATCAACTATTTACTGTTTTATGTTGGTTTTTAGGTGTTTAGTTACTGCAATGAACACATAAAAAACAACAACAACAACGATACCCAATCCTGCTTGGGCAGGGTATACTGCAATGAACACACAATGAAGCAAATTTCCAAATTGGGAACTCTCTTGGTATCACAATCCAAATCACAAGTTACTGCTTTATGATGCGCTACTAAATACTTGACATAGTCCACTTAAATACAATGTTAAAAAATAACATTTTTTAGTTTTCATGGCAGTAGGTACTTTAAGTTTGGATAAATACTATTATCACAAAGATGTTCTAAACAATACTTCATTTCCTATATAAAATTTTCTGGAGCATGTTTCACAGTATTTATTAGTTTTTTAAGCAAAATTTTACCTTAAATAGAAATTGCATTTGCTGCAAGAAACTGCAAATACTTTTACAATGGATAGAAAATAAAGGCCTCAACTATCTTATTGTAAGACTACTATTATACGAATAACATCCATTGCTTCATTCTCCCTAGACATTCACAAGTTATCTAAAATAATGTGTAAAAATCAATTTCTATTCTTAAGGTAATAAACCAATAAACGAGAGCTATTGCTAACCGTTTCAAATCTTGATTTGGTTTCATTCAGCTTTTTCTCAGCATCTTGTGCTTTGGACTCCAAGGTGTGAAGCTCAAAATTTTTCATTCTTGCAGTAGCCCAAAGAAGCTGAACCTTTTATTAGAGAAACAAAAGAAAAAGAAAAAAACATTATTCCATACGTTTCAAGAGTTGTGAATCATTAATGAAAAAAAAAGATTATTGTATAGCAATGAACCTCCTCTTCCAGCTGATTAAGCCTTTCGTTTGCAGATGATGAATCATTCTACAACCACAATAAGTAAATTCACATAAATTGCAAAATTAGGAACTAATTTGGCTACACATAAAAAAAAGTGAAAGAGTGCATTGTAAACAACTTTGCAACCTTGAATTTATTTGAATAGCACTCAAACAAAGTATGTCACTTATTTTATAGCTGACAACATGATCCAACCAAAGAAGACATTGATAAAAGTTCATGAAATTTATAGAAACTGAAAGAATAAATTATTCAAGACACTGTCACTAACCTTCATGGTTAACAAAACAGAATGCCAATGATCAAATTCACTGGTCAACTCTTTGATGTGCTTCTCAGTTTCTTTGAGGTAAATATTTTTTGAATCCAATATCGAAATGCGTTCCTCAAGAATAGATTCTGCATTAGTGTACACAAAATTAACACTAAACAAATCAATATCATTAACAGCCATCACAACCTTTTACTCATTTAAATTAGGATAATATACACCTAGGCAACCCCTAGTATTGAATAATTTTCATTAAGGCAAACTATTTTAGAAGTCACCCAAGTATCAATTTCATTTCATTTATACTAATTTGTGTAAAGAAATTTGCCGGAGATTTAATAAATGTCAAAATACCTCATAATTTAAATGTTTTGTAACATCTAGATTTATAACATGACCTTAACGAAAATTTTAATAGTTGGATGACCTTAATGAAAACTTTTCGATACTTGGGTGGCCTATGTATACATTATCCCTTTTATATTTGATTTTCCTGGTTCAGAAAGCTTTTCTCAGCTTGCTTCATGCATTGGAGATGACATTAAACCACAGGCACTTGGTTCATTCCAGTTTATACAGAACTTGTTTCCTACAGGAGAAACACACACACAAGCTCCTAAACCCGATTGTTGGAAAACTACATTGTAACAGATGTATTTTTCGACCGTTATTGGTCAGTTAATTTTCAATAATTGAACATAAACTATATATGATAATTGTGGGGGAGAAAAGTGACTAGATCATTTTACATGTTCTCTCATGTACACATACTGAATCCAACATCAGGAAGTTAGAGGAAAACATATTACATTGTGATCTTGTGATTTTGATTCATGTAAACTAATTCCTGACAGTTGACAAGAACGTGATTCAAGCAAGACATTCTTAGGTTATTTAATTGAACAACAACAAAAATGTTGTTTCTTATGATAAACTTAAACCCCTTCTCTTTCTTTAGTCACCACATTAAACTCTATATTGGTCCTTAAAAACGGTTGGTGAAGCTTTGAATCATTCTAGGTCGTAGGCTGCAATGATTTTGGAAACGAATGCCCATGATCATAATGGCACATGAGCGTTAAAAGAGTTACTTGCGGACAAAAAGGTGAAAGGTTGTAAGTGGGTGTTCACTGTGAAAGTTAATCCAGATGAATCAGTTGTTCTGTTAAAGGCACCATTTGGCTCCAAAGGATATATTAAATGAAATCTCTGGCACTCGAAAAGGAGTATGTTTGTTTCAACAAAAAATATTGAATGATGCAAAGCATAATGAAGCTCCCATGATACCAAATGTGAAGTTGAAAGCGGATGATAGAGATCCAGTTAGAACCTAGAAAAGTAGAGAAGAATTGTTAGAAAGTTAAGACATTGCTTTTTGGGTAAGTGTTGTAAGTTAGTACATGTCATATCCAAGGATCCTAAACTGTTATGTTGTTAGTCATATTCTGAAATATCTAATGGGTGCACCAGGTCGTCTTATCTAATACCAAAATCATGGTCATCATGTCATAAAAGCGCTAATCGGTGCCACCTACAATGGGGATCCTACTAATAGGTGGTCTATTACAAGGTTTTGTGTGTTCGTTGCGAGGTCGGTTCTTGGAAGAGTAAGAAACAAAATTTTGCATCACAATCAAGTGTAGAATCCATATACAGGAATATGACCCAAACCACCTGTGTGAACTGATATGGCTGCGGAGTTTGCTAGGTGAGATTGGATTTGCTAAATCTAAACCAATGAACTAGTGGTGAGACTGAGGCAACTATTCATACTGCGAGTAATATGGTGTTCCATGAAAGAACTAAACATATTGAAGTAAACTCCCATTTCATTCGAGAGAAGCTAGAAGAAAGAGCTATTACAACTCTGACAAGCTGGGCATTACCAAAGCATTACCAAGGAGTAGGATTACTTGTATCTCTGACAAGCTGGGCATGACCAATAGTCCAATACCTAAGCTCCAGTTTGAATGGAAGTGTTAAATGTGTATACAATTCGTACGGTTATTATAGGCCCAATGGGTTCACGAGCCAGCTTTGTTTAAGAATACTTTTGTAAAAGTAGTTATCAGTATCTCTTATTGTAATATACAAAACTAATACAATTTCTCGCGTTTTTTCTTCCCCTTATTTTGTCTCTGATTACACAAGGTATTATCACAGGCCACAAACCCATTTGTTTGTATACACATCAATCTCTAGTATGTATGGTCATTGGATAAGCAGGAGATTATGGTATGTGAATTTGTATGCTTACTATATCAATTCCTTATGTGCATATTCATTATCTGCAAGTGAGAGATGTTAGAAAGTTAATTATGCCCATAGTGGAACTAGATTTAACTGTTATTAGTAAGTTAATTTTCAGCTATTGATAATAAACTATATACAATAACTGTGGGAGAGAAAGAGACTAGATACTGAATCTGGTCATTCCATTAATAGATCAAATGAAAATGACAATTAGATCAGTTGCTCATCGTTAATCATCTTGGAGATTTGAACATAACAATTATAATAACACCTAAGAGCAAAAAAAAGATCGAAATTGAAGAACAAATTACCTAATCGAACGACCTTCAGCTCGGCTTCTCGAACTTCATCCAGCAATCGGCGGTGATCGTTGCCAGACTGAGCAAACGAAGTAATTGATTTAGAGAGTATTAAGAGATGAAATACCAAAACGGCGGGAAGCAGAGACTCTGAGATCGCCATTCTTGTTTGTCTGCTCTGAAACGAAAGTCAGCGACCATTATTTTGGGGGAAGATTTACCCAGTTTCTTTTAATTTTTTGATTTTTGAGACACCGTTAATAAGACTCCTACGTGTGTCGTGTTCGGTTTGTGTTAACCATTTTTGTATTATTTTCGTTCAATCTATTTTCGACATAAGTTAATTTCGTGTCAAGTTTAGTTTATGTCGTTTTAATTCATATTCGGTTAGAGTCGTGTTTCGTATCGACCCGTTTTATCATGAAAAAACCAAGTTATCTTTCCGGAAATAAAATTCAAATTCTCGTGTTAGGTTTCAGGTTGACCAATATTCAAGAAAAATGTTATATATATAAAATTGACTTTAAGATACATAAAATTTAGTTTAAAAACTGGATTTTCTGGTCGGGTTCGAATCTCGAACCGCCCCGTTTTACGGGTCAAATATATACTTTAAAAGTAAGTCACAAAATTCGTAAATGGAATATTAATTTTAATTTTTGAGGATTTCAATTTAATTTGGGCGTTACTTTTAGGTTCAAACTTTATCACATTTTAAACTTATCACTTTTACTTAGATTTTATATAATTTTATATTTAATTAATACCTTTTTATTTAACATAATCGGGTTTAGGTAATCAGGTTTTACCTAAACCTTACTTAACTTTTTTCGTGCCACGTTCATATCGACCCATTTTTTTACCCATGTCGGGTTCGTGCCAACTTATTTCGTATTCGATTCAGGTCTGTTTTTGGGTTCATGTCTCAGATAAGTTAGCTTAAAATAAAATGTTCTATATAAGCTTATGTTTTAAAAATAAAATGTTCTATATAATTTAACTTAAAATTAAGTTATTCTTTTAAGAACGTTTATTATAATATATTCGAATTATATCTGTGTAATACAACAACGGTGAATATTTTTTTCTTATTAATTTGTCGCTTTTCAAAACAGGGGTAGTGTTTATTCTAAATAATCATGAGTTAATAAAATTTCACATTGATTAGTAAAATACGACAAGAATGTTGGCATCATGATTTTATTTTATTTAACTTATACATTTGAAACAACTAGAAATGTTATGGCTATATGTTATTTAGATTTATTAATTTTATTTATAAGTAATTTTTAATAGTAAAGTTAACATATTTATTATAGAATAGAATATTTAATATGAAATGTTTAATTATTAATTTTTTGTTACACCACTTTTTCAGTTTTAACTTATAAACATTCTTTCATTAGTTAGCACCAAAAGGTTATCAGTGTTTACAAAATATTTGTTCATATATACATACGTGCTAACAAATTCCAAAAGATGTGTCAAATTATCATTTTCAAACACCCCCGCTATCCAGACCATCACGGAGCTAGGGTCCTACCCTTGCTGGAACTTGAATCACCTGCAATAGCAACATCAATAAAACGTAAGCTTTCGCTTAGTGAGCATGCTAGCTTAACTCAAATAATCACATAACAGGAGTGAAACCTCTCCGGAATATCTCTCATCCAAGCTGTAACACCTGCATAATTATTCATAATAACACCGTATTGGAGTATAGCTACACCACTTGCGTAGCCATACCCCTAACACTGTATTGGTATACAGCTACACTACCTGCGTAGCTATATACCCTATTACCATATTGGTACACAGCTATACCACCTACGTAGCTATGTACCCTAACACTGTTTTGGTATACAATTACACCACCTCTGTAGCTATATACCTTAACATTGAACATGTGTATAGTTATACCACCTGCATAGCTGGACACCACCATTTATAATGTATATGCATCATCACTTTATTACATATCAAAGATATTGTTAGTGCAAAGCATAAATATTTATTAAATGATTTGATGACGCAATTTTAATATTCAGATTTAATATTAAATATTTTATAAAAATTCAAGTTAATATGAAAGTAATAAGTTTGGTAAATAAATCATTAAATATAAATGTGCATTGATGTAACATCCTCAAAACGGGCCTAAACGTGTGCGATCGTGATACGTCGAGTATTTAATTGAATTAAATAAAATATATATATTTTAGAAAAATGATATAAAATATGAAAATAATAGATAAATGGGTTATTAAAAATATTAATAAAAATAGATAAAGATTATAAAATATCGAACGATTTCAAACGAGGATTCCAAAAATATCCTCGTTAGTTGAAACGGGTAAACGAGAGATGAGTCGTAAGTTGAAAAGGGGAACAAAATACCCACTTGTGGATAATAATACCCACAAGTCGGTCCAGCCCTTTTTGAATACACATACTACACACACATACGTATACACACACCTTCAAAGCTTCCTTCCTGTTTTTGCAAATTAGAAGATGAAGATCAAAGGAAGTTATCAAACAACAAATTTCCAGCAGCAAATTGAAGGTTTAAAACAGCCCTAGATCATCACCTTCTTCATTGTAAGCTCCATCTTCATCTTCTCCATCTCTTGTTCTTCAATCTTGATTTTTGGGTTTTAAAGAGAAACTCATAAACCTTTGTTCCAGCAGAGAATTAAGCTTCTAATTGGTCTTACAAGTAGTTCCTAATCATCCTTTGATCATTGTAAGTTCCAATTCATCCTTGTTCTTGATTTTGATCTTTCAAGACTTGAAATTCTAGGTTTCAAGCGGGTTCTTTGATTTAGCAATTAAGAACTGAAATTTATGATTGAAATAGGTTCTAATATCATTTATAAGTGTATAGGAATCAATTCCATGAATTAAAGTAGTGTTCTTGATGAGTTTTGAATTTTGGCTCAAATGGGTCAAAATTGGTCAAATACAGGTCAAACTGATTTTGACCTTCAAGAACTGAAATTTAGTGTTCTAAATGATCCTATAACTTGTTAGGATTGATTAGAACTCAATTGGTGCATTAGAAGTGGTGTTTTTGCACAAATCCAATATTTAGCCTAAATGGGTCAAAATGGCCTAAATCTGTTTTTACACATCAAGAACTGATTTCTACGTGTGTCGTGTTCGGTTTGTGTTAACCATTTTTGTATTATTTTCGTTCAATCTATTTTCGACATAAGTTAATTTCGTGTCAAGTTTAGTTTATGTCGTTTTAATTCATATTCGGTTAGAGTCGTGTTTCGTATCGACCCGTTTTATCATGAAAAAACCAAGTTATCTTTCCGGAAATAAAATTCAAATTCTCGTGTTAGGTTTCAGGTTGACCAATATTCAAGAAAAATGTTATATATATAAAATTGACTTTAAGATACATAAAATTTAGTTTAAAAACTGGATTTTCTGGTCGGGTTCGAATCTCGAACCGCCCCGTTTTACGGGTCAAATATATACTTTAAAAGTAAGTCACAAAATTCGTAAATGGAATATTAATTTTAATTTTTGAGGATTTCAATTTAATTTGGGCGTTACTTTTAGGTTCAAACTTTATCACATTTTAAACTTATCACTTTTACTTAGATTTTATATAATTTTATATTTAATTAATACCTTTTTATTTAACATAATCGGGTTTAGGTAATCAGGTTTTACCTAAACCTTACTTAACTTTTTTCGTGCCACGTTCATATCGACCCATTTTTTTACCCATGTCGGGTTCGTGCCAACTTATTTCGTATTCGATTCAGGTCTGTTTTTGGGTTCATGTCTCAGATAAGTTAGCTTAAAATAAAATGTTCTATATAAGCTTATGTTTTAAAAATAAAATGTTCTATATAATTTAACTTAAAATTAAGTTATTCTTTTAAGAACGTTTATTATAATATATTCGAATTATATCTGTGTAATACAACAACGGTGAATATTTTTTTCTTATTAATTTGTCGCTTTTCAAAACAGGGGTAGTGTTTATTCTAAATAATCATGAGTTAATAAAATTTCACATTGATTAGTAAAATACGACAAGAATGTTGGCATCATGATTTTATTTTATTTAACTTATACATTTGAAACAACTAGAAATGTTATGGCTATATGTTATTTAGATTTATTAATTTTATTTATAAGTAATTTTTAATAGTAAAGTTAACATATTTATTATAGAATAGAATATTTAATATGAAATGTTTAATTATTAATTTTTTGTTACACCACTTTTTCAGTTTTAACTTATAAACATTCTTTCATTAGTTAGCACCAAAAGGTTATCAGTGTTTACAAAATATTTGTTCATATATACATACGTGCTAACAAATTCCAAAAGATGTGTCAAATTATCATTTTCAAACACCCCCGCTATCCAGACCATCACGGAGCTAGGGTCCTACCCTTGCTGGAACTTGAATCACCTGCAATAGCAACATCAATAAAACGTAAGCTTTCGCTTAGTGAGCATGCTAGCTTAACTCAAATAATCACATAACAGGAGTGAAACCTCTCCGGAATATCTCTCATCCAAGCTGTAACACCTGCATAATTATTCATAATAACACCGTATTGGAGTATAGCTACACCACTTGCGTAGCCATACCCCTAACACTGTATTGGTATACAGCTACACTACCTGCGTAGCTATATACCCTATTACCATATTGGTACACAGCTATACCACCTACGTAGCTATGTACCCTAACACTGTTTTGGTATACAATTACACCACCTCTGTAGCTATATACCTTAACATTGAACATGTGTATAGTTATACCACCTGCATAGCTGGACACCACCATTTATAATGTATATGCATCATCACTTTATTACATATCAAAGATATTGTTAGTGCAAAGCATAAATATTTATTAAATGATTTGATGACGCAATTTTAATATTCAGATTTAATATTAAATATTTTATAAAAATTCAAGTTAATATGAAAGTAATAAGTTTGGTAAATAAATCATTAAATATAAATGTGCATTGATGTAACATCCTCAAAACGGGCCTAAACGTGTGCGATCGTGATACGTCGAGTATTTAATTGAATTAAATAAAATATATATATTTTAGAAAAATGATATAAAATATGAAAATAATAGATAAATGGGTTATTAAAAATATTAATAAAAATAGATAAAGATTATAAAATATCGAACGATTTCAAACGAGGATTCCAAAAATATCCTCGTTAGTTGAAACGGGTAAACGAGAGATGAGTCGTAAGTTGAAAAGGGGAACAAAATACCCACTTGTGGATAATAATACCCACAAGTCGGTCCAGCCCTTTTTGAATACACATACTACACACACATACGTATACACACACCTTCAAAGCTTCCTTCCTGTTTTTGCAAATTAGAAGATGAAGATCAAAGGAAGTTATCAAACAACAAATTTCCAGCAGCAAATTGAAGGTTTAAAACAGCCCTAGATCATCACCTTCTTCATTGTAAGCTCCATCTTCATCTTCTCCATCTCTTGTTCTTCAATCTTGATTTTTGGGTTTTAAAGAGAAACTCATAAACCTTTGTTCCAGCAGAGAATTAAGCTTCTAATTGGTCTTACAAGTAGTTCCTAATCATCCTTTGATCATTGTAAGTTCCAATTCATCCTTGTTCTTGATTTTGATCTTTCAAGACTTGAAATTCTAGGTTTCAAGCGGGTTCTTTGATTTAGCAATTAAGAACTGAAATTTATGATTGAAATAGGTTCTAATATCATTTATAAGTGTATAGGAATCAATTCCATGAATTAAAGTAGTGTTCTTGATGAGTTTTGAATTTTGGCTCAAATGGGTCAAAATTGGTCAAATACAGGTCAAACTGATTTTGACCTTCAAGAACTGAAATTTAGTGTTCTAAATGATCCTATAACTTGTTAGGATTGATTAGAACTCAATTGGTGCATTAGAAGTGGTGTTTTTGCACAAATCCAATATTTAGCCTAAATGGGTCAAAATGGCCTAAATCTGTTTTTACACATCAAGAACTGATTTTTAAGGTTCTAATAGGTTCATATGACTTGTATGAATTGATTAGAACATTGGTTTTGAATTGGAATGGTTGTTTTGCTTGAATTGGCTAAAATAGTGAAAAATAGGCCTTAAATAGGCAAGAAATTAGAAAATGATACCAAACAAGGAGTTTAAAGGTTTTGGTCAGTTGCAACACCTTCAATACATCATATTAGGTGTATATGGTGTATATGGTGTGTTGCAAGTGTTGGAATTGGTCTACACCAAGTTTTGGCCATTATGCGCACTTCTTTGTCCATTTAAATGGGATTTTCGTATGAATTAATTGGATAGGAGTTTTTGATGTTAGAAAGCTTCCACAAGTGTCAAATGGTCCTATGAAACACTAGAATTTTACCAAAATTGATTTGGAATTGAAGAAGTGAAGACGCATTGACCAAAGCTAAAGCGGAAAGCTGCAAATAAAAGATTAGTTGTTGAATCACATATTTATTTTTCCATAACATATTATGGAACTATTAACTTGGATTATATTAAAATTGTCATCATCAAAAAAAGGGAGATTGTTAGTGCAATCAAAGAATAAACATTTATTTAAATGTTTTGATGACGCAATTTTAATATTCGGATTTAATATTAAATATCTTATGAAAATCTAAGTTAATATGAAAGTAATAAGTTTGGCAAATAAATTATTAAATATAAACTTGCAGTGATCACAATAAAATTTACGAGATGATTCAAAAGGAATTGATTATGCAAATTTTATAAAAGCCAAACGTATACAATACCTATATAGTTAAAAATGATTTTTGGAAGAACACGAACAATATATAGAAATCAATTTTTTGGACTAGAATGCATTTTCATATTTTATAAACAAATTTCCATGTGCTAAAAAATATACTTATTTTGGAAATGTATTTTTATAAAATAAATTGTCACGAACAAAAACAAAATATATTTTAGTTGGCAAATTTTATACAAATGAAAAATGCAAATAAAGTATACAGATCAAGCACATAATCTTTCAAGATGTGTGTGAGATATTTTGAATTCAAATTATAGTAGATATGAAAGAGATGAAAAGTACAAAAGATACAACTTTCTTGAATATTGTGTCAAGAAAGTACAACTTACTTTATGTGTTGGCACTCTCTCTTCCACACACTTTAATATCAAGAAATAATCCTTCATATTTGTGCCAAATTGATTAGAAATCTCACATATAGCAACACAAAGTACACAATAAAATATTATTTTAATGGGTAATGTACTATTTTATTACAGAAAATATGCTTGTCGGCTCCCAACAATAACATTTTGAGCTGTCAAATAAAGCTATGTGGGAATCCCACGGTCAACCATGAGCTGCGACCGTCTGGTTTCCTAACAGCTTTTGAGATTTTCTTTCTCATGCCTATAAATAGCATACTTGATCTCTCATTTTACTCGTCCTTTTGCACAGAAAATTCGTTGTAATATTTAATCACACCTTGTGATCTTTCACCCTTATGTTTTATATGTGTGATTCTTGAGTTGTTAAATCTTCAAAGATCAAAAGCTTCTACTTTCACCAACTCAAAGAGATAAAGAGAGATCAAGAGAGAGAATCAAAAAGCTTCAAATATATATATATATATATATATATATATATATTCCTTTGTCTCTTGATTTGTAAGAGTGAAATCAATTGTACACACCTCTGTAGGTGTTGGTGAGATTTCATTTCTTGAGTGATAGTTCTCGTTGTAGAACTTATTGTACATGTGGATTTGACTATTCCCCATATTTTTCTTGGGTTTGTGTTCTTAATGAAGTAAGCTATTTGTGAAGGCACTTATTTGAAGACGACGGTGGAGGCAAGGAAGTCTTAAGGAGTAGGCAAGGAAGACCTCAGTGGAGACAAGGAAGTCCTATAGAGTAGACAAAGTCCTTATTGGAGGATTCCGGGTTCTTGGGGAAGAACTCATTTTTGGTGTTTTTGGGTTAGAACATCGTGAGGTGATCACGTCCTCATATCAAAGGTGATTATAACTAATGGTCTCTTCCGTTCTAAGGAGACTTTTGCACGTTGTGCTAGTGAAACTCTTTTGACGGAGGTCAAAAGAGTGGATGAATGTTAGAGTTCAACAGAACCACTATAAATCTCGGTGTCATCTCTTTAAACCCTTAAACTCACTTAGAGTTCAACCGAACCACTATAAATCTCGGTGTCATCTCTCTAAACCCTTAAACTCACTTACTTGCATTTATATTCTTGTCATTTATTATTATTTATTGCTTCCGTTATGCTCAAGAATATATATATATATATAAATATATATATAAGAGTTTATTTTATAAAAAAATATATTTTTTTATAAAAAAGTAATATTATTTAAAAGATTTTAAAGAAATGACATAGAAACTATTTAACCTCCATTCTAGTTTCTACATATATCATATAATTTACACCATGAATAGTAATCTCGCCTCGTAACTGAGTAGTGTGCTAAAAAATATAATTTACACTGATCATACAAAAGGAATAGTAATCTCGCCTCATAACTGAGTAGTGTGCTAAAAAATAACGTGTTATCAAAAGCACACAGGCATCTCCCTACACCAATGAAAAAAACTAAGCATTACAAATTGTGCTAAAAATGGGTCTACACGACCGAATTCGGTCACCACGACTGAATTCCGGTCGGTGCCCAAACAACCGAATTCGGTCACCATGACCGAATTCCTGTCACCGCCTCACTTCAACCGAATTTAGTCACCGCCTTATTAGCCGAATTTGGTCATAACCGACCTTCAATATTTGAAGAACACAACTGTTGTTCTTGACCAAAACTTTGATTCTTATTTAATTTAAACCACATAAAGATGTTTTCCTACACCCCAAACACTCTAAAACATATGAATAAACAAAAACATCAACAACACTTTTAAAACGATGATTCACCCTTTTGAATCCTTTTGACCTATTTGAACTTGAAACTAACCAACTAAAGATACCTCAATGCTTATGAAACTGATGTGTTGATGTTTGAATGCTAAACTCTTCTTATTTCTTGTTCCAAATTGAGTTCACTCTTTGTTCGGCTCTAACTCTTCTTTTGAGAAGAGAAAACAAGTGTGAGTGTGTTTGAATAGCTTTTGCGCGCACGCACATATATATACACTTAACTTTGATCAAATAACTAATCAACCCTTCAACTTATCATCCTTTATTTTGATAGTTTTTACTCCTCTAGTTCATAAGCACCTCATATCTCATCAAAACAACACAATACTATTTATAATACTTGCTTATAAGTACATTCAAACTTTGGGATGTTACAATTCTTCCCACTTGAAATAATTTCGTCCCGAAATCTACTGTGCAAATAACTCATGATAATTTCGCATCATATCATTCTTAGGCTCCCAAGTATAATCTAAGCCTTTCCTGTGTTTCCACTGTGTGAGAATTTTCTAGACACCAACCGAAGACGCTAGAACAGAATCAAGTATTGTTACAGGAAGATCAGATGTGTATAAGTATGATATGACAGAAATGAGTATTATCAAATTCATTAGTGAATTTGTATCTATGAATATGAGTAAGTTTCAAATAGTAATTGGAATGGACTGGTTATATTATAACCAGGTTATGATATTACGTGAACAGAAGTGATACGAGTTCATATCCCAAGTGGGGAAGAACTAATTATATGTGCTAAAAATCCAAAACAGGTAGGTTATATGGGTGTACAGTTTCAAAAGCTGGGAGTGTTTTCAGTATGGATACATTATTTTCCCAACCTATGTTATAAATATTAACCTATAGAAGAACAGATGAGCTAGAAAGATATGACAATAATATGTGAATACCTTGTTATGTAATTCAAGAAATTGCCAAGGTTACTGCCAGACAGACAGAGTATGTTTAGAATTTGTGTGGTGTTGAAAGCTTCACTGATTACAAGAACTACGTACAGACTTGCTCCTTCAGAGATACGGGAACTATTAAAATGATTTCAAGAATTGTTAAAATGAGGGGTTTATAAGACCCAGTAGCTTTTCATGATGTGTATTTATACTATGTGTATTAATTAGTATGAGCTCAATAAGGCTATCAAGAATATAGGTTCATTGTTCAAAATATGTGAAATACTTGATCAGTTATAATGGGGTAAAGTGGTTGTTAAAGCTGACTCAAGATCGGATTTTCTTCAGACTAAGATCAGAAGGGATGGTATTTCTTAAATGGTGTTCAGAAACGTATAGATATTTTGAAGTGGTTATGATACCTTTTCGTCTTGCTAACACTCTAGCAGTGATTATGTATTAAATGAATAGGGTGTATAGGCCAATGTTAAGTAAGCCGGTAATTGTGTTCATAAATGATATTCATATTTATTCCAGGGGTTTAGCAGATCATGAGAATCATGTTTGAAAAAGTTTTAATGACACATAGCAGAAAATAGTTATATGTTAAGTTTTTAAGGTGAATTTCAAGATATAAGGAATGCAATTCTTTAGATAATTTATTAGCAGGAATGGGATCGAGATGAATTTTGATAAATAGAGAAGGTGATGAATTGGGAGCCGTCAAAGAACCTGACAGTAATCAACAGTTCTATGGGATTAATTGCAGAAATTATGTGAAGCAACAGTTTGCACTACCTGAATTGATTGAAGAGATGATAGCATTGTATGATGCCTGGTATAGTGGTTTGGATGAATGCAGAGGGGCAGAATTATTATTTACACTTCTAGACAGTTAAAATCGTATGAGCATGAATACACAGATTCGCACCTGATAGTAGTATATGTGGCATGTTATTTATACGATACGTGAGGACTACACCTCGATAGTGGGTGGATATGTGGATGTAAGACTATTGTTGGTGCGCTGCAATAGCATTCATAGGTGGTGTAAGACTACCGCTAGTGCACTACGGTAGCATTCAGTATGATATGATGAGATTATGTGTTTATATGTGAAGTGTTGCTTATATGAAATTATAAAAGTTAGAAATAATTGTTGAATGAGAAAGACCTTTAAAGGTGACAGAAAACACTGGTCAAAATCAGTGAAGGATTATGAGTAGAATATTATGCTATTTAGGGTAAGGCTAATGTTATAGCCGATAGTTTATACAGGAAATCAGAAATAATGCTTGTGTGAATTAATTATCTAAGTGATAGTTACGTTACTCTTATTTAGAGGTGATAAGAACAGTTCAGTGAAAAGTGATCAAATGTGAAAAGTATTAGAAAGAAGGGATAAAAAAGGGACAAGTAGTTAATCAGTTTAAAAACAGTCGTGATATATTAATATGATCATATATGAGTACCAGGTTATGGGGATGCGTATAAGACACATCTATATGAAGTTCATAAGTTTATAATGATGATGTAGCCAGAAGTTAATAAAGGGTATAAATACCTAAGAATGGATTATTGATAGCTGGAGATGAAACTAGATATAGTTAGACAAGTGGGGAAATATCATTAAAGATATATAACTTGTTTCCATTAAGAGAAACTTATTATTCAAAACAGTTAGCAGAGATGTGTGTGAAAGAAATTGTGTCTTATGATAGTACATCAGTCTACTGAATCAGACAAGGATGCCAATTTTATTTTCAGAATCTGGAACATACTTCATATTGAGTTGAGGGATAAGTTTTATCTTAGTACAGTCAGAATGAAAGGAATTTACAAATGATGGGAAACATATGTTGTGATTGTGTTATCGATTCAGAAAGAAACCAGAGGTATAAATTTGCTTGACAGAAATTCGTGATATAACAGATACCTGTTCAGCACTAGGATGCCAATGTATGATATTAATGTCGAACTCCAGTGTATTGGATGATGTGAGACGGACAGAATGGGGTAGTACAGAAATAGTACGACGAAAGACAGAACAGATTCAGAAGGTATGTAATAGATTGCTAGACGTCCAGAACAGACAGAAGGGTTATACAGGTAAACAGAGATCATCACATCAGTTTCAGTGGAGAAGTATGTATTATTGAAAGTATCACTGTGGAAAGATGAGACCAGATTCAGAAAGGAGGAAAAATTTAGTCTGAAATTCAAATGGTTGTACAGAATTTTTGTATATGTGGGGGAAGGCTGTTCATAGATTAGAGTTATCAGAAGAATTAACATATATTCACAACACTTTTTGTGTGTTATATCTTGGAAGGTATTTAGCAGTTGAATCTGTAATAAATAGAGTAAATGGGTCAAGGACCAGAAAAAGTATATAAAAGGATCAGATTACATATAGAAGCCTGAACAGATTATGATGAGAAATTATCCAGAACTCTTCGGCAGTTGATTTTGGGGACGAAATCAATTCAAGTGGGGAAGAGTTGTAACAACCAGAATTTTATTTATAAGTTAAAATGAGAAAGTGTATAAAGTAATATATGAGTTATAAAAGGATATACGTGATAAGATGTGGTTTTAAAACTAGAGGGGCTAAAAACGTCAAAATGGAACTTGAAGTAGTCAAGGGACCAGTTATGTAATTAAGGGAAACTTATAAGTATATATATTGACTTTGTAAGTCAAAGTGTTAGAAAGCAAGAAACATAGTCAGTAAACAAATGTTGTCCATTTCCTCTTCAGGCGATTTTGATGAAGAACAGAGAGATTAAGCATTTGATATCAACATCTCAGCTCTATAATCATCAAGGTATGATTTATGGCTTTAGTTTTCAAGTTAAATGGGTTTTAAAGAAGATTCAATGGTGAATCAAAGATTTGAACATGTTAATGTTGTTATTATTCGTTTAGAAGTTGTTTGGGGTGTAAGAAAACACCTCAGTAGCATCAGAATGAGTTTAAAAGAGGATTATGTTAAGTTTTGGTCGGAACAGCATGTAAGTCGGCTTAAACTGCTGCTGCCAGTTGAAGGGCACGGGAGTGCCCCTCATGATCCAACCGTGCCCCAGGGCGTACCTGCAAGGCACGGGCGTGACCCAAAAGAGTCCGGGTGTACCCTGTTCTAGAAAGGCCCAGATTGTGCCTTGAGACCACGGGAGTACTTGGGTATAGGCACGAGGGTACCTAGGTAGAAGGCACGGGCGTGCCTAGTGTTTTATTCAGTTATTAAGTTCAGCAGAATTTATGATTGATATTTATTTGGTATTATTTCATGTAGAGACTTTTCTGTGGCGTGTTCACTAGAATAATATCAATTGTGGACTGGTATACAAACATTATTGATTATAAGGTGAGTCTTCTAGACTTCACTTCATATGTGCAGCATGTATGCTATTATATCAGATTATTGACATGTCATGTTATTCATATGTGTATAAGCTTGCTGCTATGTGCAGTAAGTCTCAGAGGTGGGGTGCTTACTGCTAAGTCCAGTAAGGCTCAATTATGGTATAGTACTGTGACCTATGTTGCTGCCTTGGGTCTAGAACCAGAGGCTAGCATTGTTTGCCAGACATACGTGTATTATCTTCATATGATTTTATACGTGGGTTTATATGATGTTTAGTCCGGTTTACTCACTAAGCTCTCGTAGCTTATCAGATACTATTTTTTAAAATGTTTTACAGGTTTTAACAAAGTCAAGGGCAAAGCTTCGGTTTGACTAGCATTTGATAAACTCTTTGAAATTAACGTCTGGTTTGTAAATATCAAGTTTTTGGTACCAATCTTATGTCAGTATTTCTGTGCGTATCTATTGATACATCAGTTTTTCAATCAAGTATTGCTTCCGCTATTATGTTAAACTTTGAGATGCGAACACTTATAGGTGTTTGATCTTATTATTTCAAATTTGGTTTTTGGGGCGTTACATGCTTTTACGTAGTTGTTATCGAAGTACCACTTTTTACTGCAGTTACATCTAGTTGATGATCAGGTGAGTTTTCACTAACTTACTTATTATATTGTGATGAATATTTGTGTGTGATTTGTATTGTGATGTGCCAGTATGTTATTTCTTCGCAACTGGACGCTCATTATTGCAACTTTGGCAATTATTGTGCAGCGGAGCACTTATCACGCCTGTGTGGTGTCATGTGTGATTTCGTGTACTTCTTACCTGAATATGTGAATTTGGTCTAATGTGCAAGTACTGCGTTAGCTCACTAAGCTTATTACTTAACCATGTGTATTTAATGTTTTCAGGACCGTCGCGAGCAGAAAAGGGCAAGGCGCCGTCATGACAGTTGTTTTTTTTAATTTTCCGAACTGTGATATTTAAATGTAAACAACGAACTCTGTTTGTACCGTAAGTCTTGTGTGTGGGCTGGTGATTTATTTAATACACGTTATGAATGTTTCACATGTAATTTTTAACAAATTACTACGTTGTTATTACTATTATTATTAGTCTTAACTTTTGCTGGGGGCGTTAAACAAATCTAGTAAGGCTTGAATCACTTGGGGACAATCACCTTTTTAAAAGAGGTTAAGGAGATAAGTATGTCCGGCAACAAAGATAGTAGTTAAAATGACCAAATTACCTCTCATGTGTAAGTCACATGAGGGCATTTAACCTTTATAATTAATGTCCATTTGTGTAAAGGTATAAATCCGTAATAAAATGTAAAATGCAGTGACTGATAATGTAATTTTGAAAAATAAAGGACAAAACGTGAAATTTAACCCTGGTAGATGTTCAAGTTTCAAACCCTAACGGCCCTAAATCAAAGATGATGAAAACCCTATTATTTAGCTTGAAGAACACTCACAAACAAGCACATGCAACCACATAATGTGTAACAGCCCATAAATTTTATAAAATAATAATAATATAATAGTAATAAACTCAATACACCATTAAAACTTGATGTAATAAAATATTCAAAAATCATTTCTCAAATGATCACCAGCCCAACACGCGGACTTATGGTTTAAGTAAAGATATCTGTTAAATCAAATAACTTTATCACAGTTTATAAAATGCGGAATTTCTTGTCACGCCGGCGCCTTGCCCTTGTTTACACGAGACGGTCATGAAAATATTCAACGAGCACGAGTAAGCATAAAGCTTAGTGAGCTAATAAATTACTTGCTCGTAATACCAGATAGCATACATTCAGGTAACAAGTACATCACATCACTATCAAATAACGCCACACGGGTAGATAAGTGCCCAACTACATATAGATTTCCAAAGCTGCAATAATAAGCACCTAACTGCACATAAATGTCACATCAGCATAACACAGTACATTATCACACATGAACCGTCATCTCAGTATAGAGAGGAAGTTAGCAATAACTCACCTGATCAGCAACACAACGATTACAGTAATAGTAGTACTTCAGTTTTTAGTACGTCTATTAACCAGAACGTACAAACACGGTTCTATTATATTAACACTCAATTCTAACTCATCAGTTAAGTATTGCTAATTGTTTTCGATTGATGGTTTAACCCAATTTGCGATTGTAATAGAACTTGTCATTAGTTTGCGATTCACATGACTCCCTAATTTGCGATTGGGCCTTAGGCCCAATTTCCAATCCACCCTCCACTCAAATTGTGATTCAACCAATTTGTGATTTCAAATTTGCAAATCCAATTTGCAATTTCGTTGATATACGATTATATATATATATATATATATATATATACATATATATATATATATAGGGGAGGGTTCATGCGAAAAGTATCTTATTTGCGAAAAGTGCGAGAAGCAATTTCAGCCACCGTTGGATTTTGATCTTGTGGTTCACATTAATCATAATAAATATTTTTATTTAATTCAAAAGGGTAAATTAGTAAACACAGATTTTCTCTCTCCTCTTTTTAATTAATTTTTTCTCTTTGCAATTTATTAATATTTCTCTCTCCTAATTTTTACATTAAAAAATAAATATAAATAATTTTCTAGTATTTTTATTAATTCGATGATGTACACCGATGAACATAGCTAATAAGTTAAAATGAATTTTAAAAGTATATGAGTTTTAAAAATGAATTTTTATTAATTTGACTATGTTCAATATTGAATATTGGTAAAAGTATATAAGTTTAAAATGAATTTTATAATATTTAATATTGAACACAGTTAAAGATATATGAGTTTTTCAATATTGAACACGGCTAAAGATACATTAGTTTTTCCATTATTACTATTTTTAAGTCCATTATTTTCTTCTTGTTCATCAATGAATTTAAGTTCAATCTCTCGTAATCTAAAATTCAATCGATTAACAAAAAAACCCATACAATCTAAAACCCAAAATTTTATGTATATATGAACATCCGTAAATGATGTTGTTCAACAATAAATGTGTAGATATTCATTTATAATGATGCTGTTCAACAATAAACAATACAAAAAAGTTAAAAAAAACCATATAATCTAGGGTTTAGTTTACTAAAATGTATTTAAGTAGACACGTTTTGCTATTGTGTGTATCCAACTTTAAAAGTTTCTATTGCGCGTATCAAACTTGTAATTTGTTGCTACGGTATGTATTTTAGTTACATAAAAAAGTAAAAAATTTAAAATTTTAGTACATACAATAGAAAGTTGAATACACACAATAGCGATAAATTAAAAGTTCGATACACACAATAGAAATTTTTTAAGTTCAATACATACAATAGCAAAACATGACAACTTTGATATATTTTGGTGAACTAAACCCTATAATCTAATATAATCTAAAAACCTACAATTTCATACATGTTTTTCACAACTAGAAAACAACCTAAAATAAACAAAACAAAAAAAATCACATAAACACATAGATGCCAAAAGTTATCAGTATGTGTTAGTCTTTTATTTGTATATATTCTATTCCTGTAGAAGCTTTCGAAGAAAGCGACCGAAGGTGTAATATCTTATTCTTTTGTAAACTGTTCTGACGCGTCATCTGAAGAAAGAACCCCGTAGTTCATCTGAAGATTAGTTCTGAAGTGAACGTCAGCTGAAGTTTGTCTTCAGTCATCAAAGGGTCTTCTGCACTGAAGATACATCTGACAACCAGAATCTTCCTGTTATGTAAAGTGCACGATCTGCGCATTCTGAAGGAGCTCGAAACGGCAATCTTGTTTTCTGTTCCTAATTAAGTGTAGAGCGGTACACGTGTAAATAAATTAGATGGTCAGGATTAGTTTACTTAGCCTATAAATACCTGCTCGATTAACGAGAAAAGGTTAAGCGTTTGTTCGCTAATTTGCATTCAAGTCTGTTCTTGATTTAGTTTGTACTCGGTGCTCAAGTTTGTTATTGTGCACTCTTTGAAGTTTGGTTATTAATATAATCCTACTTTGAAAACTTTCATGTGTTTGTTTCTTTAAAACTATTTCCGCACTTTGATCTTATTCATTGTTAGTTTTATACTTATTCGGGAAAAACAATTGGTATCAGAGCAGGTTCTAATTTTATGTATAAATTAGTGATCTGTTTAACATGTCGAAGTTTGATTACATCGATAATGGCTCCTCTGCCAAACCACCAAAGTTTTCTGTCGAACATTTTTCTAGCTGGAAAAAAATAGAATGTTGTTATATTTAGAAAATCTTGATTGCAACTCTCTTGTTAGTTTGGAGGAAGGTCCTTATATTCCTCAAACCATCTCCATGGAGACTGGTTCTGCTAAAACCTCCATTCCCTCTCGTCCGAAACCAAGATCTCAATGGACAGAGAAGGAGAAGAAACTAGTGGGTCTAGATGCTAAGATACGAAACAATATTGTTATTGCGTTACCTAATGAAATATTTCATACATTACTATAATCTGAAGACAGCTAAGGATATGTGGGAGAGCATCTGCATATCGTTCGAAGGAACGGTTGAAGTTCGTGAGAACAAGAAGACCAACATCATACTCAAGTATGAAAGCTTCTGTGCAAAAGACTCAGAGTCTCTCACTGAGGTCTACACCAGATTTACATGTCTACTGAACGACATGACTGAAGTTGGAGTTGTCAGAGAGCAATTCCAAATACTTAACAGATTCCTGGATTCCCTCCCATCTGAATGGGATACCATGTGCATGATCCTAAGAACCAACAACATGCTCAAGGACATGAACATGCATAAGCTATATGGAATCCTGCTGAATGATGAACAAACTTGCATTCAGAAAACTGATTTGAAGAAGGCCTTCAAGAAAACTCTGGCCCTCGTTGCTGAAAATCCACTAAGAGTCAAATACAAGCAAACTGAAGACTCTGATTCTGATGATGAGCCTCAGATGAATGAAGTTGAGGAGGAAGAAAGGTCTAATGATGAAAGTACTAAAAAACCCTTCATCATGAAAAATTATAAAAGGTTTCAGAAGTTTAAGTCTGATGAGAAGAGAAGATTTGACAAGAAGTTCTCATCAGAGAAAAAGGGCTCATCTGAAGGGTCCAAGAATGAGTGCTTCAAATGTGGGAAGTCTGGTCATTATGCAGCCGACTTTTATGTGAAGGAGACCTCCTCAAATCCTAAGAAAGGGTTTCCTTCAAAGGCTGATAAATACAAGGCTAAATATAAGGCCCTGAAAGCATCAAATGAAAGGAAGAAGGAAAAGGCCATGATTGCTGATGACCTTAACTGGACTGATTCTGAAACATCTTCAAATGAAGAAGAAGAAAATGAAGTCAGAGGTAAATGTCTGGTTGCTGAAGAAATCCTTGGAAATGCACATCCTGAAATGTGCTTAATGGCTACTAAAAGCAAGTTCAGCAAGGATCTGGCTGAGGCTGAAAAACTAAGCTCAGCAGAAGGATGGAATCCCACCATGATGTATAAGGTATCAAATTTCAAAAATTATTCAATGAATGAGAAGGATGATATGTTTGCTTATTTGTGTTCTGATTTGACAATTGCACATAACAATCAAAACAAACTATCACCAAGCTCACCTCTGAAATAAATGTCATTGAAAAAGAAAATGAGCAATTTCTTCAAGAGTCTTATGCCTTAAAGAATCATCTCGATTTTTTAACAAATGAACTCAAAAATGTGAAATTGGATTTGCAAGACTCTAACAAAAAAGTGAAAGATCATCAGTCGATTATTGATCTTTGGTTGAGTCCAAATAAACTAGCATTTGAGAGTATAAATCATCAGATGGTGATTCAAAGAGAAAGAGTAGGCATAGAACACAATTAACAAGCCGCTGATTTCAACAAAAAGTGTAAAAATGTTGATGAAATGATTTTTAATTACATAAGCATTAATGATGTTGGAAATCAAAATTTCCTTAAAAAGAGATTCACCAAGTCTGAAGTTGTAAATCCAAGTTTTTCTAAAAGAACAAATTCTGAAATTAGAAATCTTCAACTTCCTACTAAGTACGATACTCTTGCCAACGAAACTACTGAAACAATCCCTGAAATACCTTTTACGCCAAGTCCTACTGAAACCTAACCTGAAGTTGTGTTTGTAACCCCAACTAAAACCCAACCTATAGCTATATCTGAAACCTGTACTGAAACCCTCAACCAGTCTTCATCTGAATCAGTTGGTGAAATATCTTCTGAAATCAAAATAGCTAAGTCATCCAATTCTAGCATTCTTCCTAAGGTTAGTGTCTTCTACGACATTATCATTCCCATGATCTCGTCAAATGAAGAATCATCAGTTGAAACCTTACAATCCAAAGCTGAAGATTCAAAACCCTCCAAAACCAAAAATAGTGATAAAACCTTTGCTCTGCCCGTTTCCAAACTCAAAGAAGTTAAGGATTCTATTTTCAAGATTTTAAAGTTAATTGGTGAAAAAGAGAAGAAAAATAAAAGAGTTAAGGAAAAGAATTCTAAATCCACTCGAAAATACTATAAATGTGGAGTAAGAGGTCATGAAGCGACTTCTTGTTCTAATGAAGGCAAAGTCTCGAGTTGCTCTTCTAAGCAGTGTGTTTTGGAGCCCAGTAAAGTTTGGGCTCTTCAAATGAACTAATTTTTTGAACTGTCTGTGTAGGGCGTTTAGCATGATAGTATTTGGTACCTTGATAGTGGATGCTCAAGGCATATGACTGGATGTAAGTCCCTACTGAATGGGGTTCAAGCAGTAAATGGCCCCAAGGTTACTTTTGGTGGAGGAAAATGTGGCAAAACTGATGGTTATAGTTATCTCAACCAAGGTTCAGTCAACATTAAGAATGTTGCCCATGTAACAGGACTTGAACACAACCTTCTATCTTTAACAAGAAAGGCAAAGAGGTCTTACAAGCAAAAAGGCAGGGTAACATGTATGTTGTTGATTTCAACTCTGCCACCTCTGAAAAAGATGCTTGTTTCTTTTCAGAAGCTGATTCCAAAGTTAACTGGTTATGGCACAAAAGGTTATCCCATCTCAACTTCAAAAACATCAGCAAACTATCTAAGCTTCAGCTTACCAGAGGTCTACCGTCAGTTCGGTTTCAAAAAGACAAGTTGTGTCATGCATGTGAGAAGGGAAAGCAAAAGAAGTCTGTTTTTGGTAGGACTTATTTGTGTTTGTAGGCCTTGTGCAACTATCTTAATTATCTTGCTATTATTGCTTTGTTAGTTTAGTTCTTCTTGTGTAAGGGCTTAACCCATTTAATATTAATTCCATTAGTATGTAATAGACTAGTCCAAATGTTAGATTAGAGAAATCCATCATGAAAGCCAATGAGGCTTGAGGCCCATGTGCCTACTTGTATTTAAACCCTTGCAAACCTAGTTTACAAGGTAACCTTTGCATTTCTCAGATTAATAGAAACAAACACATCTGTGTTTTCTCTCAAGCAAAGTGTTCTTCCTGTGTTCATACATTGTTCTTCATATCTTATACACAAGAATCATCATATTACTCATCTTTAATCTCATCTTTGGACCATCAAGTGGTATCAGAGCCAACTCCTTGCTGGATTGGTTCAAGATAACCTGGAAACAAAGATCAAGTGTGAAAAATCTCTCTGTTCTTCATGTGAAAAACCTACTTGAGTCAAAAATCATTTTCTTCAAATCTTCTTGTTTTTCAAAGTTTTTTGAGTGTTTTAGAAGCATTTGAGGTGGAGAAATCATCCGGGTATCACCATTTTAAAAAACAAACAACATTAGTGAGCTAAATTTGAATTTTACATTTTTCAAGTTTTTGGTGTTCTTCACTGTTCTTGCAAAAATCTGGATCTTTTGTTGTTGTTTGTGTTAAGAGCTGATTTGGAAAAGTGTTTTTAGGTTGGAGAAAGCTTTAGGAACAGGAAATTCCAAGTTTCATTAAGATTTGAAGGTTTTTTATTTTATGTTTGTACACAGTACGTGCGAGGAAGAAGACAGGTTGGTCCATCCGACTTTCACATCCATCCGACCTTCGGATCAACCTTCAGATCCATCCGACCTTCGGATCCATCCGACTTTCACATCCATCCGACCTTCAAATCAACCTTCCGATCCATCCGACCTTCGGATCCATCCGACCTTCGAATCCATCCGACCTTCGAATCCCATCCGACCTTCGTATCCATCCGACTTTTGGTCCATCTGACTTTAAAGCCATCCGACCTTCGGATCCATCCGACTTTTAGTCCATCCAACTTTAAAGCCATCCGATAGTCGCATAAGTCATCCGACAGTCGCATAAGTCATCCGACAGTCACATAAACCATCCGACTTTCATTTTAAATGGCTATGCCCCTTGGACCCTGCTACCAGCGACGCTGCCCCCGGACCCCAGTTGTTCTGAATTAGAATTCTTGATCTTAAAATCATTTTTCACTCTAATTCGGTCAACTAAAGTCTACCAACCGATTTTCAAGTGTTAACTGAAAATCACAATTAACAGAATCGGTCATTCTTACAACTCTATTTTTCACACTATCAAGTTTCCAGAAAACTAATTCATTTCAAGGAAAGATCCAATTTTAAAGATGAGTTCCTCAAACTTAAATGAACTTCAACAAATATTAACTGCTAAAGAAACTGAATTAATCACCTTAAGAAATGAAAACGAGGTAATAAGTCATAATCGAAAAGCAGCAAAAGTTTCGGCAGAGGAAGACTCTAAATTCCTGCAAAAGGAGAGATGTCAACTCTACTCCAAAATCAAAAGTCTTGAAGATTTGCTCATCAAACGAGACCAAACTGCACAAACCATTTTCTTGAACAAACCTAAGGATGTTAAATTTTCAAAGTGGACATATGAAGGTTTAGGTTTTGTTAATCCCCACATGAGTGACAAGATTAGTGCTAGACAACTGTATGATTTCAATATCATGAATCTAGGGTTAACAAAGAAAATGGTATTCGTTGGACAAGTCGACGAATTCGTTGAAGAGGAACACAAGAGACGCATCTCTAAAAGAGCTTCAACCCCATATGACTACGAAAGTCTAAATCAGTCGTACATAACCGATACCTTTGAACCCACGATCTCTGATGACTACTTTCGCAGTTATTCTCAACCAGAAATGGAATCTTTACCATCAATTCTAAATCCTCCACCCGAGCCTCGCATCTACATTCCCCATATGGACCTACATAGACATCTTGAATTGGTTGAACACGAACTTATCTATAGATCCATCGTTTTTGAGTTTGAGACTGCAATTCTTCATAATGTGATTAATCAACTTGTAAATGAAAACACTCGCATACAAAATTCCGCTGCACCAAGCACATCAGACTCACACATCCCCCACGTGCATACAGATGAGTGTTTTTCATTTACCGATTCCAGTACCATCACCATCACAGATGAACTGTCCCTAACCAATTCCAAACTAGTAGGGGCAAATGAGAGAATTAAACTGCTAATAGGACTGAACAATGAAGTAAAGTCAAAATTAGCCAACTTAGAGGAAAGATGCAAAGAATATAGAGGAGAATGTATCAATCTTGAAACCAAACTCTTGGAACTCCAATTAAAACTCAATTATTTTGAAAATGATTTTTCCAAGTCACATACACCTGAGTCAACCACACTGAAAGGCAAGGCTAAACTCATTGAACCACGTTCATCCTATAAATCCAGCACCTCCACATCTTCCCAGTCAAGGGCTTAACATACCAAACAACACACAACAAAACCCCGCAAACAAACTACCAACGATGATAAGTTAGGAAGTTCTACATCTAACTTACGTGTGCATCTAGGTACCAGCATGAATGGGGCAAAGAAGCAAGTGCTAGGATAGAGGAAGAAGCACCAAGAGAAGGATGCCGAAGGAAGCCAAGAAGACAGTTTAATTTACCCTGCTAATTTTTCTAAACAAACAAATTTACTGTTCTCTAAAGATTCGACTGTTATATGCATTAATCGTGTTAAAACTCCTGTTAGTTCGGTTAAACCTGAAATGTTTTGCATGAGCGATGGTTGTATCAAAGGACATTGCTCCTTTCACTGTGCGTATGACCAAGATCGTAAGAATCGTGGGATTAAACCGGATCCATCATATAGGCCGTTCGAATCACTTCATGAACAAGCTTCCTTCATAAATCGAAAAGGTTACAAGATAACCTATTGGCGAAAGAGACGCTCAAGCAGAGCAAGATTCCAATCAATTGACACGCCTTTGTCAAAATTGAGTAACTCACAATCACGGTTTTCCAATAAACAAAAATCAAATAAAAATTTTATAAATAATTGGACTCCAAACCGTCGATACCACAACAATTGGAATCACGCCAATGAAGATGCCGTGGGGAATCATCATCATCAAACCAATCAGAGAGCTAAACCCAAGCAAGCTCAGATTCCACAACGGCAGTAGCAATCGATCAACCACTCAAAACCCAGAGTCCCACAGTCCAGTTCAACCCCAACTATATGAATAAACAATCGTATGATTCACCAACAGTGGAATGGAAAAGCGGAAGAGAAACCAACCAGATTTCAATTCATCCAGGATGATGTGTCACTTCCGAAGGGTTTCAACCGCGTTGTGATCGATAACGAAAGAGATACGACCATAACAGATAAATCAAAAGTGCAGGCATCTCCATCAACCACCCAAAGACCGTCTCCTAAATGCATATGGGTTCCAATCACCAAATCAATGGAACCATTACGTAAAACAAAATCAAATTCCGTTGATAAATGCGCTAACGTGAAAGGACCCAGCTCAAACTGGGTACCTACAATGTTGTTATATTCCATGTGCAGGCATGTAACAGGTGGTACTTGGACTCCGGCTGTCCCCAACATATGATCGGGAACGAGACTTCTATGACGGATGCGCTTCATGAAAAAAAAAGGAATAAAGACGCTCGGTTCTAGGGAGAGTGTCATTGTCATAAAACTACACAAATACATTTCCATGCATTCGCGTAGGGGGAGAAAATTCGACAACTTTCTGCCTCGCTTGCGTCAATGAAACAAGAACTATTCGATGGGGAGTTTGTTGTAATTTTTTCCGTGCGCTAGCGTACACGAATACATTAATATGCATTCGTGTAGGGGGAGAAATCAGAAAATTTAAAAACATTCAAAAATTTTTTTCAAAAACCCAAAAATATTTTCCTTTTCAAAGTTTATTTTTGTTGCAAGAAGGTATACACTCATTGATCAAATCATATACCTTACTTGTTCCTTCTTGATCTTTAGCAAGATCTTTTCTCTTTGCATCTCTTATAGCATTGTGTTTTCCTTCCACATAAACCGTTCATTCGTGTGTCACTGTAATAGTTGTCAAAGTACAAATGATCAAAATGGCACTATGAGTGAGGGAGTGTAGGCATTTTATACTCCTATGGTCAATCCAGAACCGGAAGGACCTGCCTCAGGAGCTCACGATACTTTAGACGAGATCGTTAGGGTTTATATGTCAAATAGGTGAGCAGAATCAGTTATCACGGGATACTGTTTGGTGTGCAGAGGTAAAATGAAATAGAGAGGGATGGAACAGGAGATGGGGGTGCACATGATCAACAAATGACTTGAGCTTTCATGAGAAAATCTTTCTTCACAAATCCATGATTGTTCGTATACTTTGATTGTACAAATCTGTTTTGTCAATCACTTTCAACATATTCTTTCTTCAAAATCATTTTTGTTGAAAAGCATTCATTATAATTGCTCATACCATCAAAGAACAAGTGTCCTAGTGTATCCAAACAGAGATACAAATATTTCATTCTAGAAAGAGAGATCGAGGGAGAAGTTGAAAAATAAGAAGAGAGCTGAGGGTGAGACATGATCAAAAGAAAAGAAAGATCCTCACTAAATAGTGTCAATCTGGGTAGCCACATCTAATACTAGTTTTATACTGGTATTGAAATAGACATCATGGACCCAATGATGCAATGCACTAACCCCACCCAGCTACTCAATTATCTCTTAAAAGATAATTGTTTCAACTTCACACGGAGATTTATCACATACGTTATTGACATCTTACTTGAAGATTGTTGATATTGAAACAAGGAGGACATGCAGCACCGGTCCCCATCTTCTTTCAGGCACTTATTGAGTCTAAAACCAATTGTAATATTATTTTCTTCTAGGACACATATGGAATCAATTGCCTGTCTATGACAGTGCCCGAACATCTTGAGTAATATCATTTGATATTTACGGTGATAGATGGAAATCCTACCAAACATCAAGACAATACTGAACGTAGGTCACTCAGTCTATTTAAACTGATGTGTTAACGGGAAATCTATGTGATCCCGGTGTTACAAAGGATGCATTAATTGTCATAAATTTCTGATACACTTTTGTAAAAATAATGCTAAAAACCACTAAATGCAAAATTGTTCAAACAACCAAAGGTGTTTTACCTTAGGTTACTGGTGCGGAAGACAGAAGAAAGGATGTCATTACATGCTTTAAAGATCAAGGTTCTCATCAAGAAATTGAGAGTCAAGACTTCAAGATGAGAAGATATTCCAAAGTCATCAAATATTCCCATAAAGCTTCACAAGAGGCAGATGAACACGCACAAGGCTACAAAAGGGGGAGATTGTTAGGACTTATTTGTGTTTGTAGGCCTTGTGCAACTATCTTAATTATCTTGCTATTATTGCTTTGTTAGTTTAGTTCATCTTGTGTAAGGGCTTAGCCCATTTAATATTAATTGTCTAGTCCATTAGTATGTAATAGACTAGTCCAAATGTTAGATTAGAGAAATCCATCATGAAAGCCCATGAGGCTTGAGGCCCATGTGCCTACTTATATTTAAACCCTTGCAAACCTAGTTTGCAAGGTAACCTTTGCATTTCTCAGATTAATAGAAACAAACACATCTGTGTTTTCTCTCAAGCAAAGTGTTCTTCTTGTGTTTATACATTGTTCTTCATATCTTATACACAAGAATCATCAGATTACTCATCTTTAATCTCATCTTTGGACCATCAGTTTTCAAATCCAAACATTTTAACCAAGTTACCTCCGCCTTTCATCTACTACATATGGATCTCTTTGGTCCTGTCAGCTCTCCTAGCATGGGAGGTAAGAAGTATACCCTGGTTGTAGTTGATGAATACACTAGGTTCACATGGTTATTCTTCTTGCGTAACAAAATTGATACTGTTGAAGTTCATATGAGCTTTATTCGTCGTGTTCAAAGACAGTTTGACACACAAGTTAAACAGCTTCGCAGTGATCATGGAACAGAGTTCAGGAACTCTACTCTTCAAGATTTTTGTGATGAAAATGGCATCATCCAAAACTTCTCGGCCCCATATACCCCTCGGCAAAATGGGTTGCTGAAAGAAGAAATAGGACCCTGATATAAGCAACCAGAACTATGCTAGCTGAAGCATCTCTGAAAAGGCCATTTCTGGGCTGAAGCTGTTAATGCTGCTTGCTATACTCAGAACAGGTCTATCATTGTCAAGCGCCACAGCAAAACTCCCTAGGAGTTACTTTATCTGAAGTCACCCAATGTCGGATACTTCAAAGTTTTTGGAAGTACATCTTCATCCTGAACACCAAAGATCAGAAAAGCAAATTTGATCCCAAAGGAGAACAAGGAGTGTTTCTAGGCTATTATGGTATCTCTAAAGCTTATAGTGTTTTTCTTCCCAAGAAGAACTCTGTGGTTGAAACAATAAATGTCACCTTTGATGAATTCAATGCAGAGTCAACCTCCAATCATACTGATCAAATTGTCTCTGATGAATTTGATGCTCTTCTACAAGAGTCATTTAATGATGACTTGGATGGCTATTCTCAGGAGGTAAATACGGACGATAATATTGTTTCTGTTAATGTGAATCAGGTCACTAAAGATCTCTTGGAAACATATGACTCCTCTGCTGATGAGCAACAGGATCAACCACAAAGGGTCACAAAATGGACTCGAGCTCATCCCATCATAAATGTGATTGGTGATCCAAATACTGGTGTGCAAACCCGAAATTCAATTACATCTGCATTCTGCATGTTCTCTGAATTTATATCACAGGTCGAACCAAAGAAAGTCGATGAAGCTCTGAAGGATCCAAACTGGGTGGTCGCTATGCAAGAAGAGCTTAACGAATTTGAAAGAAACAAGGTATGGACGCTGATTGCCCCACCTGAAGACAAGTCCATTATTGGCACAAAATGGGTCTTTAGAAAAAAACGTGATGAAACTGGGTCAGTTGTGCGTAACAAGGCCAGACTAGTTGCAAAGGGATACTATCAAGAGGAAAGGATAGATTATGATGAAACGTTTGCTCCGGTTGCTCATCTGGAGGCAATACGCATGTTACTAGCCTTTACAGCATTCAAGGGATTCAAGGTCTTTCAGATGGACGTTAAAAGCGCCTTTCTAAATGGAGAACTTCAAGAAGAAGTATTTGTTCAACAACCACCTGGGTTCGAAAATCACAAGTTTCCACACTACATGTATAAGCTCGACAAAGCCCTTTATGGACTGAAACAGGCTCCGCATGCCTGGTATGATACTTTGTCCACTCATCTTCTGAAAAATGGATTTTAGAGAGGGAACATCGATAAAACTCTATTTCAGTGTAGAGAAAAAGGTAAACTCATTCTAGTTCAAATTTATGTTGATATTATATTATGTTCTACTGACAATAGTTTATGCAAGAAATTTGAGAAAATAATGTCAGAAAAATTCAAAATGAGAATGATGGGAGAACTGAATTTCTTCCGTGGGCTTCAGATAAAGCAATCTGACCAAGGCATCTTCATTAATCAAGGGAAATATGTCAAAGACTTACTCAAGAAGTTCAACTTTTCAGACTCCTCCCCTATGAAGACTCCCATTGTTCCAAAACCAAGCTTACCACTGATCCGAATGGGAAGCAGTTGATCTTCCCACATTCAGAGGGATGATCGGATCCTTACTATATCTGACGGCCAGTCGTCCTGATATTATGTTCCCTACATGTCTATGTGCAAGGTTTCAAGCAAACCCAAAAGAATCACATCTGACGGCTGTCAGACGAATTTTCAGATACCTGAAAGGTACTCCTGAACTTGGGCTATGGTACTCCAAAGACTCCGGCTTTGAATTAATTGGATTTTCAGATTCAGACTATGCCGGATGTCAGATTGACAGGAAGAGTACTACCGGTGGGTGTCAGCTACTAGGTGGAAAACTAGTAAGTTAGCAAAGCAAGAAGAAGAACTCCATTTCCCTTTCCACCGCTGAAGCTGAATACATTTCAGCTGGGAGTTGTTGCGCACAAGTTTTATGGATGCAACATTAGCTCGCTGACTATGGCATCTCCTTTCAGCGCACTCCTATCTATTGTGATAGCACAAGTGCTATTGCAATT
Source organism: Dittrichia graveolens (assembly GCA_038502395.1). Taxonomy (NCBI): domain Eukaryota; kingdom Viridiplantae; phylum Streptophyta; class Magnoliopsida; order Asterales; family Asteraceae; genus Dittrichia; species Dittrichia graveolens. Next base: position 62,832,321 of record JARJIL010000002.1, read on the forward strand.
TCCAATAATCCGGTGCTCCATTCTCGTACAAAGCACATTGATGTTCTCCATCATTTTATTCGAGATCACATAGCAAAGAATGAAATTGAGCTTCGTTTCATCTCCACTGAACATCAGCTAGCTGACATTTTCACAAAATCCCTAGATGAACACCGGTTCAATCAACTGATTGCAGAAATAGGAATACTAAATCCTTCAACAATATAGCTATTTCAGGTAAGTTTGATTGTTATCGTTCATTCTTTCTTGTCACATTTAATGCCAGCCACCCTAATAGCTAAGATTGAATAATTACTTTTACCATGCCTCTCTCTGACTGTCAAATCATCTCTGAAGCGTAATCATGAGTAATTTTCTTTATAAACATCCACAGATTTTCTTTCCTTTTTCATCTTCTGCAAAACAAGAAACGATTCAAAGAAAATCTTTCACTTTCTTGAAAACTCATGGAGTTCACAATCACTTTCGTTTTCTTCTCGGTGTGCTATGTGATCACCGTTCGCATCCCTGATGAAGGGATTGGGATAGAAGTCTCATCTCAAATATTTGTGTTATCTTAAACATGAATGTAATTTTCTTTTGGCAATCTATGTAAATCGTGATTAACATCATGTAATCATCTTTTGTTCATATATGGTATTAGTAATTTCCAAGCTTAACTATTATTCTTGTTGGCATTGTGTTCTTCTTTTTTTATTTTTTTTCTTTTAAGATTAAAATTTCCATTGCAAAGTTTGGATATTATTTTTTTTTCTCTTTGCATTCTGAAATTTTATCTTCATGCTAATGGTTTGTTAGTGAAGCTTAGTTGTTCCCAAGATAACACCGGGTAAATTGGTTTACCCAATAACTGTTTGACATCACAAAAGTTATGCTTGCGTATTTTCCGGTTTCACGCGCTTGTTTTCACCCTAGATTTACTCAACCGCCAAGATTGATTCAGTTTAAACCCCTTTAAAACCTCATATCGCCTCTTCAAGTTCTTTACCTGCAAATCATCTTCTTCGGCGATTTTTCTTGTTAAAAGCAAAAACATCACTTGTGCTTGACTCCACGGCCTCTAAAGCTGCTTCTGCGAAGGTAACTCTTCCAACTGATGTCGTTCCCAAAATTCCCCTGGAGTCAATCTGTTTCAAAGATAACAATTTCGCCGCTGAGCTAACCATCCCTCCTTTATCCTCACCACTTCACCAAATCATGACCTATCTTCGCAACTGCCTATTGAACTTTGCTCTCTCCGTAAAGGTTCCGATGTTTGAAGAACACCTCTGTGAGTTCTGGATGACCACTAAAGTCATTAAACCCAGAACCTCCGGCTAAAGTATTCACTTCAGTATGCTCTCTGGTAGCAAGTTCGCTGAAATTACCACAAAATTTCTTGCATCCGTTCTTCATCTTCCTCGCCGGGAAATCACCTCAATCACTGCCAACGCTAAGGAGCTGCTCTTCTCCTTCTTTCAGTATGCTGATGAGCACAAAGTCAAAGGAAACTCTATGGTTCGCACTCGTCTTCCAAAGGAGTGGAACTGTCTGATTGCTCATCTGAACTTCTGTATGATGAGCAAAACCGGTGGTCTTGACCAAGTCAATGAAGCTGTTCTGAAAATGGCCTATGCAATTATCCATGGTCATAACATTGACTACGCTAAACTTATCATGGAAAGTCTTGTGGTCTCACTGACGGCCCGCACAAGGTCTCAACACATTCCTTTTCCTAGGTTTGTGTCACTGGTTATCTACTCCCTACTACCACTTGAAGCATACAATTCTGCTTCAGTTCTGCTTCCATCTCCCTCACTATCGGGTTCAGTATGAACAGGTTCCTCGTCTGCCTTCAACCCAGCTTTGACTGCACTAATGCTTGCACTACTCTCGCTGAAGCCTTCTCCTACCATTCCACTACCATATTCAGGTTTATCATCTGAAGCTGCACCTTCTAAACCTCAACACCAAATGCTTCAGTCCTCTCCATCGAAAACAAAGAAAAGGAAACTGATATCCACTTCAACTAAGCCATCCACCAAACCTTCAGCCGTACCCAAATCCACCACCACTAAACAACCAACCACCGCTCAACCGCTAAAATCACTCTCAACCGCCAAATGCCACAAACCCAACGTTCCTTCCAGTCCCATCATCTCTCACTATGCTTCAAGTGAGGATTCCCCGGATGATACCCCGTTGATTCTTCGCAAAACTCAGCTTCACTCATCAAAATCAGCAGAATCTGTTTAGGTACAATCTCCTTTACTTAAATTCTATAAACCTAGTTTGACTGATGAAGAGATAGCTACAAACCAAGTTGTCCTTGAAGTTCCACTTCTACTACCACAAGTTCAGGACACTAACAAACACAAGTTAGCCGAGACTTCCTCTATCCCCACCATTGAGTATGCCAGCACACCCACTGCAATTCAGGTACCACCAGAACAGGGAACACCCATTCCTGCTTCTGTTGAAATTCCCCCTCTATCCCTTAATGTATTAGTAAACCCAACTGATACTATGGATATCAACCAAGCACATGATGCGTCAGCACCCAAAACGGCTGACACTGATGCTCAGCCCATCACCAATGATGAAACTACAATTCCCCTAGTTTCGGAGGTCCAACCAGTTGATGATTCTTCAATTCACCCTAAAGATGAAACTGCACCCAAATCCCTTGATGTGTCACAAAACCCCATTGACACTATGGATTCTACTAGGGCAGATGATTTATCAGTTTCACACCAAACTGAGAGTGATGCCCAACCTTCCATTATCAATGACACTGAAGTTCAACCTCCTTCAGTCGAGATTCCTACTGCTAATGAAGACACAGTCTTAAACCAAACTGTAACCAAAGCAAATGAGCCTCAAGCCCTTGATGCATCAATCACTCCTACTGATGCTACGGCCTCCCCATCTCTCCTAAACACCTTGTTTGACATCCCTTCTCCTGATACAACTGTCAATCCTTTTGATGACAGTGATGCCTTTGATTTTCTTCAATCCCCCAAGTATGTACATTCTTAAACTTCTGAGCCTTCAATAGACATTGCTTCCTCATTGGAAAATCTATCTGAACTCGTCCTTTTTGTCTCTAATTCAGTTAAGACAAACACCTTTCAGGGACATTGTGTCGCCAACAATCAAACCAAGCTTGAAACTAAGCTCAAATCTCTTGTTGAGTCTATCAAAACTCATTTCACCACCCTCACCCAAACCATTGATTGTAAAAATCTGATACTTCATGGGATGTTCAAAACTGTAACACCCGCACACCTGGGCTAGTAGATTAGCGGGTTTATGGTATGTGTTTGTTTGTCTTTTAATTGCAATAATTTAATTATGTGATTAAATTATGAATTTTGTTATGGGTAATTGATTAATTGAATTAAAAATCATAGATAACATGTATGTATGTATGTATGTATGTATGTATGTATGTATGGACGTAAAATGGGTATGCATGCATGATAAGTAGTAGTACACGTGTGGATGTGTGGTGCCATTTGGAATATAGAGGACACCTACTTTTGCATGTCATCTAGTGTGAACACCAAAACATCTGTTCATTTTAAACAAAAGGAAGAGTATGTGTGTGTATGCTACTGCTCTGCCAAGAAAAACCGAAGGAAAGAAAGAAGAGGAAGAAAGCATTGGATTTCCAATTTGATTGTGTGATTTAATCAAGATTAAGGTTGGTATGTTAGATATTCATGTTATTATCCTTCTTGATAAGAAATGATTCTGTTTGAAGATTGCATGATAATATAAAGAACACCATAATCGGTTTTGGTAGAATATGATTTTAATGATTTTGTATTCATGCGATTTATACGTTTTGATGATGTTTCAATGCATGATAAAGTGTTTTATTATGTTAAAATTATGTTTCTGGAAACATTGGAATGAATTCATGAAATCTGGGTTTGAGTTATGATGTTTTGATGTTGGCGGATTTGATGAGTATGAAGTTATCGGATTTGGATGAAAACCGACATTTGAGAAATCCAAATCCTTAAAACTGGAAGTCTTGAAAACCGACACTTGTGAAACCGAGACATTGAAATCCTTGACTAAATCCGATACATGAATCCGGAACTTGAAATCCGGAAATGATGAAAACCGGTACTCTTTGAATCCTTGTGCTTGAAAATCCGATTAAGGTGAATCCGATAATCTTGGAATCCATCGGATTCCCAAATCCGACACTTGGGTTGCGGATTTTTAAGAATCCTAGTGTAAATCCGATAGTTCAGTGAATCCGACAATTTTGAGCTTTATTTATATTTGTTTATTGATTGTTGATGTTATGAATGAATTATAAATATATGTCAAATATATTTATAAGATTTGGACTGATTAATCTCTATTGTGTTTTCAGGCAATCCAAAGACTCAGTAACATTAGATTTCTGAGTACTTCAACTAAGATTGAAAGGTGAGTAGATGTTGAATGCAAATGGTAAAGATTTGGTGAATATCAATAATGTAATGCATGATTGTATGTGATGGTTTGATATTAGAACTGCTGATTGTGAATATTATGTATTGTTGTCTATTGCATGACTATTTGATCGATACGCACTCTTAGTATGATTTTGAGTTGCGTTTAAGAAGTCAGCTATACGTGGAATTGGGCTGGTCTCGTTTACTGGTTGGTTGAACAGTGGTAGCCTTACTGTTGCATATGTTGCTTCAGAGTGGGATTTCACTGTGCCAATTCAGTAGAGGGCTATCGGTAAACCTTTGTTTTGGCCAGCATTAATTGTAGGTTCTGCGCCGAACCGCCGGTCTTCTTAGAGTTGTGATTACATGTTTAGTATTGACTTGATGTTTGCTTTTGGGTTTAGCCTCTACTCACTTAGCTTTGTGCTAATTTCCCACAGTTGTTGCTTTTTGCAGGTTTCTGCTTGTGAGTGTTCGTGGAAGGAGAAGTTGACCTGACTCTGATGTCTAGTTATAAAATGAACGAGCCAGTCTTTTGTAACACAGAGTTTTGTTTGTTGACTTTAAAGAACAGATATTTTGTTATTGTAAATGTTCGTGAATTAAATGAAAGTTTAAAGTTAATCAAAGCTTCTGCAGCGCAAATAAAAAAAATGGCTTAGAATTTATGGTGTTACAAAAACCCTTCAGAATCTTGTAAAAACAATAGCTGGTTCTGCCACTCTTGAGTTTTCTAAACTTAACACTCAACTCTCTATTCTCTCCACCTCTGTAAATTCTCTTTCCTCCAAGGTTGACAACATCCATGTTGTCAATCTTTCTGAAGCTGCAACTCGTCAGTTGCAAGAATTGTTTGCTCCCTCCTTCTCTGGCCTTTCCAGAGAGATTTCGGCCCTGTCTCGGTCGGTAGAAGCTTCAGAAACCTCTGCAGCTTCTAAGGGGGAGAAAGTTCGAAGACAGTCCAAAATCTGTCAGATTATAAGAAGGAAGGCTACCGCTGATCGGAAGATAATCAAATGGGATAGAAAGTATTCACGTGTTGAATACATACAAATATTAGAAGAGGAAGTGGCTCACCTCAAAGCCGCCGAAAAAAACAAGAATAATACCTTGATCGATTTCGAGGCCAATTAGCTAAAGCCGAAGAAGCTAAGGCACTTGCTGAGGGGGAGCTCAAGAGTCTCCTTGATCAAAGAAAGGCTAAAGCTGAACTTTTCAGTTCAGAGCTAGATGGAGCTAGAGGAAGTGGCTCACCTCAGAGTCTCCCATTCAATCAGCTGCTCCTTAATCCAGTGGTTAGCCAAGCCAGTCTGATAAAGGTAAAGGGAAAAAAACAAGAAGAAAAGGATCATGGAAGAAAAACAAGAAAAGTGGTTAAGCTCTCGACATCAGAGAAGGCATCCACATAAAATCACGGGAATAAAGCTAAAGAAGGTAAATAATGAAATCCTTCTGAATGTTCAACGCAAAAATCTTCCTCTCTTCAGTATACAATCTGTCAAGAAAGTTCAACTCAATTATGTTGTGTCTGAATGGAATGAAATAATTGCTTGTTTATCAAAACGCAAGCAAACTGATGATGTTAAGTTCATTCAACGAGAGATCACCAAAGTAATTGCATATTATGAAGAGGAAGTAAAGAAGAGGGGATCTGATGCAGTTTTCATGCCATAGAAAGAGAAACCCACTCGAGCTGAAAAGTTAAAATTTCATAGAAGGAGACTCACTCTCAAGAAATCTTAGCAACAAATCTTGGAGCTGATATCTATTGGAGAGCTTCCAAATTGCAAAGGCTTTGACATCCAGTTGCCTCCAGGTTTCATTCCTGAAGTGGGTAAAGTTCTCTCAAATCCGAGGGGATTTTATTTTCTTGATGCATATGACAAAATTCATTTTTAGAGAGTTTCAGACTTCGCCAATGCTGACTGGCTTCATCTGAGATCTCTTCGGTATTTCATAGACATTAAAAATCCAGAAGACAAAGACATTCTGATTGAATACTTGAAGCAAATGAAGCTCAAAGCTCCAAAGGAATCTTCTCCTGAAGAGTTCAAAACAGATATTTAGAATAGTAATTCTTTATTCTTTATTTTTAATTTGTATATAGTCATGGATTATAAACAAATAGGGGGAGATTGTTAGTCTTTTATTTGTATATATTCCATTCCTGTAGCAGCTTTTGAAGAAAGCGACTGAAGGTGTAATATCTTATTCTTTTGTAAACTGTTCTGACGCGTCATATGAAGAAATAAGCCCGTAGTTCATCTGAAGATTAGTTCTGAAGTGAACGTCAGCTGAAGTTTGTCTTCAGTCATCAAAGGGTCTTCTGCACTGAAGATACATCTGACAACCAGAATCTTCCTGTTATGTAAATTGCACGATTTGCGCTTTCTGAAGGAGCTTGAAACGGCAATCTTGTTTTCTGTTCCTAATTAAGTGTAGAGCGGTACACGTGTAAATAAATTAGATGATCAGGATTAGTTTACTTAGCCTATAAATACCTTCTCAATTAACGAGAAAAGGTTAAGCGTTTGTTCGCTAATTTGCATTCAAGTTTGTTATTGATTTAGTTTGTACTCGGTGCTCAAGTTTGTTCTTGTGCACTCTTTGAAGTTTGGTTATTAATATAATCCTACTTTGAAAACTATCGTGTGTTCGTTTCTTTAAAACTATTTCCGCACTTTGATCTTATTCATTGTTAGTTTTACACTTATTCGGGAAAAATAGTATGTATACATAAAAATCAAAGAAAAAAAAAGATGGAGATAGGGCCGACGGAGAGTGGAATTGTCGGAGTTACCAACTGGCGAGTGGTCATCGTCGGTGATACCAATCGGAGAGTGGTACTCGGTGAGAAGGAGATGATTGATTCACGTTCGTCGGGAGCAGTGGCGATGTGGTGGTCATCAGATTTGGAGGAGGTGGCGGATTTACTCGTCACCGGCAACGATTACGGCACCACACAGATCGAATGGCAGAGAGCAAAAATCTAGGGTTTTTGGGCGGCGGCGGTGGTGTGGTGATGATGAGATCTAGGGTTTTTGGTTTTGAGGACGACGGCGATGATGGTTGTCATCGTTGTGATGGCGGTGCCTGAGGCGGCGGCGATGGTGGAGGAGAGAGGTGAGGGCGGTGGTTAGATCCAAGATGATGGATGGTGGTGGCGGTAGAGAGTGAACTCTTCTCGGCGATGGTGGCGGCGGTAGAATGAGATCCTTCTCGGCGATGGAGGTGTAGACAATCGCCTCTTGAGAAAACTGAGAAACCCATCGGCGGCGATGGTGTATGGACTGTAGCCAGAGAGAAAATGAGGAACGACTGGTTTTTTTTCTGGTTTAGAAAGTGATTAAAAATAAATTATATGGGTGATATATAAGAGAGAGAAAGGAGAAAAGAGAGGGTGAGGAGAGAGGTATGTTTTTTTTACTAAAATATCCTTTTTTATTATTAATTAATACCAACAAAACTTTAATTATTTACAAAAATGCCATAACAACTTATAGCCATTGATTAAGCAATCTAATGGTCTGAATCTCTTCTCACACTTTTCGCAAATAAACTACTTTTCGCATAAACCTTTCTCTCTCTCTCTCTATATATATATATATGTATATATATATATATATATATTTATATACATATATGAATGATTTGTGATTCGACCTATTCCACTGTTTTGCGATTTATACATGGCAGACAGCCAACTTGCGATTCGATGTGAACTTCTAATTTTCAATTGCATATACCCCTCACAATTTACAATTTTTACCACTTCCAAACAAGATAATTTGATTTAGAATCCACCTTAGTATATATATGTGTATGCATAGTCTTTAATTTGATTTACACCCATTAATAATTTTCGACCCAAGGCCCATGGTTCCCGGTCCACACACCACAACAATTTGCGATTGGGGTACCTCCCCCCCCCCCCCCCCCCCACATTTGCGATTCCAAAAGTCTGCGGATTTGCGATCTGTATGAACCAAGAATAGGTCTCCAACTTCACACATAGAATTGACACTTCCAAATTGCATATCTCTCAAACCTCAACCATTTTAACCCATTTCTGGTTCATAAGTTTCCTAGAATCTAATTAACCATTCCCTCAAGTTTAATTCCATTTTCATCAACATTAGAACACCCTATGGTTCGATTTTTTCTCTTTCACCAACAACAAGAAAGGCCCCAAACTCGAGTTTAAATTTAATAATTAACCATAACAACCATCAATCATCATTCCTAAGGAGTTTGTGATTGTTTCATGTCGATTCTTGCAACAATGATGATGATTCATCCCCTTTTTTTATCTCGGCAACATTGAGCACCCACAGCCACGCATAGCTCTTGATTCCATAGTCGGCTATAACATTGACATAGGGAGGTGTGCCCTAAATTTAATATTTATACCTTCTTAATCCACCTTAAGCCCAACACTCACCTTCACTCCTTCAAAGGCCCATTAACTACTTAATAATTCATGGATAAAAGAGCCCATTAGATTCCTTCATGATCCAAGAATAAAAGGAGTCCAAACAAAATAAAAGTACTCCACTTCTTTATCGTTTACTATATTTATTTTAGAGGAAACAAGTATTACATAATGAAAAACTCTGTCTTGAAGAAATTTTTTTAAACATATCTCATCACATGTGCCCTCAAAGGAAAGAAGACCGAGAAAGGGAGAGTGAAGAAAAGGAAGGGATGGGAGCGAGAAGTTGAGAAATAGTGGTGGTCGGTGCAGATATACTGTTGTAAATATAAAAATGTGAAACATAAAACCGAGAGGTGGAGAGTGAGAGTGAGAGGGAGAGAAGAAATTCTAAGAAGATATGGTGTTTTATTTCTTAATTTTTAAAAACTTATATTATTAATAAAATCATTAGCTAGTTATCACATAATATAAAAATTAGTCACATCTAAAATGGTAGCTAGTTACTTTTATTTATTAGAGATCGAAATTTAAAGGGTGTTTGTTTAATTGTTTTAGCTTATTAAGGACTTTTTTTTATAGGGTTTAGTATCTAAAAGTGTATCAAAGTTGTAACTTTTTGCTATTGTGTATACCTGATTTTAAAAACTATCATTTAATATACCCAACTTTCTAAGACTACTATTTGATGTATCATGAAACTTGAATTTTGATTTATTTTTAACATTATTGTTATTGTAATAATTATTATTATGAACATTTAAAAGAGCCAAAAAGGTTTCTTCTTCTCCTTGAATCACGCTTGAATCTGGTTCATCTTAATCACAAACACCAAATTATCTATGAAAACACCCCATGAACTCAGCACTTGATGATAAAACAAAAATCGAAACCAAACAAATTGATAAAAACCATAAATGAGATCTGGAAAATCGCATATGAAACTCAAATATAAGAACCCTAATTCGAAGAACACCCATAAACGAGATCCGGAAAATCCCAAAAAGAACTCAATCTGTGTAACACAGGAAAACTCAAGCCATTTTTTTAAATACGCTGCGGAGGCTTTATGTAAACAAATCATTTACATACAACCCAATATTAACAAATTTACAATCATTTTTCACAAACAAAAGTATCATTGTTGTGTTACAAAAACTATAGGCTCGTTTCTTTTCAAAAAACTAATATCAGAGTCAGGTCAACTTCTCCTTTAGCCCACCACACAAACACGAACCTGCAAAAGCAACAACTGAGGGGAATTAGCACAAAGCTAAGTGAGTAGAGGCTAAACCCAAAAGCAAACATCCACAGTCAATATCAAAGCATGTAATCACATATCCCGAGAAGACCGGCGGTTCGGTGCAGAACCTACAACCAATGCCGGCCAAAGCAAGGGTTTACCGATAGCTCTCTACTAAATTGGCACAGTGAAATCCTCCTCTGAAGCAACATATGCAACGGTAAGGCTACCACTGTTCAACCAACCAGTAAACGAGCCCAGCCCAATTCTACGTATAGCTGACTTCCCAACACAACTCAAAATCATCCTAAGAGTGTGTATCGACCAAATAGTCATGCAGAAGATATTATCACTCAATATCACAATCAACAGTTCAATCAATCCAATCCAATCTCAATCACAGTCATGCATTACATCAATAACATTAACCGAAATCTTTACCATCCACGATTAACGCCCACTCACCTCAAAATCAACACGAGCTCAGAAATCTAATTTTACCGAGTCTTTTGATTGCCTGTAAACACAGCAACAATCAAATCAGTCTCGAATATATAAATATATCTTCTCATATATATTTATATCTTAAATCCATAAGAAAAACTCAAGAAAATCATATTAATAATATGCTAACTCATTCCATTCAAAACATAATTAAAAATAGGAAACATTTCTGAAATGGGGCCCATCGCGCCGCGACATAAACCCCTTCGCGCTGCGATGATAACGGATTTCAAATCCGAAAGTCATCACGCGGATTTTTGGTGTCGGTTTTCTAAAGTATCGGATTTCAGGGTCGGATTTGCAAAGTTCTGGATTTCCAAAGGTCGGATTTGTCAAACTTCTCGGATTCTTGCAATCCGGAACCCATTTTTCAGATTTCACCAACGTCGCACCGCGACGGCCAAATCTGCAGTTCATCTTCTTCGCTAGTCTCGGATTTCAGCCAACTAAATCTTTTTAGAAACCTTTCTAACTTCATGTTTCTTCAACCAAAACACATATATAACATATAACTTGTCATTAAATCATCCTAAACACCTTTTTACTCATTCAAAACAACAAAATCTACAAAACCCATTATCAAGCTTTCTTCCAAGCTTCAACAATGGTGAAACCACCTATACACATGCTTTTCAACATATAAACATATCAATACGAATTATAACATGCTATAAACACTTTCTCACCTTCTTTTTGAATTAAAACACACAAGATCTTTTCTTTCAAATTTCAAGTTGCAACTCTTTCTTCAATTGGAGGTTTTCTTTAAAAAAAACACACATACACCTTAACACTTAGGAAAAATGAGCAGAGGATTTCCTTTTGGCACAAACAATACACTTATACATTTAAATTACATTAATCAAAGCAGGTGGTGGCAAGAAAATTATTTTCTTCTCATGCATGCATACTAAACATAATTACATACATACATACATATTTAACATACCATACATACATACTTCTTTTCTTTTAATTAAAAATCACCGGTAAGCATATCCACTAAATCGTTGTACATTTTAGTGCTTCCTGGGTGAACAGACAGTCTCGACTTGTGTGCTTCAGTTAAGATTAACTTCCTCAATTATCCAAGCATAGGCACCCACACATGAGTCTTATACATCTTCAATCCATGTGTATCATCAGTAAGTTCATCCTTACGTTTCTTCGTCAGTTCATTCTTCAAGTTTTCCTCCTTGAGGGCTTCCAACTAAATCCAAGCATATCCACTAAATCAGATACAATCTCCATACTCATGAATTGAATAGAACTTCCCGCTCCCTTGCGGCTCTGGGCGTCTGCTACCACATTTGCTTTATCTGATCTCACAATCATAATCTTTTATTAACTCCACCCATCGTCTCTGTCTCATGTTCAGTTCTTTCTGTGTAAACACATACTGAAGGCTCTTATGATTCGTACAAATCACGCATTTGGTGCCATACAAATAGTGTCTCCACAGTTTAAGGGCAAATACGACAGTTGCCAGTTCCAAATCATGAGTCGGGTAATTCTTTTCATGAGGTTTCAATTGTCTTGAAGCATACGTAATCACCCGATCTCTCTGCATAAGTACACATCCCAATCCAGCAAACGACACATCGCAATATACAGTAAAATCATCTCATCTACTTGGCAATGCAAGAATGGGAGCCTGGCATAACAACTACTTCAAAGTCTGGAAAGCCTTGTCTTGTTCACTACCACAAACAAACTTCACGTCTTTCCGAGTTAACTTGGTCAACGGACCCGCAATCTTAGAGCAATCTTTAATAAATCTACGGTAGTACCCAGCCAAACCCAGAAAACTCTTTATCTCAGACGGTGTCTTTGGAGCATTCCAATTCATCACAGCTTCCACTTTCGAAGGATCCACTTTCACTCCTTCATTACATATCACGTGCCCCAAAAACTAAACTTTCCTCAACCAGAATTCGCATTTTGAGAACTTAGCAAACAGATATTCTTTCTTCAAAGTTTCCAATACTTGTCTCAAATGTTGTTCATGCTCCTGTTCAGTGTTTGAATAAATTAGAATATCATCGATGAATACTATTACAAAATCATCCAAGAATGGTCGACAGACACTGTTCATCAAATCCATAAGAATCGCATGTGCATTGGTTAAACCGAACGGCATAACCAAGAACTCATAGTGCCCGTAGCGCGTACGAAAGGCCATTTTCGACACATCTTCTTCAAAAACACGCACTTGATGATAACCTGATCTCAAATCAATCTTGGAAAAGAACGAAGCTCCCTGCAGTTGATCAAACAAATCATCGATTCTCGGCAACGGGTACTTGTTCTTTGTCGTTCTCTTATTCAATTCACGGTAGTGAATACACATACACAACGTACCGTCTTTCTTTTTCACAAATAATACCGGTGCTCCCCACGGGGACGAACTCGGATGGATAAACCCTTTATCTAGCAGATCCTGAATCTGCGTCATCATCTCCCGAATTTCTGAAGGTGCCAACCTATACGGAGCCTTTGCTACTGGTCTAGAACCAGGTATCACGTCAATTTTGAAATCTACCTCACGAACTGGAGGTAGTCCTGGTAATTCTTCTAGAAACACTTCCGGGTATTCCGTTACCATCCGGATATCGGTCATTGCTTGCTTTTCTTTCTTTCCATCAATCACGTACGCCAAGTAAGATTCACATCCTTTACCCAACGCCTTCTTTGCTTTCAAACACGAGATAATAGGAATCATAGACCCAGCCTTCTCTCCTCTGGCCACTACCCGTGTACCATCCGCTAACGGAAAAGAAATCAACTTCTTGTGGCACTTGATACTAGCTTGATTCAGACTCAGCCAATCCATCCCAAGCACCACATCAAACCCAGACACAGCAGTCGTGACCGGAACCATCATGCCATCTGCTACTTCTATCTCTAAAGCAGTATCAAGTCCAATTACAAGCACATTCAACTTTTCACAAAATTCCACAGAAACAAAGGAGCGATTTACTCCTGAATCAAACAAGACTCTAGCAGGAGTAGAGTTTATTAGAAACATACCCGTGATAACGTCGTCTGTGGTGGTGGCATCATCCACCGTCATCCTGAACACCCGACCCTCGGCGGTGGGTGGGTTCTTTCGCTTCAGACCTGCTGAAGACGATCCTCCAGCTCCTCCCCTTCCTGACGCAGATCCTGTCTTTTTACTCATCGGGCAATCACCAACTCTGTGCCCCTCCCTCTGACAATTCCAACATACACTTCTCGGAAACCTGCAGTTCTTCAAATCATGGCCAAACTGGCCACATTTCATGCATCTCAAAGTCTGGGGCGTACACTGCCCATTATGATAAGACTTGCACCTACTACACCAAGGTGCCCGTTGAGTGAACCCACCTAAAGTAGGCCTTCTATTTTGCTCCCCCTGCCTGCTCCCACTACTCTGCCCTCCCTGCCTCTGTTGAGCATTGTAATGTTCAAATCGTGATTTTTGTTGGGAGATTCTCTCCCCACTCAACCTATTCCTCGCAATGATGTCCCCTTCAGCCGATTTGGCTAAAGTGAAATCCTGGGACAGTGTGGTAGCCCACCTGGTGGCGCTACGGAGATCAGGGTGCAGTGCCCCCATAAAATGGGCAATCTTTGACTCTTCATCCGGTACCCAATGCTTCACAAATCGCATTTTCTCGTTGAATTGCTTGATTAGTTGATCCACAGTCATGTTTCCGGTCATCTGTAGATCCATGAATTATTTCTTAATTTTAGCAATTTCAAAGGTACCACAATACTGTTCACATAACTTTTCCTGGAATTGACCTCCAGATGATGCTCTCCTGTTGCTGTTCGGTAAAATGGTCGGTAATAGAATCCCACCAGACCAGTGCGTCTCCTCTCAACATCCGAGTTGCATATTTAACTTTCAATTCGTTTTCGCAATTACAGGCATCAAGTGCCTTTGCCATCTCTCTCAACCAATTCAATGTAGCATTGGGATCAGAACTCCCGTGGTAATCAGAGGGTTTACAATCAAGAAATTGGTTATAGGTGCACGGTTGTTTATATCGAGGGAACGCAAACGAATAGGCTCCTAGTTGTGGATATGGGTAAGAAAATGGTGGTTGCATCATCTGTGTCATAGGTGGTGGAGGTGTTGTCACAGGTGCTGTTGTTGCCTGTGTAGGAATCGCAGTCGGCACTGGGGTTGGTTCAGGTTGTTGTTGTTGTTGTTGCTCCATTCTTTGAACTTTATTTCTAAGTTCCACCAATTCGTTCTCCGGTTGATACACATATTCACTATGATCCTCTTCCTGGGCTTGACCCAATGTTCCCGCAGTTCCTATACTTCCCAAGTATTCGGTTACTGGAGCTTTAGTTGTAGTTTGGGTCATAGGAGGAAGGATAGGAGTCTCTCTGTTAGCCATAATCTGTTGCAATCACATCACCTCATAACTCATTAGTATAAACCGTTAGTATCTAAAATACTAATTGCTACAAACAACTCTAACTCACTCTAATTCCCCCGAAGGAAAGCGTGACCCGTCACGAGCCAAGATTTGGGAATGCAACACTCTAGCCGTGCATGCATCGCCAAACCTAGGCTCTGATACCAAACTATAACACCGGAAAACTCAAGCCATTTTTTTTTAAATATGCTGCGGAAGCTTTAAGTAAACAAATCATTTACATACCACCCAATATTAACAAATTTACAATCATTGTTCACAAACAAAAGTATCATTGTTGTGTTACAAAAACTATAGGCTCGTTTCTTTTCAAAAAACTAATATCAGAGTCAGGTCAACTACTCCTTCAGCCAACCACACAAACACAAACCTTCAAAAGCAACAACTGAAGGGAATTTGCACAAAGCTAAGTGAGTAGAGGCTAAACCCAAAAGCAAACATCTACAGTCAATATCAAAGCATGTAATCACAGATCCCGAGAAGACCGGCGGTTCGGCGCAGAACCTACAACCAATGCCGGCCAAAGCAAGGGTTTACCGATAGCTCTCTACTGAATTGGCACAGTGAAATCCTCCTCTGAAGCAACATATGCAACGGTAAGGCTACCACTGTTCAACCAACCAGTAAACGAGCCCAGCCCAATTCTACGTATAGCTGACTTCCCAACGCAACTCAAAATCATCCTAAGAGTGTGTATCGACCAAATAGTCATGTAGCAGATATTATCAATCAATATCACAATTAACATTTCAATCAATCCAATCCAAACTCAATCACAGGCATGCATTACATCAATAACATTAATTGAAATCTTTACCATCCGCGATTAACGCCCACTCACCTCAAAATCAACGCGACCTCAAAATCTAATTTTACTGAGTCTTTTGATTGCTTGAAAACACAGCAACAATCAAATCAGTCTCGAATATATAAATATATCTTCTCATATATATTTATATCTTAAATCCATAAAAACAACTCAATAAAATCAAATTAATAACATGCTAACTCATTTCATTCAAAACATAATTAAAAATAGGAAACATTTCTGCAATGGGGCCCGTCGCGCCGCGACATAAACCCCTTCGCGCCGTGACGATAACGGATTTCAAATCCGAAAGTCATCATGCGGATTTTTGGTGTCGGTTTTCTAAAGTATCGGATTTCAAGATCGGATTTGCAAAGTTTCGGATTTCCAAAGGTCGGATTTGTCAAACTTCTCGGATTCTTGCAATCCGGAACCCATTTGTCGGATTTCACCAACGTCGCGCCGCGACATTAGAGTGTAGTGTCGTGACGGCCAAATCTGCAGTTCATCTTCTTCGACAGTCTCGGATTTCAGCCAACTAAATCTTTTTAGAAACCTTTCTAACTTCATGTTTCTTCAACCAAAACACATATATAACATATAACTTGTCTTTAAATCATCCTAAACACCTTTTTACTCATTCAAAACAAAAAAATCTACAAAACCCATTATCAAGCTTTCTTCCAAGCTTCAACAATGGTGAAAGCACCTATACACATGCTTTTCAACATATAAACATATCAATACGAATTATAACATGCTATAAACACTTTCTCACCTTCTTTTTGAATTAAAACACACAAGATCTTTGTTTTCAAATTTCAAGTTGCAACTCTTTCTTCACTTGGAGGTTTTCTTTCAAAAAAACACACATACGCCTTAACACTTAGGAAAAATGAGCAGAGGATTTCCTTTTGGCACAAACAATACACGTATACATGTAAATTACATTAATCAAAGCAGGTGGTGGCAAGAAAATTATTTTCTTCTCATGCATGCATACTAAACATAATTACATACATACATATTTAACATACCATACATACATACTTCTTTTCTTTTAATTAAAAATCACCAATAAACATATATATATATATATATATATCCTTAATTAATTTACTCAAATAATCACAAAATCATATAAAACAATTAATCACGTATCGCCAACCTGCTAATCTCCTAGCCCAGGTTTTCGGGTGTTACAATCTGTGGATCTAAAATAGAAATTGATCGATGGCTTGAATCATAAACATAAACCAAAAACAGATTTCAAATATAGAATCGAAACAAATCGATGGCTTGAATCGCATACCTGATTGATAATTTACAGTAATTACTTTGAACAAATTGATGGCTTGAATTGAAACCCATGATTTGTTGAAAAAACGATATGGTGATTTTGGTAAGAAATCGATCCACGATGGAGGTTTACCCCTGAAATTGGTCTCTACTTCCGGTTGTTCACCGTTCGATGGCGATATACATTTCAAATTGAAGTTGTCTTCTCACCCGACATATCTGGACACATGGTTGAACAAATCGCAAATATAGAAAACCTTAATTGGAATCATTTAACATTCTTAAACCTACAACAATATCCCCAAAAAGAACCTAAATCAATAAACAAACCTTTGAGGAAGAAAAATCCATAAGTTGATGTTCATAGATAGATCTGGAAATTTGGGATAACCCTTATTATTATTATTATTATTATTATTATTATTATTATTATTATTATTATTATGGAATTTATTTTAATTTTCAATTAATTTAAATCAAGATAACCTGTTGTGACTATTGTAACCTACTATAATAGGTTACCATACATCTAATGATAACTTTAGATAGTTGAGTATATTAAATGACAGTTTTTAAAGTTGGGTATACACAATAGCAAAAAGTGACAACTTCGATACATTTTCAGAAACTAAACCCTTTTTTATAAGCTAGCTTTCAGCTTATTATTTGATTTATGAGCTTATTATGACTTACAAATAATAAAATAAGCCAGAGTTATAGAAAATAAGTCAGAAAAAATAAGCTTATAAAAGATAAGTTCGGAAATAAATAGCTTAATAAACTAAAACAAACACCTGTTTAGAATATTTTTTGACAATTTTTTTTACATGTTACCTGTATTAGAAAATTTTGATAATTATGTTTAACTTTCATGAAAAATCTTATTTATCAATCAATTAGTTAATATTGGTTCCATATAGGTTATCATTGTAATTCCTTATCATAAAAATTTTCAACCCTCCTCTTTCTACAATATTAAACATTGTTATTGTTATGTGATCTCAGACCAACATCATTTGTATACAAGATAATTAACAAAACCAGGCACTTATGCTTCCAATGAGAATCAATTGTCTTTGTTTATGACTTATAGATGAATTGTGAATCAATGAATAAAACTTCAAGAAAAAAGGTGTATATGACTTATAGATGCATGGTGCATGTTCTTCTTATCTCACCATGCTTCTTTCCTCTTTTCACACCAACATTCCCCAACTTCTCCATAGCCAATGAAAAATCTTGAAAAAACTTGTTCTTGTCCTTGGCCAAATTTTGAACCAAAGGTCTTGTTCTAGGGTCTAAATATAATCCTTTGTCACTTGCCAACAACCCTAACTTCCCTTGTAAGTTTTGGTAATATGCATTATCAAATGCAAAAGGAGTTGTGGCATCAAAAGGTGCAACAACAACAATGTTACCTCCATATTGTGGGCATGACATTCTAAGGGATTTAAGGAGCCTTGGATCCATATCAGGATCTGGTTTTCTTGTCCCTTGAAAGTTATAAAGACGATTCACAAAGTGTCTACAGTGCGCAAAGCCAATGGAATGGGCCCCTGATAAGACTACCAAGTCGTTAACCGTTAGACCTTTTGAGGAGAAGAGCTTAATGAGGCCGTCAGTAGTGGAATTCGCATGGGGAATGTTTGAGTACACCAAGCTTGCCATTGATGTTTTTCCGTCCCACCTGCCTTTCTTTACCGGATAATATGGACCACCGGCCTGTTAGAATAAATTATAAATGTTCTTTAGTTAACCCATGGTAACCAGTATCTACATATATAATTTGAAAGCCATATAGAGACCAAATTTTATATAGTAATTATAAATATGTAAAAACTTCTTACAGAAATACTAGATTTATAAGATATAACTCGTTCCCTACAACATAAAGTAGTATTTATGAGTAAAGATGCGTACTCGTATGTAAAGATGTGCGTACTCGTGTGTTGATTACGTAAAATTTCACATGGATTGAAGAAAGTTTAATGTGTAACAAAGAACATGCGCTAGTGGTGAATTGCTAATATAAAGATATTATATCATCATGTCAAAATTTACTATAAAACCAATCACTTGACTATCCTGGAAAAGTCAAACTATGACGAGGGCGTCAAGCCATAGTACTAGAATTGATGTTGAAGTTTCAACTCTAAGTTCTTTGATCCTAGCTGCTAGGTTGCAAACAAATACATTTTATAGATCTGGTCTATGACGAACTAATGTAGCTTGTAGGGAGTAGAATAATCTATGAAGGGAACTACATATAAAGTTAGAAGCATTAAAATATAGGATTACCACTAGGAATGCCGTCATCTATAACCATGTAGTGGCGGCATTCAAACCCTTGTCGTCACGATCACCTACTACCGCGTTTGTCATGCTCTCTCATTCGTTCATGTTAAGACTTTTGGGTCACCACATCCCGGTGGGTTGAATATTTTTAAGTTCCCCGATGGGAACACCACCCCCAACCCCACCTCCACCCCCAATGGGGTCTTCAAAATCTAGCCACCAACATAACCATCCTAGTGGGATCTCTCTCTCTCATCAAGTGTATATCTCACTCTCTCATCAAGTGTCTCGCTCTCTTTTTTTAAAATGATCAGTTGGATAGAAAGATAACCATAATGAAAAGTATAGATGGAGAAAAATTGATGTGTTAATTGGGGTGTTAGGATGGAGGGGTGACCACTATCCCTCCACCCTTCCACCAATTTACAACCTTGTAAACGACCTCTTGTCATAAATTTCTTTTTCTCATGATACGTAATAGTTGAAATGAGATATTTTATATATAAAGCCTATGGTAAAATGACGAATCAGTGTGTGAACTTTTATTCGTTGAATAGTAGCCATTAAATGATGGTGTACAATCTCTTTTAAGTTCTTCGTTAAGTTCATATTATTGTGCAAAATGAGATCTTTGTGAAGAAAATTGTATTTATTCTTGTTAAATATTTATACCATTGATAAAGTGATTCTATAATTAGTTATCAACTTCTATAATTTTTCAAAATAAGTACTTTACTTTTTTATATTATACATTAGGTATTATACTTCTTGTAACTTTCTAATATATATCCAAATTTCCTAGCTTTTATATGATTTCTAAAATAAAAAAATTATGATAACTAATTAAAACTTACCAAATAATTAGGTGACCAAAATTGCTTAACATGTAGTGTTGAAGTATCCTTTGTTTGTGTCCTTAACACTACGAGTCTACACTTTTCCACCTGTAAAAGTTTTTAGGATATTTGAACTATAAATCTTTGTGATTTGGGTTATAGGTCAAAACACCACAATTCCTACAATTCTAAAAATAGCTCCAATGTCAAATAACAATTATGAAAACGATTTGTCAAGTTAGGGCTTTCGTTTAGTTTTATTGAACAAAAAACAATAAAATCCGGTTTTGTAACCATTTCGGGTCACGGAAATTTAAGACATTTAAAAAAATTCAATCCGTGAAAAGTGGAGTAATGGACATGTTAAGTTGAGAAAAATGGATATCTAAAGACTAACGTCAATCAATTTGAGTCATGTAATTATTTATGTTTATACTTGTCATATCTTTTATATATATATATATATATATACTTATATATATATAAGTTGAGCTAATTTTTACTTCTATTTATGTATGTACATATGCTTCTTTATATTTATGTAAATCTATGGATGTAATTGGTCAACTTTGACTTTATTAAATAAATTTACCTCAATTTGACTTCTATTGACTATATTTGATAATATATGATCTTATTTAGCCAATTTGACTAGATTTGACTGTAAGTACCCCAAACTGCTTCTTAATGAAATTTTTGTTTCTACTTAGTTTTGGTTCAGAATTTGACTTTAAAATTGACTTAAATCAAATTTGATATCTGCAAAATATGATGTATGAATTTTGTAAAGCCCAATGTCTTCTTTCTTCACATTTTTTAATCATATCGTATTAGTTAAATATCACTTTAATATATATATATATATATAGTATTTAGCTTAAAGTATACAAGTATGCTACAAAGTTATATTTTTTTTACAACGACAAATATAAACACTCACCTAATCTACATCTTATGTCATTAGCAGAACTTGAACTCTCAATCTTTAAGAGAGAAAGACACCTTAGTCATACATTGATACTGTTAGGCCAAATGATCTTTAATGGATCTTTAATATGCTACAAAGTTATATAATTTCAATGCACATGTTTTATTTTCACAATTTTGGGTTTAGATATATATAATAGATAATGTATCACATATTTTCAAGCACTATAACATAAACAAGCAAGCAAGTTTCTTTATACCCACACACATCATTATTGGAACAAACAAAGCAATGAAAGATAAAGATGATGGAAATGATCATTTGTAAAGTTTTTCTAACAAGGTATATCATGTCTGCATGTTACGTCGGGTTAATATTCAAATAATCATATTTATCACTAACTCAATTTATATATAGTATTATAGATAAATGACTGTTTGAAGCTAATATATTTAATATTAAGTTTAATATTTATTCTCTAAGAAGATAAAAAATATATATATAGTTAGTAACATTAGTTGCTAAAACTTGTTGGAGGTGCAACTACGTACTAACAAAAGATTAGGATTTGTAATAAAATATACGTAAAAATTAAGTGTTAATTTGTGAGGTTACATTTATGTACTAAACGTTCAAAAGCATACATCATACTACAAATCATACCTTTTGTTGTACTATATTTTCAGAAGTTATATTTAATATAGTATGGTTAAACACATTAGAAAGTGATATGAATTTGGTACATAAATATCTTAATAGAAGTATTATATTCAAAATTTTATTACATAAAAAAGTAATATTGAAGCAAGATACATACAAAGCAAAACCTGTATGAAAAAATATTAAGTAATGCTAGGACAAGGTAACTTAAATGTCACTTCATCACATAAACTATAGATTGATAAGTAAGATGTAAAAATGACATGACTAGTATACTCTTCAATTAAGTTTGGTTTTGATAATACTATTTAACATATCTCTAACATATGTAGTTGTATATTTGTTGCACTGTTGATTTGTTTATATATTATAAAACTAGAGTCAATTACTAAAATGATCCATATGGTTTGTCAAAAGTTGCTGATTTATCTTTTAAGATTAAAAATTACGCTATATGTCTCTATGGTTTCTGTTTTGTTACATGCTTGATCCTTTTGATAGATGAACATTTAAGTTGAGTGTTAGTTGTTGTGTGAGGACAATTCGAAAAGGTTCCAATACTAACACTAATTTCAGATACCCAATTGTATAAAAGTGTCTGAATTAGATGCATATGTATTTATATTTCATCTTAACTCTCATAATTGATGAGAAATGGTTCATAGAAACTATAAAGTATAACTAACTTTGCATGAAATAACTACTCAAAACATTGGAATTTTCGATGAGTTGCTTTGCTTTATAACTATTTTGCAATATGTTTGGTTAATTAATAATAAAAAGAGGTTATATATCCTCTTACGTACAAGATTAAAAAAAATAAATGTCTAAATCAATGGAGGAGTCGAAGAAGACGAAGAAAGAACATTAGCGAAATTTATATATCATCATGTAATTAGTAGTAAGATTTAGTAAAAAGAGATATAATTTTCAAAAAAAATTGAATAAGTGCAATAATTACAATACTTATAAGAAGTGTGGGACCACTCTTTTACATCCACAAGTAAAATTTGGATACATTAATGCATGTGATCTTAGGTTGCATATGCATTTAAATTTCATGTCCATCTCCTGAGTGACATAATATTGCAAATTTATAATAACTATTCAAAATATTGGTATTTTTAGTTGAGTTTCTTTGCTTTATAACTACACTATATATACATTATATTTTGGTTGAGAATTTTGTCTTTTTCTAAAGATTTGGTTAACATTATATATTGTTGGCAAAATACCAACATATCGTAATTATACGACCCTGAAAAATGGTGTAATCATTAATGTGAAACTATTTAAAATTAAGAAATTAAGAAAATAGATTAAAATAGTGAATAAATTTTAAGTATTTTGTTTTGATTGTATGAGCTGATTAAAAAATTAAAAATGTTTATAAATTCTAGTTATAGGTTATTTAGGTTTGTAAGTTTTATTTATACCCATTTTTTGCTAATTAAGTTAAAATATTTATTATATGATAAAATATTTAAAATGAAAATCTTAGTGATGAAAATATTTTCTAATAATTAAGTTAATTTGTATTGAGCTAATTTTTTTAAATATAAAAAGTTAAGTTATTAAAATGAAATATAACAATCTTATTAACTCTATTTAATAGTTACTTTATTTAATAGTTTCTATTTAATTTATACTTTATATGACGGATAGTTTAGTAATTTCAGAATACTTAAAATTTAAGAGATCAAGCAAAATGTTTAAATGCTTTATAATATGGTAATGAAGTAAACATACTACACACTCAAATGTGAGTATTTATGAGTATTTAACCCCAATACATTATAATTATAATTAATGCTATTATATATGTTATTTCAAAGGATAATAATAATAATAATAATAATAATAATAATAATAAGAATAAGAATAAGAATAATAATAGTAATGAACCCATTTTTCATAAACAACCGAGTTTTATCTAAACGTCTAATAGAGTTTGGTTTTAAAAACAGAAATCGGGTTTAAAAACTTTTGAGCCTGTTTTTTATAGAATCTTAAAATAGGTTTCATTTGTGTTCAAATCCTAACCAGAACAATTGTATAGAGTACAAATATGATGCGTTAGTTTACTTTAATGTTAATTAGAAAATAAAATACGTGCATCGCACGGGTTGGCCTAACTAGTCATTATTTAACTTTAGTATATTTTAACTTAATTAACTACATACATATTATGCTAACTCAATGTTTTTAAAATCTATTTAGAAACCCTTTTTGGACACACATATTACATCCTATAATCAAAAGGACAAAATTTAATCTTTAATACAAATATTTAAATTGCTCTCTTTGGTGGAAGATTCTTGAAAAACTTGGTATCATGTGATTCTCAAGATGTTACCAAATTTGCTAGCATACAAAAATAACCTAATCTAATAGGCAATATACATCAATTTAATAATCTAATGGGCAATATATTTTAGTCTAATCTAATCTTTTAGGTTAAGCAAACTAGTCTAGTCTAGTTGGCAAAAGAGAATATATATGACAGCCTTATATATTCATTAGTTCACGGACCACACACACACACACACACACACACATATATATATATATATATATATATAAGACGATAAAAGTTAAAACGAGAACTATTTTTCGTACGAGAACTGCGAGAACTGTTTTTAATGCCGACTCATTAATAGGGGTATTTTGGTCATTTATATATTTACCTAAACGTGAATTGCGTCCGTGTGAACGTCATTAATTTGCGAGGCTTGATTTTCTCGAAATAATCCTCATTAATGCGTTATTAATGAGCCATTAATGAGGCATTAATAAGTTGTCAAAAAATCTTAGCTATTGATTAATTTTAATTAAGGGCAAAGATTGGTTCTCGCAGTTCTCATATGAAAAACAGTTTTTGTTTGAACCATCCCCTATAAAAGATAATATCTAAATTCATGATAATTATTATCTTTAGCACATATTAGGTCATGTAGATTGTTTTGTCAAAATATAATAACATAAATCAAAAAGTATATTGGTTGAATAGATCATGTGCATTTGACCACATGTGCAGAGAACATTAAATGATTGTTTTGTATTTTTTTTTTCTTTGGGTGCGTACCCCATCCTAGATAGAGTTTCACCAACCGGTCCCACTGTTTACAATAGAGAGGTAGATTGTGTAAACCACATATAAGCAATCGATATAAGGTTAGGATATGAAGTTTGTACATTTGTTGCATGTCTTTCGTGGGATGTATATTTTTAGATCGCATTTGGTTTGTAAATGTGTTCATATTTAGAAGCATGTAGTCATTAGAAAGTTTTAAAACTAGATTGTGGTTTTAAGTATTATTTCTTTGTGTGTGTGTGTATTATGAAAGAGAGAAATAAGTTGAACATTGATGTTATGCCCATTAGCACTATAAAATAAGGATTTGCTTTTAAACTCTTAATTATCTTTATCTCTTCTAATTACGAATCTAACCATATTTATATCATTCTTTAATTGCTTACCGGTGTGTTTACACAAAATAGTTACAAAGTTTGAAAAGTATTCCATCAATGTCACTCATTCCTTTATTTTATTGTGAAATAACCTATGATCTATGGATGATCTTGATAAAACAGTTTTTAAACTTGGTTATTCTTTTATGAAATAAACCAAAAAAGAGACCCTCACAATTAACTTAATGCACTTAACCTGATTTTTGTTGAAGCTATTTTCATTTCTTATCAACTTGTTGCATGTGACACAATATAGAAAAACCTTATATAATAAAACAATGCAACTCTGTCCATTATCCAATTGTATATATTTATACTTCTTCCTGATGTAGCTTTTTTAACTTATCTGTAATAAAAAGACATTACTATTTGGACTCCTTTATCATACATATCAGACATATCAAATTAATCAATTACAATTTTTAATACATGTTATACACTTACATAAATCATATTTAAACGGTAAATTTAGATTTGCAAAATCGCCTATTTGACATACCAAAATCCTTAGTGATGTCATGTTATTCACTTATACTCATTCCAAGTCATTTTTTTAACCAAATTAAGAGGTAAGTTAAAATGATATATAGAATATAAAAACTTATAAAAAAGATATATTCTAATATAATTATACTGATAAAAACATAAAATGTAATATAAGGGAAAATGAATTGTTCACTTACAAGATGAATATAATCTCTGGCTGCAATTGCAAGTATATCTGCACAAGATACAACACCAGGGCATTTGCTCTCCACCATTGCTTTCAACTTTTCTATGCTATCATACGCCTCCACTGGTATTTCTTTATTATCCTGCGCATCCTTCTCTGCTAGTTCTTTACTTCCTGGCTTACTTGATAACAAAATTGACCCATCACACCCCTATAAATTTACAATCCAAAAAAGAAAACTAAGATTGATTAATTAATTAATTAATTAATGCCCGGCTGGCTAAAATGCTAACATGCACAGTAATTACCTGGACAAAGCAGTCGTGGAAGAAGAGGCGGATGGTGGCCGGAGCGGTTGCCGGAGAAAATTTGAAGTTTTGAGAAGTGAGGAAACCTACAATTTGTTCAAGTTGAGGGCAAGTTTTGGCGTAGTAGTCCACCGTGAGGTAGCGGTGGTGTACACCAGCGCAAGATATCAAACTGTACAGCAGAATTATTATATTAATGACAATTGAGGTTGAAAGATTGCATGTTGCAGAATTGCCAGGTGCAGCCATGGAGTCAGCCTGGCGGAAGGGAGAAGGAGGGATTCTTTGGTCTGTGACTTGTGTAATTGAGAATTGCTAGAAACCTAGAAGTAATGAAAGCATATGTATATTCCAATTATTTATACTAGTTTAATTTAAGGAGTATAGATACGGGAATAATTAAGTTAAATTTTAAATTTTTATGTTATTAAAAAAATAATATTTGTAGTAAAGTAATTTTAAAACATGCACATAGATATAAAATCTTTTAAAAGGTGATAAATCTATTAAAACAATAAATTCATACATAATATATATGATCAGATTTTTTTGTACAATCTTCTTATAAACAATATTTATCGTTTTATTTGTAGGATTGACTTTTTATGGTAAATTAAAACTTTTATTGTAATTCTTTACTTGAGAAACAATAACATAATTGAAAATTAGTGAAAACATAACGTCTTTAAAACAATCCAATATTAGTTAACGATTAATTAAAAATAACATAAATAAGTAATATAAAATTACTTAGTTTTGCATACTTATGTATTATATCAGGATTATTTTAAGTATTTATGAAAAAAGGAAAGGAAATTTTTAATACTTGAAAAGAAATTATAAGTTACGTCATATGTTTTATTTATACGATTAATGTTTATTATGTTTCTCTAATTCAATACTTTATATGAATAAATTTAACATAAGAAACTTATTAAGTCATTATTCACATGTAATTTGTGAAAAATAAAGAGAATGATTGACGAGAATTTTTTTTTAAAATGGAATGTTGATATTATAATTCTTTTTCTTTTAAATAAAGATTAAAGATAAGAAAAGATTTTAGAAAACCAAAGATTTTGATTTGTGAAATCAAAACTTAATAAGAAATAATGATGTCAAAAACATTTTCTTTTAATACAGATATTAGATTAGATAGATAGATTTAAAGTTATCATAATTTTGAGCGGATTGCTTATATTCCGGTGGTATATGGTGTTTTAAATGTTTCTTAAGGTTATGAGTTTAAGTCTAGATACAAGGAATGTGTGTTTTTTCATCAAAAAAAGTTTTCTTAATTTTGAAATGAATATTGGATAATTATGGATACAATCTAGCTATATAAATTACCTTCTTCAACTAAAGGTTATGATTTGGGTGAATAATTATCGACACTCGACATGTAAATAAACGTGTTTAAATTGGACATAAATGAATGTGTTTGGATTATTTTCAAGTTGACCTTTCAACTTTGAGTAAATAATGGGTTACGTTTTCACCGTAATAAAAAGGATACGTTTTCACCACAATATAACGCAACCCTTCACCTCACATATCATCACATTAGTTACAGTTTTACATAGATAACACATGCACATTAGACACTAATATAATGAGTAAGTTAGTATAACTCACCTGATCATCAACACAAGATAATAGCAATCATAAAGTTGCACAATCAATGAATCTGATAGCAAGAACCTATACACGAGTCATACCAAATGAGTACAAGCTCCCACTGAAACTCTAATGCTATAACATGATTCTTACTATAGTTTAATTTTAGCTAAGGCATCAAAAGTCAATCAATCACCCAAATTCATTCGACCCACCGAATTCGGTCATTACTTAGAAAACTCCCGTCCATAACCGAATTCAATCCTCATCCGAATTCGGTCAACACTTGGATATGGTCAACACTTTAGAACAGTCACCCGAATTCGGTCAACACATGAATTACGGTTATCACCCGAGTTCGGTCGAAACGCTGTTCTTGACCAAAATCGATTCCAAGTTGTTGGATCCTAAATTAAAAAGAAATTCCTCAATTGCTATAGTTTCCTAATATCCCAAGCGTATTACTTACGATTTAATTTGCTTAACATCAAGTTTTGGTTGATCTTAGACCCATTTTTGTTCTCGATAAGGTGTAACCCACAAAAATATTATTTTCACTCCGTTAATCCCTCATAAATCCATGCAAATAAGTTGTTTAGCAATCTCAGCAATATTCAAACCCACCCCAAATCCTTTGATTACAATCTACACTATAAAAACACCAGAATTTGTGGTTTACAACCTTGATGTTACACTTGGTTCCGATTTCTCACCATCAGCCCCCAAATCTCGCATGATTCTAATGATTAGGTGCATAGTAAACTAGGATGGAGTTTTTAGATCACATACCTTTTGATAACCAAGTGATTCTTCAATGTTTAGCAAGCTAGTAATTTAAATTCTTGCTCTTTCTCTCTCGGCAGCACCAACAACAAGCACACACAAGCACCAACGATTTCTACAATGGGTGCGGGATCCTTGTGGTGGTGCCCTAATAGGGTATTTATACCTTTCAGGCCTCAAGCCCAAGCCAAATAAATTCTTCCTAAACCCAACAAACACCCTTTTCTTAAGGTAAATAGCCATTAGGCCCAAAAGCAGTAATTCTAATAAATGCCACAAGTGTAACTCTAATAAATCCCAAAAATAATATAGTAATAATAATATCATGCTTTAATATTAATTCGAAAACGGGTATTACAGCCATGCTTGAGGAAAGGCATAAACATACCTGAGGAAGGCACAACCATACTTAGGGAAAGGTACAACCATGCCTAGGGTGTGCCTAGCCTACAAATGTCTAGAAATTATATATTTACTGAATATTACTTGTAGGCATTATTTGTTGACGTATACGGTGACTATATAATCGGTGTTTGAGCTGTCATTTGAACCATACTCCATATTAATGTGAGTATAATGAACTTTCGTTTACTGTAATTATGTTATTTGTGAAGATGTTATTAGTTAATGTGTTACTATATTTATTTGTGCTCTTTGTGAGCATCAGAGAGTTATTTGTGTTCTTCATGAGCATCAGAGTTGTTTGTGCTCCTTGTAGGCACCAGAGTTATTTGTGCTCTTCGTGAGCATTAGAGTTGTTTGTGCTCCTCACGGGCATCAGAGTTGTTTATGCTCTTTGTGAGCATCAGAGTTATTGTAATCTTCGTGAGCATTAGAGTTATTTGTGCTCTTTGCGAGCATCAGAGATATTGAGACCAATATTTGTTATTGGACCCCGAGTTGCTTATTTATGTGATCTTCCTATTAACATGAGCCAATAATTGATAGTTAGGTATGCTCACTAAGCAAAAGCTTATCCGTTGTTATGTACAATCACAAATACTTAATTCCAAATATTTTGTAACGGTGTGTGAACTAAGTATGGTCTCAACTTTTGTTATAACAACTTGGTAAAAATTTTCTTTTAGGTCTTTACAAATTGAAATGTCGAAATTGAATTCGTACACACCAAATGAGTCTCACAAAACAACATGATTGATCAACTAACTCATTTACAGGAAGAATTTTAATGATTTGACTCGAGAACACGAAGAACAATCGAATCACAAAACTTCATTTTGATCTTTAGAATATGATGTTTTGAATTAGAAAACATCCAGATTCACTATCTAAACATAAACTGAGCACTTGATGATAAGAATCTTCTACAAATGTATTTAAATCAAGAATAGTTTGGAAAACATAGAACTCGTTGAAAACAGAATACAAACTCAATTGATGTGAAATAGAACCAAGTGAGAGTAAATTTGGCTCTGATACCAATTAACGGATGAACACAATCTCAATAATACAAAATCTCGTAATGTGAGTGTAGACAGAAAGTGCTCGTAACACATTCAAGGAATCCAAATTCTTGTATATTATGAAACTTAGTTACATTAGTAATGAGGCCATATCCCTATTTATAGGGGTATGCCTTTTACATATTAGAATATTATGAACTATGTAACATCCTCAAACCTGGGCTAGTAGATTAGCGGGTTTACGGTATGTGTTTGTTTGTATTTTAAATTCTTTAATTTAATTATGTGATTAATTAAGTGGTATTAGTTTATTAATTAACTTACTAATCATTTAAATTTATTATAAGTATGTGTATATGTATGTATGACCGTAGGTGTGTGTATGTTTGCATGTGTGTAAGTGTATTACACGTGGGGGTGTATGTGAGATTTGGTTGACACCCAACTTGCATGTACACTAGTGGGTGTATGTGTATTGTTTCATTATCTTAAAATTTAGAAAGTGTGTGTGTACTTTGTTCTCTGTCAAGAAAACCGAAGAAGGAGGAAAGGAATCGGAATTCCATTTGTGTGTGATTAATTGAAGGTTTAAAGGTTGGTGTTCATAAATTGACATGTTATAATCTTTCTTAATGTGTTATATGATTTTAAAAAAACATGATTTATGTTTAGATTGAGGATTGCATGTTAGAACACCATAATCGGTTTTTGATAGAATATGATTTTGATGATTCATGTGTTTATATGATATATGTTATATGTTGATCAGTTGCATGAAAATGTGTGTTAAGATGTTAAAATTATGATCTGATATGAATTGATGTTTATTATGAAATCTGGGTTTTATGAGTTCTTGGTGAAACTATGAAGTTATCGGATTGTTGGAAAACCGATTGTGACAAAAAAAACCGATTCTTATGAAAACCGAAGATAGAAATCCGAATCTTTAAAACCTGAAGTTTATAAACCGATACTTTGGTCTTATAATTGAAATCCTTGACTAAATCCAATACTTGAATTATGGGAATTCCAAATCCGATTGATATATATAGAGGAACATGAAATCCGATACTCAATTCCGGAATCCGGGACTTAGTGAAATCCGATACTTACGATTTTGGAAACTTCAAATCCGATTAAGACAAAAGAGATTGGAACCCATCGGATTCCTTAATCCGACAGTTGTGAAATCCTTAAATAGTAGCGGATTTTGGGAAATCCGATACCTTGGTTACGGATTTTCAAGAATCCGAAAGAGAGATTCCGATAGTTTTGAAATCCGGTACTTTTGAGTTTCAATTGTATTTGTTTATTGATTTTTAAATGTTATGAATGAATTATAAATATATGATGAAATATATTTATGAGATTTGGACTGATTGGTTGTTATTATGTTTTCAGGAAATCAAAAGGCTCAGTAATATAAGAATTCTGAGTACTTCATCTGAACTTGAAAGGCGAGTGGATGTTGGATGCGAATGGTAAAGATTGTGTTTAATATTACTGATGTAAGGCATGATTGTATGTGATGGTTTGATATTGGAACTGTTGATTGCGAATATTATGTACTATGACTACTGCATGACTATTTGTTCGATATGCACTCTTAGTATGATTTTGAGTTGCGTTTGAGAAGTCAGCTATATGTGGAATTGGGCTGGGCTCGTTTACTGATTGGTTGAACAGTGGTAGCCTTACTGTTGCATATGTTGCTTCAGAGTGGGATTTCACTGTGCCAATTCAGTAGAGGGCTATCGGTAAACCTTTGCTTTGGCCGGCATTGGTTGTAGGTTCTGCCTCGAACCGCCGGTCTTCTTAGAGTTGTGTTTACATGTTTAATATTGGCTTGATGTTTGCTTTTGGGTTTAACCTCTACTTACTTAGCTTTGTTCTAATTCCCCACAGTTGTTGATTTTTTTGCAGGTTTGTGTTTGTGAGTGCTCGTGGAAGGAAAAGTTGACTTGACTCTGATTCTAGATTTGAAATGAAACGAGCCAGTTTATTTTGTAACACAGACTTATGCTTGTTGGATTTTAAGAACAGATATTTTGTTTATGTATGTTTGTAATTATTTTTAAATGGAATGTATGTTTAAAGTTAATCAAAGCTTCCGCAGCGCAATTTAAAAAAATGGCTTAGATTTTACGGTGTTACAGTTTGGTATCAGAGCCTTGGTTTGGCAAGCAGGCACGGTTAGAGTGTTGCATTCCCAAATCTTGGCTCGTGACAGGTCAAGCTTTCATTCAGGGAGAATTAGAGTGAGTTAGAGTTGTTTGTAGTAGTTAGTATTTTGAGTACTAACGGTTTATGCTAATAAATTGTTAGATGATGTGATTGTAACATATATGGCTGAAAGAGAGACCCCTATCCTCCCTCTTGCTACTCAATCTTCTGCTCAGGCACCAGTGATAGAAGAATTGGATGTAACTAACAGAGCTGGAACATCTGGCCAAGAACAGGAAGAAGATCAAAGCGAATATATATTTAAACTAGAGAATGAACTGACGGATCTTAGAGCTAAATTAAATAACCTGGAACAAAGATTGACCCAAACTGAACAACCTCCAGTATCAACTGCGATCTTTACTCAGGCAACCGTACCATCAGTATCAATGCCCCTACCACCAGTGACACAGATGATACAACAACCGTTTTACTATCCGTATCCACAACAGGGAGCTTACCCTTTTGCGTTTCCTGGGTTTAAGCAGCCTTGCACGTACAAAAAATTCCTGGACTGTAAGCCTTTGGAATATAGTGGAAGTTCTGACCCTAACATAACCCTAAAATGGCTGAGGGAAATGTTAAAGGCACTAGATGCCTGTAACTGTGAAAACGAACTGAAAGTGAAATATGCATCCAGAATGCTGAAGGGTGATACTATGGTGTGGTGGGATTCGATTACTGGCCATTTCACAGAACAACAACAGGAGAGCATTACTTGGAGTCAATTCCAAGAGAAACTATGTGAACAGTACTGTGGCACATTTGAGGTTGCCAAAATCAAGAAAGAATTTATGGACTTACAAATGACTGGGAACATGATAGTGGATGATCCGATTAAGCAATTTAATCAGAAAATGAGATTTGTGAAGCATTGGGTACCAGATGAGGAGTCAAAGATTGCTCACTTTGTTGGAGCACTACACCCTGATCTCCGTAGTTCCACTAGATGGGCTATTACCTTATCGCAAGCATTTAATTTGGCTAAAATAGCAGAAGGGGATTTGATAGCTAGGAACAAGTGGAATGGGGAAAAGATTGCCCAACAAAAGTCAAAGATAGATCATTATAATTCCCAACAGAGGCAGGGTGGGCAAGGAAGTGCATACAAACAAGGAGATCAGAATAGAAGGTCGAATGTCAGTGGGTCAACACAGCGAGCACCGTGGTGTAGTCGGTGCAAGCATACCACAATGGGCAATGTACGCCCCAATCTAGAAGGTGTGTCAAGTGTGGCCAGTTTGGCCATGAACTGAAGGATTGCAGGTTCCCACATAGTGTCTGTTGGAACTGTCAGAAAAAAGGGCACGGAGTGGGAGATTGCGCGGTGGGAAAGAGAGTAGCATCGGGAGCAGGGGCGGGGACAGCTGGGGAATCATCTTCAGCTGGTCAGAAGAGAAAGAATCCACCTACTACTGAGGGTAGGGCTTTTAAGATGACGGTGGAGGATGCCACCACTACTGATGATGTCATAACCGGTATGTTTCTGATTAACTCTATCCCTGCAAGAGTGTTATTTGATTCTGGAGCTAACCGCTCGTTTGTGCCTGTGGAGTTTTGTGGTAGATTAAATATACCTATTATTAAACTTGCTAGTACCCTAGAAATAGAAGTAGCAGATGGCATGATGGTTCCAGTCACGACTGCTGTGGCTGGAGCTAAAATTGATATTGATGGTGTATGTTTTCCTGTTTACTTTCTTGTCATGCCTTTATCTGGTTTTGATATTGTATTGGGGATGGATATAAAATGCCACAAGAAGTTGATCTCGTTCCCATTAGCGGATGGTACAAGGGTAATAGCAAGGGGTGAGAAAGTTGGGTCTTCAATTTCAATGATTTCGTGTTTAAAGGCAAAGAAAGCATTGGGAAAAGGTTGTGAATCATTTATAGCATATGTGATTGATGGGAAGAAAGAAAAGCAAGCTATGACAGACATCCGGGTGGTAACGGAATACCCGGAGTTGTTTCCAGAAGAATTACCGGGACTACCTCCGGTCCGAGAGCTAGAATTCAAGATAGATTTGATTCCGGGTTCCCGACCAGTGGCGAAAGCACCATACAGACTGACATCTTCAGAAATTCGAGAAATGATGACGCAAATTCAAGACTTGTTAGATAAAGGGTTTATTCGTCCAAGTTCATCACCGTGGGGTGCGCCAATGTTATTTGTAAAAAAGAAAGATGGTACTTTGCGTATGTGCATTGATTATCGGGAATTGAACAAGAGAATGATAAAGAATAAATACCCGCTACCCAGAATTGATGATTTGTTCGATCAACTACAGGGAGCTTCTTTCTTCTCGAAGATTGATTTAAGATCGGGTTACCATCAGGTACGAGTGTCAAAGGAGGATGTGTCAAAGACAGCTTTCCGTACGCGATATGGTCATTATGAGTTCCTGGTTATGCCATTCAGCCTAACCAACGCACCGGCAATATTTATGGATCTCATGAACAGAGTCTGTCGACCATTTCTTGATAAATTTATGATTGCCTTCATTGATGACATTTTGATTTACTCAAAGACTGAGATAGAGCATGAGCAGCATTTGAGACAGATCTTGGAAATTCTGAAGAAAGAACAGTTGCATGCAAAGTTCTCAAAATGTGAGTTCTGGTTAAGAGAAGTTCAGTTTTTAGGGCATATAATTTGCAGGGAAGGAGTAAAAGTAGATCCATCAAAGGTAGAAGCAGTGATGAGTTGAAAAGCTCCAAGAACACCATCAGAAATAAAAAGTTTTCTGGGATTGGCTGGATACTACCACAGATTTATCAAAGACTTTTCTAAGATTGCGAGACCGTTAACCAAGTTAACTCGGAAAGATGTAAAGTTTATGTGGGGTAACGAACAAGACAAGGCCTTTCAGATATTGAAAGAACTATTGTGTCAAGCTCCAATCCTTGCTTTGCCAAGTGGATCTGAAGATTTTACAGTATATTGTGATGCATCATTGGTTGGATTAGGGTGTGTATTAATGCAGAGAGATCGGGTAATTGCTTATGCTTCCAGACAGTTGAAACCACATGAAAAGAACTACCCGACTCACGATTTGGAGCTAGCAGCAGTAGTATTTGCACTTAAATTATGGAGACATTACTTGTATGGCACCAAATGTGTTATTTGTACAGATCATAAGAGCCTGCAGTATGTGTTCACTCAGAAAGAATTAAATATGAGACAGAGACGCTGGGTAGAATTAATAAAAGATTATGACTGCGAGATCAGATATCACCCGGGAAAGGCGAATGTTGTGGCAGATGCCCTGAGTAGAAAAGGGAATGGAAGCTCTATTAAATTTATGTGAATTGAGATAGTATCTGATCTGATAGATAGACTGAAGTCTGCTCAGTTGGAAGCCCTTAAAGAAGAAAATTTAAAGACTGAGTTAATAAAAAAGAGAAAAGATGAATTGCATGACGATTCTCGTGGATTAAAAACATTCAAAACTCGTGTATGGGTGCCTAAGCTTGGAGAATTGAGACAATTGATTTTGACAGAAGCACATAAGTCGAGATTGTCCGTACATCCAGGAAGCACTAAAATGTATAACGATCTGAAAGTGCTTTACTGGTGGCCTACGATGAAAGCAGACGTGGCACATTTTGTGGAATCATGCCATATTTGTGCGCAAGTGAAGGCGGAACACCAGAGGCCGTATGGGTCTTTGAAGCAGTTAGAGAATCCTGAGTGGAAATGGGAGCACATCACAATGGATTTTGTAACAAAACTACCACGAACTCAGAGG
The DNA here is from genome assembly GCA_038502395.1 of Dittrichia graveolens. Lineage (NCBI taxonomy): Eukaryota > Viridiplantae > Streptophyta > Magnoliopsida > Asterales > Asteraceae > Dittrichia > Dittrichia graveolens. The sequence continues at coordinate 62,868,442 of JARJIL010000002.1, forward strand.
AATCATGATATGATATGGGTAATAGTGGATCGTCTGACAAAAAGTGCTCATTTTCTAGCCACTTGTGAGACGGATTCATTGAGTAAACTGGCACAACTATATATAGATGAGATCGTTGTGAGGCATGGTATACCGTTGTCAATTGTGTCCGACAGAGATTCAAGGTTTGTATCAAATTTCTGGAGGAGTTTGCTAAGAGATTTGGGAACTAGAGTTAACTTGAGTACAACCTATCATCCTCAGACAGACGGTCAGACTGAACGAACCATACAGACACTCGAGGATATGTTGCGAGCTTGTGTACTAGAGTATGGTGGATCTTGGGATTCACACCTGCCATTGATAGAATTTGCGTACAATAACTCTCATCACTCCAGTATTGGAATGCCTCCATATGAAATGTTGTACGGTCGTCGCTGCCATACTCCGACTTGTTGGTTAGAGGCGGGTGAGAAACAGTTTGCAGGTCCCGAGATAGTACAGTTGACTGCTGACAAGGTTGCTATAGCCAGAGATAAGTTGAAAGCAGCCAGAGATAGACAAAGAATGTATGCTGATCCGAAACGACGTCCAGTAAAATTTGAGGTGGGGGAGTTGGTATACTTAAAAGTTTCTCCGTGGAAAGGTGTAATTCGCTTCGGCAAACGTGGGAAGTTGGCACCCCGTTTCATCGGTCCTTTCCGTATCCGTCAGGCTGTGAACGATCAAGCAGTTACTTTAGATCTTCCTACAGAGCTTGCTGGAATTCACGATACATTCAATGTCTTTTATCTAAGGAAGTGTAAGATTGATGATGAAAGCCAGATTCTCCAGTGCATGAGTTGAAAGTTGATTCTAAGAAAAGACTGATAGAGGAACCGATTGAACTGCTAGATCGAAAGGTGACTAAACTTCGAAAGAAGCAGATACCTATGGTATTGGTCAAATGGAAACACAGTCTAGGTTCTGATCTAACCTGGGAGACTGAAGCAGAAATGAAAGAAAGATATCCCCAGTTATTTGAGCCGAAAAGGATTCCGAGGACGGAATCCTCTTAAGGAGGGGAGATTTGTAACATCCTCAAACCTGGGCTAGTAGATTAGCGGGTTTACGTTATGTGTTTGTTTGTGTTTTAAATTCTTTAATTTAATTATGTGATTAATTAAGTGGTATTAGTTTATTAATTAACTTACTAATCATTTAAATTTATTATAAGTATGTGCATATGTATGTATGACCGTAGGTGTGTGTATGTTTGCATGTGTGTGAGTGTATTACACGTGGGGGTGTATGTGAGATTTGGTTGACACCTAACTTGCATGTACACTAGTGGGTGTATGTGTATTGTTTCATTATCTTAAAATTTAGAAAGTGTGTGTGTGCTTTGTTCTCTGTCAAGAAAACCGAAGAAGAAGGAAAGGAATCGGAATTCCATTTGTGTGTGATTAATCGAAGGTTTAAAGGTTGGTGTTCATAAATTGACATGTTATAATCTTTCTTAATGTGTTATATGATTTTAAAAAAACATGATTTATGTTTAGATTGAGGATTGCATGTTAGAACACCATAATCGGTTTTTGATAGAATATGATTTTGATGATTCATGTGTTTATATGATATATGTTATATGTTGATCAGTTGCATGAAAATGTGTTTTAAGATGTTAAAATTATGATCTGATATGAATTGATGTTTATTATGAATATCTGGGTTTTATGAGTTCTTGGTGAAACTATGAAGTTATCGGATTGTTGGAAAACCGATTGTGACAAAAAACCGATTCTTATGAAAACCGAAGATAGAAATCCGAATCTTTAAAACCGGAAGTTTATAAACCGATACTTTGGTCTTATAATTGAAATGCTTGACTAAATCCAATACTTGAATTATGGGAATTCCAAATCCGATTGATATATATAGAGGAACATGAAATCCGAATGATGAAATCCGACACATGAAATCCGATACTCAATTCCGGAATCCGGGACTTAGTGAAATCCGATACTTACGATTTTGGAAACTTGAAATCCGATTAAGACAAAAGAGATTGGAACCCATCGGATTCCTAAATCCGACAGTTGTGAAATCCTTAAATAGTAGCGGATTTTGGGAAATCCGATACCTTGGTTACGGATTTTCAAGAATCCGAAAGAGAGAATCCGATAGTTTTGAAATCCGGTACTTTTGAGTTTCAATTGTATTTGTGTATTGATTTTTAAATGTTATGAATGAATTACAAATATATGATGAAATATATTTATGAGATTTGGACTGATTGGTTGTTATTATGTTTTCATGAAATCAAAAGGCTCAGTAATATAAGAATTCTGAGTACTTCATCTGAACTTGAAAAGTGAGTGGATGTTGGATGCGAATGGTAAAGATTGTGTTTAATATTACTGATGTAAGCATGATTGTATGTGATGGTTTGATATTGGAATTGTTGATTGCGAATATTATGTACTATGATTGCTGCATGACTATTTGTTCGATATGCACTCTTAGTATGATTTTGAGTTGCGTTTGAGAAGTCAGCTATACGTGGAATTGGGATGGGCTCGTTTACTGATTGGTTGAACAGTGGTAGCCTTACTGTTGCATATGTTGCTTCAAAGTGGGATTTCACTGTGCCAATTCAGTAGAGGGCTATCGGTAAACCTTTGCTTTGCACGGCATTGGTTGTAGGTTCTACGCCGAACCGCCGGTATTCTTAGAGTTGTAATTACATGTTTAATATTGGCTTGATGTTTGCTTTTGGGTTTAACCTCTACTTACTTAGCTTTGTTCTAATTCCCCACAGTTGTTGATTTTTTTGCAGGTTTGTGTTTGTGAGTGCTCGTGAAAGGAAAAGTTGACTTGACTCTGATGTCTAGATTTGAAATGAAACGAGCCAGTTTATTTTGTAACACAGACTTATGCTTGTTGGATTTTAAGAACAAATATTTTGTTTATGTATGTTTGTAATTATTTTTAAATGGAATGTATGTTTAAAGTTAATCAAAGGTTCCGCAGCGCAATTTAAAAAAAATGGCTTAGATTTTACGGTTTTACAAACTAATACTAGACTACCATATGTACATAATGATGAAATCTATTAAGTACAAAAACATACAAGATTGAATACAATATTCTATGTCTAACGGCCCGTGTCAAACTAACATGACAATGTCCTACCCATTTAGCCAAATCCTTTTATATCTTTGCGAGTGAATTACAACTATTCTTGTTATTTGACCGGAAGATCCTTGTATCACCAACCATGTTATTAGTTCACCAATGCTAGTGGACATTTCCCAACAAAACCACCTCATTATTAAGAGAAACGCCCCAATAAAATAGTATCTAACTTTTGTATTATTTATCTATATTAAGACGAAACCTTATTAATAATTATTGTATGTAAAACTTAAAAAAATGTACTTGTTCATGTTACCTAAGTTTTCTTATAACGTCCAACTTACTTATTAGTTAACCATCTCATTAACCGATAAACGGCTTCATTAACCGGTTAACTATCCTATTAAAAACCGAAACCATTAAGTTTGAATTAAACATAACCGAAAATATTGGTTATAGTTAGATTTATTAAAGATACAAAATGAAAACTATAATATTCCAGGGACCATTCCTGTATTTATCCAAAAAATGTTCCAAAGGGGTTTCGGAACCCTACAATCCTACATAAACCAAGAATTTTACTCCGATAAAATTTCAGGCAACTGAGCAGAGGCGTATCAATGAAGGCCGTCGTCCAGCGAGTTGCCTCTGCCAGCGTCGAGGTCCGTAGGATACACACACACACACACTCAAATGCACATATATATTTATATGCATCAGTCTCATCAGTGTATATATAAGTAATTTCAGGTGGAAGGGCGTACGGTGTCGGCAATTGGGCCGGGGCTGCTTGTGCTCGTCGGAATTCACGATCTCGATATTGATTCCGATGCTGATTATATGTATGATTTCTTACATTAACACCACTTTTTCGTTTTCTAATTTGTCATTTTGTGTACTCATAGTCCTAAGGAATTTGAGGTAAAAAATTGAGAGAAATGAATGTGGTTTGATGTTTGTTTGCAGATGTCGTAAGGTGTTAAATATGAGATTGTTTCCTAACGAAAAAACTGGCAAAACATGGGATCAAAGTGTAACTCTCTTTATTCTTTTTCTCTCTTAATTGAAGTACCATTTGGAATGATAAGTTCCCTCATTTATGCAGTAGAGTTCGCTTCTGATTTTGAGAATTCAAACTTTTTACATTTCAGATTATTTGTTTCTGACTTTAAAGATTCTAATATTGTATGTGTATGTAGTTAGTTACTTTGAATTTCAATTTACACCAAATGTTTAAGGGGAGGGATGAGATAGAAGGATTGTGAAAGGATGAATATTCAATGGTACATATGTTTGACTATTGGTCAAATCGACGAGTTTCACCTTTAGATTTATATGTTTCCTGAAATTTTTATGACAAATTAATGGTTAAATTAGGCTTCCTATGAAACACACTGCAGAATCATGTTTTTTATTGTTAATTTATAAGAGATGAATGATGTTTAAGGAGGCTATCAAGTATTCATGACATGAACCGGACACGGAAATAACAGGTTCGGGCTTTGGTCTAAACGTGTTTGGATCGGAAACTGGTTGACACGCATGACATATTTTATAAACAGGTCATGTACGGGTTGGGTTATAAATTAATGGCCAGCTAATTTTAAAAAAAATTAGAATTAGAAAAATAAATTATAAACTCAATTTGTCAACCTGGTTGTGACCCGTTCAACCCGTGTATAACCTGATAATGACTTGCTTACAACACGATGACAACTTGCCACCAGTTTGACGCTTTTAGATGAATGGGCATCGGGGTTGTGTCCGAGTTACATTGTAAGCCGTAAGTGTGTCTAGTTTAGGGTTGATTTTCGACACCAATAGTTAAACCGGTCTTGTTTGGGTGGGTGATATTGACCCACCAACCTGAACCCCAACCTGAAGGCTATCCAAGTATTATAATTACTTTACATACCATGCAAGAATGCACTCGTATCGTTGATACCATTTCTCTCTAAACTATGCTAAACGAGGAAAATGTCCTATTTTTTGGACTCTTCAATAGTTTTTTTATTTTTCTGAGTAGGGAAAGTAAGTAAATTCTTTTCTTTTTTCGATATTTGAATGTTATGTTTGTGATGTAGCATGTTTTCTTGTCAGATTTTATATAAATGAAACTAGATACATACTTGGACGGCCTATAAAGTAATTTCAATAGTCTGGTGGTCTTGATAAAATGCTTGAGTGCCCTTCTTATACATTATTCCAAGATTTAATAAAATTATTTTTGAAATAATTAACTACACAATTGTTGTTAGTCCAAACTACAGGAGCTATTATCTTTTATGATCGTATTTTAAGGGGTAAAAGATGTTTTACAATATAAATAACTTGAGCAACAGTCAAAAACCGACAGTCACAGCCTGACAGAAATAGTCAAATTGGAACTCTCTTTCATATTTGAAAACAATGCAGCATACAAATTCATTATGCTTAGTATATAATAAGGTTTGTGTATATTGGCAGGTAATACAGAAAAATTATGAGGTTCTATTAGGTAATAGAAATATGCTTATATAGTTATATATTTATTTTTTTCCCCTTTCATGTAATGTTTTTATAGAAAATAAAAAAAAGAAGTTATTTTGTTTATTTATTTATTGCTTCTAACATTATGTGGTGGTGCAGTGAGTCAATTTACATTGTACGGGATACTAAAGGGTAACAAGCCAGATTTTCATGTTGCAATGGCACCCGATAGAGCTAAATCCTTTTATGCTTCTTTAGTGGAAAGATTTCAAAGAAGCTACAAATCGGATGCGGTGAAAGGTACTTCAGTTTTTCATGTTTATGGATTTATAACAATTTATAAAGATACCGACCAAAATAGCTTTTGTGTTTGCAGAATGGCCTTTTTGAAACGCATGTTTCTACTTGTTTTTTTCTTTTTTAAATTACGTTTAAACATAGATAATCACTTTTGTCTTATTGTTATCGAAATTTGCAAATGCAATAATCAGATAATATTCCTCGAAACCTGATCATGTATAGTCATATACCCTCTTACTCTGCTTCACATTTGCTTGATATCAGAAAGTTTAAATAGATGGTGCCAATGGTTGTTTGCTTAAAAATTATGGTTATCAACACAGAAGCTGGTATAAGTTCATCCCTAGATTTATACTTGCAAAGTTATGACATGTATATTCTGTGAAAGCTTTTTTTTAATTAATATTAAATAATTTAGGCACACAAATGAAAACCATTGATACTAGCAGAAGAGTAAATGTTTAAAAAGTGACAATTATGGTGGTAATTTAAACCCCTTTTACTCTATAGTTGATTGATTTAGGTTACGTTTTAACTCTAATAGGTCCAATTTGAAAACATAGCTAAAATGTGGAGTGGATTAAACGGGTTGAAAGTAGCCTAAACACAAAAGTGGTATTTTAACATCATAAATTGATTTATTCAAATAAAAAATATATTATTTTTTATATAATGTTCGATAGATTAATTATATGCAAAAGTGAAAAAGTATGAAAAAATAAATAAATTTGTCACAACGTGGTGTTAGAACTTAGAAGTATACATGTTTTAAGTATGGATTGTTAACCAATGGGGGACAAACTCCCTTTTTTGTTTTACTAAAGCTTCGTAAATATCTATTATTAACTTGTTTCGTTAATAGTCAACATATTAGGGGGTGGTATCCTTTCACACTATCACACGGTCATGCCAGCTTTTCTCGCCATTAGATTGACTATCACATTAAACCCCTAATCCATCACAGTTGTATAATAGAAACTATGGAAATAAAGAATTCTTTGACCAAATATAGTCAAAATCGGCTTCAATGACATCACGTCTTTTATAAATTTGGTATAATAAAATCACTGGCCTTAATTTGAACATCGCCGCCAATAATATCACACCAAAAGCTAATTCAAAGAACACACTTTAGAGGGAAATGGAAAACGAAATAACACTATGCTTTTTAACAACTATATCCAATCCCTTCTCAAATACGGGAGAGATAAGATGTAGGCAGTTTCTTTAGCATGTAGGGTACTTCTCTAAATACATCAGACACATATCGCGTCATTCAAAGTTCTAGTTTAATATAATATTGTAGAACATTGTGCTTTTTTAACTATCTTCTACATTTATACCCAACAAAACTTGCAACAATCGTTTTGCTTTCTGTCTTCAGATGGAGTATTCGGGGCTATGATGAAGGTAAGTTTTCTAACACGTTAGGTCTCTTTTTGTGACACTTAGATTTCCCAAGTTACGTGTTGTTACACTCGTAAATCACTTAAATGATTAAAAATGGAAATAACGTAAAACTCCTCAGCAACATATATGATTTTCTCATATCTACGTGCGTGTGTGTTTCTGTTTTATACTCGCACACTCCTTATCAAATTTACTAAACCTAATCAAATTTATTTAGAGATGTGAACAGTCTGCACAAGACTGCTGCTTCACTACTTTTCGCTTGTATAGAATATAGATAAACAGAAAACTAAATTGTTTCAAAGTTTGTTCCTGTTACTCTTCATTTTGATTTGTCTAACATGTAATTCTCTGCTCATCGGAAGGTCAATTTGGTCAATGATGGTCCAGTTACAATGCAGCTCGAGTCACCAAAGTCATCAATGTCAGTTTGCAAACTTTAGGGGTTCCAACTTTATTTTAGGGCAAAGGATATATGCTGCTAGCGGCACCTAAGTTAGGTGCCGCCACACTCACATACCTCTTGAATGAGCAAATACTGAGATGACAAAATTACTCTTTGTTAGTGTGGCAGCACTTAACGGGTCAATCGGGTAATTATTTGATACAGGTCGGGTGTACCTGAGATACTCCAAGCACATCATTATCTTTTTTTAAGCAAGTTTTTTTTTAAAGTATTGATTTGATAAATACTATCACAAAACCTATATTACCATAGTAATCTAATTTTTTTCTGATAATAAAGCGTTTTAGAAGATTTTACGGATTTAAGTCTACTTTCAACGACTTTAAACCCATTTGACCTGTTTCTTAAAACAACATTTTCGCATAGCCTTTTCGCTCATTGGATATATATCTACCCGTTAACATGTAATTGTTTCAAATTGTCACATGCAGAGTCACAAATCATGCAACAGAAGTGGAAACAACTATTAATGGAGAGTAATTCGGGTGAACACATGATTTAGCTATTTATTTGGGGTTTAGTTCATCAAAATATATCTAATTTGTCACAATTTGCTATTGTGTATCGGATTTTAAAGTTTTCTATTGTGTGTATTGAACATTTAATTTGTCGTTATTGTATATTTGTCACAATTTGCTATTGTGTGTATCGGATTTTAAAGTTTTCTATTGTGTGTATTGAACATTTAATTTGTCGTTATTGTATGTATTAAACTTGTACGTTATTTCCTCTTTTTTGTAACCAAAATACATATAATAGCAATGAATTAAAAGTTTGATACACGCTGATAGACTCGATTGAAGTGATTTGCATTTGTATTTCTTGTAAGCAAATGTATTTGTTATCGTCTTCAACATGTATTTATATATGAACGAGTTGATTCGGACTCGCATTGCAGCGAGAAACAAAAATAAGGAAACAAAATATTCAAACTGATATTTATGTTTAAATATTTAAAATAAAATTGAAGATTAAGTTAGACCAGAAGATATTCATTTATCCATGAAAAATGTATACTTCATTAACTTATAAGATAGCTACAATAGTTGTAACTTGTGCAAAATAATCAAGATTCAATAATGGTTTAATCATAAAAGTTTTTTTTTAAATCATATTACCATAAAGTTTGAATTTGTTATGATTTAAACTTTAAACTTTTTTTAAATAATTTAAAGTTTGAAGTTTTGTTAAAAAAACCGAGTAATCACTTAAGTTTTGTATAGTTTTCGATTTTACTCTCTTTACTTATTATGCATTTTACTTTTTATTAGAAAATTAACAAAACTTAGAGGGTTAAACCATTTTTTAACAGAAAGTTAAGGGTTAAATCATTTGAGAAAATTTTTTAAGGTTTAAACTAAAAAGAAGATGTAACTTTGAGGATTAAATAATAATAAATTCAAACTTTATGGTAAAACTGTTTGAAAAAAAACTTTGATGATTAAGAAACTGAAGTAAAACTTTGACGGTTAAACCATTATTGACCCAATAATCAATTGTTTTATGCATAAGAAAAATAACTCATGTATTCTTATTTTTTTCATTAAAAATTATAATTTTAAACTTTAAATTAAAAAAAATTCTTATTTCAATCACCCGTTTGAAATGAATATATATATATATATATATATATATATATATATAATCATGATCAAATAAGAGTGGTTTAAAGATAAGAGGTGTAAGAGTTATTTTAAATGTGACACGTGGCTTAAATTACAAAAGGGTATAAAAGGTATTCTGCATTAATAATTTATTGTTTATCAAGAAATAAGAATATAAAAAAGGGAACCGTCCCTTTCTCTCTCATCTTAAGCTCTCTCTCTTTGATATAGCCGTCAAACCCTAGCCTCGTCGGTGCGACCGCCGTTAGCACAGGGCAGTAGAGATCGAGCTTGTGTAGGGACACCCATCTGCGTGGAGGAGAAAACGGTGACGTCATAGAAGCGTTCGGCGGGAGAAGATCGGAGACGACGGATAGATTCTAACCTAAACCATCACAGAACCGCCCTCACTCCACTGGCGATTTTATCCTCGTCGGATTTACTCCGACCAGCGAGCCTGCGCATCAGCTTTGCAACCTTCTTCCATGTTTGGATTCTATGGAGAACGTCAAATCTTCTCAACCTTCCTCCACCCCTGTTCTATTCGACCATCACGGTGTGACATTGACGGCCTGATGCCGCCCAAATCCACCATCGCCGACGTGCCCTGCTCTACTATTGCCGCCCAAACCGCTTCGATTTTGAGAACCCTCACCGTTCGACTGCATCAGATCTGAAGAGTAGCATCAATTTTGGGTTTCAGCAAGGTTGATTTTTTCAGGGTGTATGTATATCAAGCCTTCAAAACAATTTCTTCATCAATTTCTAAATTCGATTTTTGAAGAAGGCAAACACATCTGGAAATGAGTTATATTCATCATTTTTGAATAAGTGTGTGTCATCAATTGTGAAATTAATCATTTTTTAAACCATTCTGTTGATGAAGCTGGTATGTTAATCCAATTCAAACTAGATCTAGTGTATTAATTCATCATTTTTTTCTTGATGAATATTGTGTTACTTGAATTGATGAATTGGTGGTTACACGTCACCCATTTTTTGGTACTTTCTGTTAATTCGTCAATTTTTTGTTTGATGAATATGGTTTGTTTTTTAGTACTGTCTTTGTTTTGATGAATATTGTGAATTTAGATTCTTGTTAATTCATCATTTTTTGAGTACTGCTAATCATTTTCTGGGTTCATCATATTTTTAAACAAATTACACCGTGATTTTTGAATTAATTGTTCCTGAAATCTCGCTCATCATTATAATCATTAAAAATTGATGTATATTGTCATTGCCAATTTTACAACTTCAAAGCCTACGTGTGAGTCAACTTATTGCACTATTCTTGCTTTGACGTGGCATGCCACATCATCAAATCCAATGGATGAAAATGCCTTTTACCACTCTTACCTATATCTCACTCTTACTATATCCCTTCCCTATATATATATATATATATATATATATATATATATATATATATATATAAAAGAGACATTAGATGTTGGATATAATTAATAGGGTTGTGTTCAATAAAGTCCATTTAAAAAACATAGTCCTGACATTTTAATATTCAATCACAGGTGATTCGGTATACATCACATGTGATTTGTAAAAATATCACATGTGAAATATGAAAAATTACGAAAATGCCACTCCACCCAGATTTGTAAAATTTGATCTGGAACATTGATGACATTGATCCAAAGGCTAAAATTAGTTACTTAGAACTATGAATTAATTATGGACTATATTTAACATTCTTCATAATTAATAACCAAGTCTTTAACTAAACACTGTAAAAGATAATCTATTTTATACCTTGAGGAATGTATCTTTTTTAATAATATGATTTTAAAAAATATAAGTTTAGATAAATATCATGTTATAATTAAATTAATATTGAAATGTAGATAAAATAAGAAAGTTTTAAATATATAATATCTACACTAAATATTGTATGCTAGAATTTATAGGGGGATAACAAATAACATAGTGAAATTAATTAAGTATTCTAAAAAAAAGGATGATTATTTGGTGTTGCATAGCATTAACGCTTAACAGGGAGAAAAAGAAACATCCTTTTAGGGTGTCGTTAGGTATCTTTCCCTCCGTCTCATATACACATGTCATATTAATAAGTTAACTTTTTTTTATATATATCATAGGATGAGAAATACAATAATCCACGTCCTAAAAGGAACTACTTAGCATTAAAGTTTGCGTTGCACAACTACAAAGAAAAAAAATAAAAGTGCATCTGTCTAGGTTCGAACCGTGGATCAAGGCTTTCGCAAGCCAACGTACTTACCATTCAACCAATGAAAACATAGTTCCAACTTTACTGTTAAACTACTGTAGAAACCCGTATATTATACGGGTTGGTCATAGGTAACTTATAAATAATAAAAATTATATGAAACATTTATAATATGAAATAAACTATAAAATCGCATAGTAATCATAAATTTGAAAATATTTGTTTGTATATAAAGTTAGATGTGTTGTTACTAAAGTAAACTTAAGGTACATCAAAATTAAATAGAAAAATGTAAAAACTGTACATATACAAAAAATACATATACACAACATAAACGGGACTTATCTCCCTGATTGTGGAAGAATCTTGTTATAAAATAGATAGAAACTTATATTGTGTAACATGTGATTAATTGCACAAAAATTTAATTACATAATGAATCAAAGATATTCACAAAACAGTCCTAGCAATAATAATTTAACATAAGAGAAATCCATACTAAAAACAGAAAAAATAGAGCAAACATAGGTTAAATCCAAAAAAACCAAACTAATGCTCTTATCCAAGAAAAATATATAGTAAAACATTAAGAGAGTGTTTGGTAGAGAGAAAAGAAAAGGAGAGAATTGTAAATAAAAATGGGGTGAAATAGAAATGGGGTGAAATAGAAATGGTGAGAAATGGAAACGAGTAAAAAATTCCTTTATTTGATACCATCAAGAAATGAAATCGAGAAATGGTGGCTCAGGTCGCCGGAATCTCGTCGACGGCAGCGGCGACACTGCCTTGCCGACGTCGGACTACTCGTCATCGCCAGAACAGACAACGACAACAGTTTAGGGTTCGATTGCAACAGATGATGACAGCGACATCGTAAAAGAAAACGATCGAGGGTTCAGATGCAGCGTTAGCCACCTCCCCGATGTCGACGATTTAGGTTTTAATCACCTACAAACACGCTGCAACAAACGTCGGCTGCGGCCTTTGCCCCCCTCACCGTACGTCGACAACGTGAACAATGATGTGTAGAATCGATACACGTCGACGACGATGATGACACATCGCCTCGTCGAACACATATCGCCCCTCGCCGGAAACATTGAAACACCAGGTCGGCTGCCTATTTCTCTCCATTTTGTAGAGAAATGAAAATACAAAGGAGGTTGAGAAAAGGAAATGATGGGAGAAACCATTTCTCCCTCCAAATGAAAACCCATTTCTTCTAAACAAGAGAAATCACCTCATTTCCTTTTCTCCTAATTTATTTTCTCTCTATTAAACACCCCCTAAGGTCACCAAGGGTAAAGGAATGGTACCCAGTAAAATTTATTCAATAAAATAAAAATATTTACATGATTAAGGAAGGAATTCCCTCCTAACTACACAAATCTAAATGACCAACTAAAACATGCTTGGTAAAAAAGATCAAAAACCAAAACTCAACTATAAATCTTAAAATTTCAATATTAGTCCTATTGGAGCTAAACAGAAAAATAGATCTAAAAGAGAAAATTATATCAAATTTCTAATATTCTTATATTTCAAAGTATAAACTTCCATGCCATCTTTAGTTAATACAACAACATCCTAATCTCTATCTCTTTAGAGCTCTGATGAATATCACAATCAACCATATAGGTGTAGCATTAAAAAAACTAATAATCATGTGAGCTAATTGTGCAATAATGAAGAAGCTAATAAATACATCTGCAGAGCCTTCTTAATCTCCAAATATGTATCCCCAATCAAAACTTATAATAACATTTAAACTTATAAGTATATTTTTCATTTTAGAAAATACCTTAGAGAAATTATATATAATAACATTTGCGCAATTGTTAGCTAACTAGTGGGTAGCTTAGCTGCGTTTTATGCCGGGGATTAATTACTTTTTAATCGAGTTTGATTAGATTATTCATTTACTATTTTTTACTAAAAAACCTAAAAAAAGAATTTTTTTAAACCACTTACACAAAAATGGTAAATTTAATTTAGATATGAAACTTAAAACAATTGAATCGCATGAATATTTTAAAAGTAATTTAGCTTCCATGTATCTTAAAACTACGTAAAATATTTAAACAATGAGAGCCTATTTCATTACTAACAAATTTGACTTGGATTCTTTTTAATGGCAAGTATTTGTATAATAAAAGAACTACATAAACTTAACATAAAAAGAAACTTCACAAAAGCATTATTATATCCAACATCTAAGACCCTCATTTTATCTGGAAACCTACACAAAAAGAATTCCAAAACTTATTTGGATAATTGGATTATTGGAAAATGGTACATCTACATTAAAAATTATTGACTTAAAGTTTATAATATACATTTCATAGTCTAAAGAATTATAAATAATATAGAAAAGCCTTGAAATAAAAAATAATTTGTTATCTTGTTATAGAAAAATAAAACAACAAAACAAAACAAATTATGCGAGATGAAGTATAAAGAGGGTAAAAAGAATATTAAGTAATAGTATTATAAAAATAATAGTAAATAAATAATTTAGTTGACAATATACAACTATAACATGTAATAAAAAATAATATTTTATAATAATAATAAATGATAGAATATAATTAGCCTATTAAAAAACCACATGCTAGAAAATTTAAAAGACACAAAAATAAAGAAGGTAAGACTCAAAACCAAGCATTGAGCACCATATGCAATTACCTTTACCAATCATTCTAGACTTCCTTTTGAAATTCTTTTGAAAGTTTAGATATATACCCATTTTTTTAATATAGAAAAGGACAAAAAATGTTCCTCTAATTGTATGATATCTTCTAATCTTTTAATATATATAAAAGACTAACCTTTATCAATATAATTAGAAGATCTTGTTCATTCATTTAATCATAATTAAATCCTAATAATTTATTTAATCAAATTTGAAAGTCTAATTTTGACTTTAATAGTCAACATTGAAAGCTCAATTTTTAAAATTTAATTCTTATACGAGATAAGATAGTTCATAAAAAATAATATTTTAAATCTTTTATTAAATGAAGTGTACACATCATTTAATAATTATTTTTCTAATTACTCTTTTATTTATTTTAGAAGATGGGTTGTACGTACTTACTTTTTTAAGCTAAAACATACGGTATTTATTACATAGTTAGATTACATAGATACTTAAATATTGTTTAATATGAATTATTTTCATTTGATTTTAAATATGCATGTAATGTTGATTGGTTAGAAGTTAAATTACAAAGACTTGTATTCTTTAATAATTTGTGTTAAAATTTATTAGATAATTTTAATAAAATTATTAGATAATTCAAGCTATTGGATTTAGATAAAAATTTTAATTATCAAATCTTAACCATTCATTATGGTAAACATTAAAACCCAATTTTGACTTTTTTTTGTCAAGATTCAATTTTGACCTTAATTTATCATCTAATCTAAAATAAATAAAAAAATAACTTTAATAAAATTTATTAGATAATTCTAGCTATTGGATTTAGATATAAATTTTAATTATCAAATCTTAACCATCCATTATGGTAAACATTAAAATCCAATTTTGACTTTTTTTGTCAAGATTTAATTTTGACTTTAATTTAAATGAATTTATTAGAGATAATTTTATATATGCTCTTCTTAAACCCTAAAATATCTTATTTGCCCAACTATACCTTACAAATATCATATTTACACTTTATAATATTTCAAAATATCATATTTAACCAAATTTTTAGTTTTATCATTCTAAAATATTATATATTTTTTAAAATATATACGTAGTAACTAAATAAAACAAATGTTTTGTAGGCGAGTTTGTAAGTCTCTTGGACTTCAAAACTACCCAGGGTTCGATTCTCCATTACGTCATTTTTGTTTTTTCTTTCATGTGTGGACACTCCTTTCTAACCATTTGATTATTATATTATATTTTTAAAATAATTTGTTTTATATGTTTTCTATATAAATCTGAAAACATATTTTTTAAATTGAAATACTAAATGTATTTGTGACAATCTTATTTTTATTTATATGTCAATATGAATTTTATCATAATACGATACTTATGTAAAAAACTATTTCTCGAAATCATAGTACTAATAAATTATGTTTAAATATAGTTTGCTAGTTTGTTTGAAGTAGTTCTTACGTACTATACAAAATATGAACCATTTTACGATAAATAATAAGGACGTAGTTTAAGGATTGTGTGAATGATACAACATTAAGTATAAATTCTTATTTTTACATTCCACCGTAATGCACGGGTTAATTTTATCTCGTTAACTATTAAGGACTAAACTTATAATAAAATATAAATCACATGTAATTTTTATTTTTAAGTGTACGTTCAAGACATATAATTAATTACTCTAAACCATAAGTATATATGTTTTTTTGTAATTTACTCTAAAATGTCATAGGGACAATATATGTAATTTATTAAAGTGGCATTTTTCATATCACATGATCATTAATAGATGCATTATACGTCCATCCTATTTAGTTACCAAAAGCGTGATAAATTATAAAAGTAGGTACGATATGTATATCTTAAAATATTTAGTTACGAAATGTAACACTCATAACAAATCATCATAACATTTAAGACATAAAAGATATATAATATTAGAGCACATATCTTAGTTAGTTTCACACTAATATTCATGGGAAATTATCGTAATATTTATGAGATAACAGGGCCGTCTTAAGGGCCGGATCACCTGGGCAATCGCCTAAGGCCATGGTTAGGTGGGACCCACAATTAGTATAATCTTTTATATATATGTGTATGTAATCAAGTTTTTTAAGTCCAAATGTACACATAGATAGGAAAAAAAAGGCAAATTTCTTAGGCCCAAAATTTGAAACACAAACTTAGAAATTGAAATAGCAATCGGCTTGGAAATCTTGGACCAATAGCAACCACATAGGTGAGAAAAGAAAAACGAAATCAATGTTGCAGAAAACTATTTGATTATGAATCAGAAGTAGAGGCTTAGGGGAGATAGTAGAGACGATTGACCTCATTATTGGTGATTGGTTCTCCTTTTGCCCCTTATTGATTATTAGTTAATTAATTTGTTTTAATTATTTGAAATCACTTACTTACTTGAGTTACTTGTTAATTGGTTATTTTAAATCACTTGAAATTTAATCAGTTGATATCAACTATCAAGTTTGTTAGTGTCACTTATTTATAATCTTGAAACGCTTGAAAATTAATATTTATTACTTATTTAGTTTATTAGTTAAACTGGTTACTTGAATCACTTGAAATCAAGTTAATTAGTGTGTTTACTTGAATAATTGAATTACTTGATATCAAGTTAATTGGTTTGTTTACTTAAATACTTAAATCACTTTATAATTAATTAAATAAATCATGTTTTCTAAAATGCATTTGTCATATAGCAAAAAACAGAAAGAAAAGAGAATAATTTGAAAACTCAAAGCAATCTAAAAAAGGATCAATGGATAAATTAATAAAATTTGAAAATCTAAACAATTGTAAGTTTATTATTTAGTATTTTTATATATATTTTAGATTGATTTTGTAAATTTTAATATTTTTAGGGGCCAATTTTTTCTTTTTGTCCTAGGTCCCGGAAAAGATTGAGACGGCCCTCGAGATAAGACATATAATTCTAGAGTACCTATATTAGTTACTTCCATACCCACATTTATAATAAATCATCATAATATTTAAGAGATAATATATAATTCTAGAGCACTTATCTTAGTTACTTCCACACTCATAAATACTTTTAAATGAAGAGTAAGTTATTTCATTACCTACTCATTTAAGTATTTACGAATGTGGAAAAATCTATCATAGATGCTTCTAGTTTCACACATTCTTTTTCCTAATATTAAAGTACGCCTTTTTCAAAATAATCTACAAATTATAGATGTTGGGATCTTATATATAATTTGTTTATAATATAAAGTTAAATAAAAAGTTCAACTTTACTTATTACTATAAATATCTTCTGGTTCTTTCTACAACCAAACCAACCAAAGAAAGCCCCAGTATACCAACTTTGACAAACCATTCACTGTTTTTAACATGGCATTGCACTTTAAAGTGAAGTAAAAGATTTCCTATGAACCTACTCATTATCCTAAGTTGTTAAGATTTCAATCTAGTGAAAACAGTACATTTTATAGCATCCCATATTCCCATTTATAGCAACATCAAAATTAACATAAGATCCAGCTTAAGTACTCTCTAAAGATCAAGTTTAAGAAATAGGACACTTAAATGAGTACAAGTACAAGCATTGTGAAATTTCTAAAATGTGTCACAGTTGGAGATGGAGGGGTTGGGAAGACATGTCTGCTTGTTTCTTATACTAGCAATACTTTTCCTTCGGTATGATTCCGTTTCATCTCATCGTGCGAATATGATTAAACTTGATCAAAACTTAGTTAGAAAACTAATATTTTTCCAACATTCTTTAATATTAGAACTAGTTTATCAGTTTATGTGTGTATATTCTTATCTGTTTTAATGTTTTTGATGGTAGGATTATGTTCCCACAATATTTGACAACTTCAGTGCTAATGTGGTGGTTAATGGGAGTCCTGTGAACCTTGCCTTGTGGGATACTGCTGGTAATATATGATCAAACTCTTTCTTTTGGTTATCTTTTTAATTTAAATTTCCCCTATATATGTTATTATTTTCAGAAACACCTGTTTTTCTTTGCATGCAAAAAGAAAAATAATATTTAGATTAAATAGTAATAAATCTATCATTTCTAATATCATGGATTGCAAGACTGAATCAAACAGGACAAGAGGATTACAACAGATTAAGACCACTTAGTTACAGAGGAGCAAATGTTTTTCTCTTGGCATTTTCTCTTATCAACAAAGCAAGTTATGAGAACATCTACAGAAAGGTCCTCATCACCTTTAATTTTTTTTCTTACAATTTTTAACCCAAAATTGTATAACAAGAGTTATTATCCTATTATCTTTACAATTGTTTTAATTTCCTTATTAACAGTGGATTTTGGAGCTCAGACACTATGCACCTTCAGTACCAATAGTCCTTGTGGGAACTAAACTTGGTGAGTTATATACAAGTTTAACCAACCGGGCCATGAGGAAAAGTCTGTTTTGTTTTGTATATTTTCGAGTTAAGGTTTATTTTGTAACATGCGAATTAATCCCATTTGAAAACACTAAAAACATATGCTGCAGACTTAAGAGATGATATGGAATACTTGGGTAATCATCCTGATGCAACTCCAGTTACAATCTCTGAGGTACACATGCAACATTTCTTTTTGGAAAGAAAAAATCTTAAGCGTTTTTACGGAAGATAGTTATACAAAGATGGGGCAGACTTTGTCACGCCATCACATTGACTGTAACTTAAGTATCACATTGAAACCCTACTTAATAAAAAATTACATCAACTCATTCAATGCACACATATAAGAAATAATAGCTTGACGCTGGACCGATCATGCAGGGTAGTCGGCCATCACAGTACTGCCGATTACTTGTGCAATCCCATCCCATTATATGAATAATACAATGATTCTAAAAGTGGTCATATGTCAAATACTTCAGGGACAGGATCTCAAGAAGATGATTGGTGCAGCTGCTTATGTAGAGTGTAGTTCGAAAACTCAAAAGGTATCAATAAATTCACTTTTTGTTTACTAATCTTATATTTGTTTTGGAAAATTAAATGTATAGAAACTGCAGCTCATGGAAGGGTCCTTAACAAGTGAACAATTGCTGTTAGTTATGTGCATATAAGCTAAGCTATATATGTTCATGACATAATGTTTGTTCTGGCAAAGACCAAGCATTTTACACCTATTTATAGCTGTTTATTTTCAGAAATGTAAGTTTTTATCACTAATTTTCATCACTAACTCGAGACTAAATTCCACAGGCACAATGTTATGTTATACTTGGGATAACCGTGCTCCTTTCGGTTTTCTTAACTCATTCTAACTTAAATAATGCGAATGTTACAGAATGTCAAGGCTGTCTTTGATACCGCAATTAGGGTTGCTTTGAAGCCACCAAAAAGAATGAAGAAAAGGCAACAGAAAGAAAGGCACTGCATATTCCTTTAAGTAGAGTTTTTAGTCAAAGCTATTAGTTTATTTTTTGGCAAGTGTTGTTATATCAATACTCTTTGTACTTGAATATTGTGCTTATATATATACCTTCTTGGAGATATTGAGGTAAATACAAAGAAAGGGAATGATAAACATACTCTACTACCTTTTAAGATTTGAACCTTAAAAACTCAAAAGCTAACACACACATAATATGGTGAGTTACAAAGACGAAGATGAACACCTTCAAACACACACTAATTACGCCTTCAAACACACACCGATTCTCTTTATAACTTACGATTCAAGTTTGATACTTGAATCCTATTTATACACAATGAAATTACAATAAACACCCTCAAGAAAGGGTAACTACAAAGAGGATTGGTCTTTCACTACCTTCTAATTATAGACTAAAACTAAATTGTAGCTATTACAAGAAATCATAAATACATATGAGTCCTTGCATTTAAACAAAAGATATTTTCACCCTTAACATATTTACTACTCTTGTATATAATTAAAATGGTACTAACAAACCTACAACTTGTACTTGAGACCTAGTGGTTGAGTGGTTGGACCAAATGGGGCTACCAAGTAAATTAGAGCTTCTTGGTAAGAAAATCAAAATGTTAATTAATGAAACAAAAGAAAATAATCATGCGATCAAAACATTTTTATGTAGTAAACACTAGAAGAAAAAAGTTCTTTTCCGACAACAATATCCCTGAAAAACCCGTTGGAAATAGTCGTTTTCAACGAATTTTGTTTGTTGGAAAAAACCTCCTCGTAAAAATAGAATTTTGACGGGGTTTTTATGGATTAAACCACTTTTTATGAACTATTCCGTTGTAAATCCATTATTAAAGTTTTTCATACTAGCTACGGATTTCAAATGAAATTCAGACAAATCAAGACATGAGTCGAGAAAAAGAATTTCTACGGGTTTCCCGACAAATTAAATCATTTTCGACAAATAAATCCATTGCTAATATGTTGGAAATGTTTTTTGTACTAGCTATGGGTTTCCAACAAAATTCTGATGAATTTAAAACTAGTCTTAACAAAAATACTTTTGATGGATTTTCTTATATCACTCATTTTATATGAAAGGACCCAATTATTTTTTATAATAATCGAAAGCTTTTCTTATATTAATGTTTTCCTAAAGATATAGAAAATTTTCACTTTTACAAAATACCTTGTTTTATAAATACAACTATTAACTACACAAAAACCGCTGCCAAAGCCGGGAGGTGTCAGGCGGAAGCTGGACCCTTCACTAGTACCCGTTGTATCTCTGAATAGGATAAACGTCACACGAGTAAGTATAAATGCTTAGTGAGCACACAAACATCAACACAAAAGCATAACCACATGTAACACCGCTTGGTAAAACAATGAATTTAATAAAAAATTGCTTCTTTAATATGCGTGGGTCCTTTTAAACTCAAATACTATTAGGTCATGCAACGGAAATTCAACTTAAAAGTTAGACAACAGATATTTACAATCCAAAATCCTGAAACAACTTGTTTGGTGTTATTCTAGACAACGACCGACCATAAATAACACAACATAGCATAATTAAAGTGAACCTTCCCAAAAATATGTACAACCATCAGCATGCAACCCATCTCACCAGACCACCTAATCTTTACCTGTAAATAGGATCAACGAAACAACATTAGCTATATAAAATAGCTAGTGAGTACAAACTTACCACAAGTATCAATAAAGCGAGTCACATAACACAGGAATAAGCAAATAATGCTATCCTATCACATTACGGTGTGCTGACAAGATCGGTAAGAGTCATATCTTGTAGGATAGGTAGTCCCACTCAATAACATAAACCGGGGGATCAGACACAACCATTTGCGCTGGTGGGGGAGCATACAGCAGTCCACCAAACATCATTATGGAACCATAGGCTTCTTCGGTAATCTAGCTACAACCGGCTGATTACCACTCACGTTAAGGAACGGCGGTCCTGTAGAACCTACGACCCGGAATTATGCTCTCGAGTCACCGTTAATCCCGAATTATGACCCAAAGGCCCCCATGGGATCCAGCCACGTCAGCTGACCTTAACCATGTCACAAGAAGTCCGCGGACAATTCACATACACATAGCTGACCCAATCAAGATCAATCAACAAGCATGCATATTCACAATTTCAACGAGGCGGATCCAATCTGAATCCTATAGCATGTATATCAACAATTTAACTAGGTGGATCCAATCTGGATCCCATAACGTACATATCATCAAGTCTAACTAGGCGGCTCCAATCTGGATCCGCTGGCATGCATACCACATATAATCAACAAGTATTAAGCTTGGCATATTACATGAAAACAACATGGTAAGGCTTAAACCTTTATCTTTAAGCATTTCTGAATTAGAACTACAACATTTAACATACTATAGTATCCGACTAATCAAATTAGGCAACTAGCAAACAAGTCCCACTCTATTGAGACTTATGAAAGCCAGTACTCACCTGAGGAGCTTATAACAAACATATATTTTTCTCCGGCTCTGCTAACGTATCAGGTTCACCTAAAACATCATTACTTGCATTAAGCATTTGCACACACGAAGCATTGTTACTATAACACGAACAACAACCCCTAAAGGCACCTTAAGTCAACTTACAAGGCCACATCGACCTTCTAAAGGTTACAACACAGAAGTTAAACAATCTGTTTACTGCTACTATAAAACATACCCTTGCGGCCGCAAGCTTCGATGCTTCCACCTGTAAGGGCCTTTTCTTGTGCCCACAAGCACCATGCCTTGCGCCCGTAAGCCCCATTCGAAGTCACTTCGAACCATCCATTCGAAGTCACTTCGAACCACCAATTTGAAGCCTTACTTACGGCCACAAAGATTGGTCTTTGTGCCCGGAAACATGATTCAAAGCGAATTCAAATCCATCCTTTGAACCATCAATGAGAAACAATGCTTACGGACGCAAGGGCAATTCCTTGCGCCCGCAAGCATACTTCAAACCGGCCATTCGAAGCCCCTTACGCCCGTAAGCAAACCTGTTTCAGAACAGGCCAGCTACAACCCCCTGTTTCGACTGTTTTCTTTCAAGGCTTCACCAAACGATTTTCTAAATGATTTCTAGTGTTCATACTTGATAGGGAACATCCAAATGAGTTCAAAAACATTCATTTCATCATTTCTAACAACTTACACAAGATTTGGGATAAAATTTAGTTGATTTCTAGTGTTCATACTTGATAGGGAACATCCAAATGAGTTCAAAAACATTCATTTCATCATTTCTAACAACTTACACAAGATTTGGGATCAAATTTAGTCATTTGACCCACTTGAATCAATTTTCATGAACTTGATCAAAATCATCATTTTAAGCTTGGTTTGATGTTCCAATCTATCCACAAGAGTTGTAAGAACAGATTGAAACATCAATTTTCAGTTCTTTAGTTAATTCATGCTTAACCCAATTTTAACCTTTGAACTTAAAAATGAAGAACTTGAACTTACAATAGGAGGAAGAAGATGATGATGATGTTAAAAACTGTTATGGACTCTTGGATTCAATACTTAAATATTTCTTCTTAGCCTTTTCCTTCTTCAAAACACAAGAACAATGGAGAGAGAGTTTGAATATTGTCTTTGTTTGTGTTTGAACAAGGAAACGTGGTATACACAAAGTCTTAAACCGACTTTGTTTTCAAGTTTATGTACAAGGGGTATCTTGTTCCCCCTTTTAAGTTACAACTTGACCCTCGTTTACCCGTTTGAACTAACGGGGATATTTTCGGAATCCTTACTTAAAACTATTTACTAATTCATTTATTTTATTCACATACTATTAACTTTATATTTTCATTTACTTTACTACTACTTTTATAATTTCATATAATAATTAAATATACATACTTTATTATTAGTTTGTCTAATTTACACACACGTATCTATTACATACAACTAGACCCAATTCGAGAATGTTACAAATCTACCCCCTTAAGAGGATTCGGTCCTTGGAATCTGCTCAGTAGGGGTGAGCATTTGGCCCGGTTGGACCGAACCGACTATTTGGCTCGGTTCTTAAAAATTGCCTAATTCGGTTCCAGTTCTAAACCAGTTTGGTGCCACCGGTTCCAGGTAAAGAACCGGAACCGAACTGAAATTTTTTTAAGAAGGCAAAACAATTTCATAATATAATAACCTAATAGTCTAACACTAATCCATTCAAGTTCAAAAAAAAATCATAACACATGTTTTACTATGACTCATGTTTTATTTTCTGTTTTAATTTATTTTGTACGTTGAACACCTGTTTTTATTCAAGTTTTAGCCACGTATGATGTCATTGATATAACCAAATTTAGATATATATTTTAAGCGATATATGTTTTATTTTAGCTTGTTATTGTTTGTAAATAAGTAAAAGGCACTTAATTATTTTCATTTGTTGAATTTCAGGTCAAAAAGGCGGATGATGAGAAGTTTTGAGCAAAAAACGGAAGAAACCAAAGAAATATGAAAAGCTGCCCGCGCTGACACACCTCCACTGTTTTGATCATATCTCACTCATACGAACTCGGATTGAGGTGATTCAAAAGTTCACGGAAACTAGACTCAGAGGGCTACAATTTCACTTTTATGGTTAAACTCTAAAAAAGCAATGTCGCGGCGCGCCCATTAAGGATATCGCGGCGCGACGCGACCTGATAAGAAAAAATTTTCAAATTTCAAAAGTGTTTTGGATCGCGTCAAACTTACCCGTCGCGACGCGATACTTAGCCGTTGCGACGCGACACTTAGCCGTCGCGACGCGACACCCCCGTTTTCAGTTTTTTATATAAACGAACGTCCAGATCGGTTTTGGGGTGAACCACCCAACTTATACTACCCAAATACTTCCAAAACATGTCCAAAAGTCATTCCAGGAGCTATGGAGCTTAATTTGAAGGATCGGAGCTTGATTTGAAGATTAAAGTGGCTAGGAAGCTTTGTTTTTACGGTTTTATCATTCTTTCCTTGTTTCTAATGTTTATTTATTACTTCCAGAAGCTTGATATGATTGTGATTGGCTAGTTTTCTTGTTTTCCTCCCTAGAGGAGATGATACTTTGTAAATATGTTTGATTTCCATTGATTAGAACATGTTTTCATCTCATAATTTGTCTTATAAGCTTACCAATAATCCATATGTGTTTAAGAATATGTTTTTTATTATTTATATTCCGAGTTTATAAAAATTAGAGGACCAATCTATTTTTATAGCTTTTATCATGATTAATTAGGATCAATAATTAATCTTGACTAGTGATTGATCATATCCTAGGCTTAGATAATCAAGAATGGAACTTTAATGTGTATGATTGGCATGTAATGACCTTTATTTGTCAATTTAACAATTTAGTAACCAAAACAATTGTTAAAGGTGGAGTCTTGTTTGACACGAAATTAAATACGTCTAATCATGCACTTAAACGATTTCTTGACCATAGAATTGAATAAATGCATGATTATAGGGTTAGAACTCGGGCCAAGAGTTTATCGATTATAGAAATCGGTATGAAATGAAACAAATGTTCATTGCACGATCTATTGGAAATTAAATGTTTTGAAAAAGTAGGAATCGAATCTAGAGAGGGAAAACTTTAATTTGATAAGTTTAATCCATAAAAATCTTTGCTTTTGTTGTTCTTGGTTTGCTTTTGAGTATTTGCTAGTGTTAGGAGTGATTTTAGATAATAAAGTTTGAATCTTTATTGATAAAATTCTAAATTCCCCCTTTTACTGTTTTAGATACTAGTTTAATATTTAATTAGTAGAGTTATATTTAAAATCATACCCGTTCCCCTAGTATTCGACACCCGTACTTATTTACTATACTACGATACGATTAGGTTCTCTTGCCTATTTGTGTTGTAGTCGTGCTGAATAACTCGGATTTATAAATTTAAAACTGGTACGCTACACGTACATCAGTCATCATGTAACTTTCTACGTTAACCCTGCTTTATAATATTCGAAGAAGTACTATGAGGACTATTTTGTTTAAATTCATTTGTCTCGAGGTATTGATTAGTTGTACAAAGTGTATAAGAACATGTACTGGTTCTAACCGGGTATTTAACCGAAAAACCGGCACCGGCACCGGAACCGGAACCGGTACCAGCACCAGCACCGGGACCGGAACCGGAACAAGTGAGGGTATCTTGCCTTCATTTCGTGCTCGGTTTCCCAAGTTAGGTTTGGACCTAAGTTGTGCTTCAACTTCACAAGGACTAGCTTGACCATCTTCTTACGCAGATTCTTGACTTTCGTGTCAAGTATTTCAACAGTTTCTTCTACGAGTCGTTTAGAAGAGTCAACCTTTAGTTCTTGTAATAGCAGGATCTGATCTTCTTCAATGTTGTATTTTCCCAAATAACACACGTTAAAGGTGTTATGAATACTAGCAAGTTCAGGCGGCCGCTCAAGTGTTACTTTCTGATCATTGACCTTTCGAATAACCTTGAAGGGACCTATGAAACGTGGACTCAACTTGCCATTTCATCCAAAACGAATGACGCCCTTCCAAGGAGAAACTTTTAAGAACACACAATCGCCTACATCAAATGTAATAGGGCAACGTTTGGGATCTGCATACATCTTTTGCCGGTCACGAGCCGCTTTTAGCTTTTCAAGTGCCACATTAACTTTATAAGAGGACGATCTTAGGTCCGACGAACTACTTCTCACCGGGTTCCAGCCAACAAGTTAGAGCACGACAACGCCTCCTGTAGAGCATCTAGTTAGGTGGCATTCCAATGCTAGAATGATAAGAATTGTTATAAGCGAATTCAATCAATGGGAGATGAGAATCCCACGAACCACCAAACTCGAGTACACACGCACGAAGCATATCCTCCAAGGTCTGAATCGTTCGTTCAGATTGGCCATCTGTTTGCGGGTGATAGGCAGTGCTCATATGAAAACGAGTGCCAAGCTCACGTTGTAAGCTTTGCAAGAAATTAGAAACAAACTGAGAGTCACGATCGGAAACAATAGAACAAAGAAGACCGTGACGTGACATAATCTCATCAATATAAAGTTGGGCCAAACGAGTCAACGACACAGACTCATTCGTGGTTTAGAAGTGAGCACTTTTAGTCAACCGGTCAACGATGACCCATATCATGTCGTGCCCTCTGAACGTCTTTGGCAGCTTTGTCACGAAATCCATTGTGATGTGATCCCATTTCCATTCCGGAATTTCAAGTTGTTGAAGATTACCGTAAGGCCTTGCACACCCCAGACTTTGAACTGTGTCAAGTGTGGCCAGTTTAGGCATGTGCTCAAGGATTGTCGGTTCCCACGAAATGTGTGCTGGAATTGTTAGAAGGAGGGGCACCGGGCAGGTGAGTGTCATGCCAATAAAAAGACGGGTTTTGGGTTAGGAGCAGGAGTGGTGGGGGGATCCTCTATAGCTGTTGGTCAGAAGAGAAAGAACCCTCCCACGCCTGAGGGTAGGGCTTTCAGAATGATGGTAGATGATGCCACCACCACGGACGATGTTATCACGGGTATGTTTATGATAAATTCTACTCTATATTGTTTGATTCTGGAGCTAATCACTCATTTATCTCTATGGAATTTTGTGCTAAACTGAACATGCCTGTTTCTAAGCTTAATGATTCCTTAGAAATAGAAGTAGCAGATGGTATGATGGTTCTGGTCATGACTGCTGTGGCTGGAGCTAAAATTGACATAGATGGTGCATGATATTCTGTTTATTTCCTTGTTATTCCCTTGTCTGGTTTCGATGTGGTTCTTGGTATGGATTGGATTAGTTTGAATAGGGCCAGTATAAAATGTCACAAGAAGTTAATCTCATTCCCTTTGGCGGATTGCTCACATGTTGTGGCAAGAGGCGAGAAAATTAGGTCTGTCATCCCGATAATTTCTTGTTTAAAGGCTAGAAAGGCGTTGGATAAGGGATGTGAATCTTATATGGCGTATGTTACCGATGGAAAGAAAGAAAAGCAGACCGTGAATGACATTCGGATGGTAGCGGAATACCCAGATGTGTTTCCTAATGAATTACGGGATTGCCTCCTGTTCTTTAGGTAGAATTCAAGATTGACGTAATCCCTTGGTCTCAACTGGTGGAGAAATTTTCGTATAGATTGGCTCCTTGAGAGATTCGAGAGATGATGTCACAGATCCAGGATTTGTTATATAAGGTTTTATCCATCCGATTTCATGTAACGCCGGTCCTTAAATTTCAGAGTATATATATATATATATATATATATATATATATATATATATTTATCAAAACGTGTGCGGAAGCGAATTATTTATTCACATTTTACAACTTATATAAATATAAGTTGTAATACAAAAATATTGTTAATAAAAACACCAAGCGTTACCAACTCGTTCGACCATTACACTAATAAATATACAATACAGACTTTACATAGTGTTCCCCAAACCTAACATGAACTAACATCAGGTACCCGTCCTCACCTTCAGTCTATTTACCTACATATGGAGAGTTCATGAGAGGGTTAGCTATAAATAGCTAGTGAATAACAATTAAACAGAAGCAGTATATTAACAGTATCAAAACACATTACATGCATCACATAACTTCATTCAAGTCTATCCTAACACACGTTGAAGTACCGGTTTTCAGCAGGCATCACGTCTTGCAGGGTGATAAGCCCGGCTCAATGATCCTCACTGGGGAAACCGTTACTTCCTCCGCGCCGGTGGAGAAGCGGGTAGCAGTCCACCAATTGCGTTCTTCGGGATCATATCCCATTTGGGATCAGTGGGAAAACTGAGAGCCCCGAGTTAGTATTGTGGGCGGTGGTTTTGCAAGAACCATAATTCGTGATCATCTAATTCCGCACCACAACCTCTACAATGTAGTACCGGCACTCAAACAATGGCCACTCAGCCTCTTCAGAAACACAATGGCCTACTCCGGCCCTTTACATATCAAGAGTGACCTAAACAGGCCTTTTCACATATCAACAATGACCTACAAGGTCTTTCACATATCAAGAGTGACCTAAACAGGCCTTTTCACATTTCAATAATGACCTACAAGGTCTTTCCCATATCAAGAGAGACCTAAACAGGCCTTTTCACATTTCAATAATGACCTACAAGGTCTTTCACATGCATACATATCAAAGCTGACCTACACAGGTCTTCAACATATCAATAATAACCTACTCTAGTCTTTAAACATGTATTCATATCATTTGGTTATCACAATTGGTTCTTTTAAACCTCTAAACATGCATAACTACAATTTCATGGTTTATCACACAAAACATCTTTGTAATACTATTAATATCATACTTGGGTTAACTGTTACTCACCTGTGTAGTTATAACAGGCAAGCACTATGTCACAGGTGATACTTGATCAACTGGTACACCTAAACAATTCAATACATGCCATTTAATACTTAAAACAGAATCTGCCAGAAGCAGGGTACGGCCGTACCTTGCCAAGGCACGCCCGGACTTGGGCAAGTACGCCCCGTACCTTATACTCAGGTACGCCTCGTGGCTAAAAGCACTCCCCAGGACCATCTAGGGTTAGGCACGCTCGTACCTTTTGGAGGTACGCCCGTGCCTTCCCGGGTACGCCCAAGGTCACGGTCTGTTCTTGAGAGGCACGCCCGTGCCTTACCATTTGCAGCAGCAGGTTCGACCAGAACCTGCTGTTTCCCAGCCAAACTCTCACCAAAATTACCAAATCGATTTCCAGTCAAAAGCTTTGGTTCCCATATGAACTAACATATAAAATACAACCTAAAGACACCATTTTTACATACTTTAACATCAAAATCAGACCTTAGAGCCAATTTCATAGTTTTGACCCATTTCAACTTTAATCTTCAAAATCAATCAAGATGAAGCCTTTAATTAACAAAATCAACTTCTATGAACTCAGAATCAACTTAGGAATGAATTGGTAACATCTAATTTCATCTTTGGCTTCAATTGGTGATTTCCACCCAAATACCCAAAACTTAGAAACTTGAAGAATTGAAGACTTACAAGAACAAAGATTTGGATGAGGAATCATAGCAGATTGTGTCTTGTACAAACTTGAATTCACAACAGATTTATACCTTGATGATTCCCTCTTTGATTTCTCCTTGAATGGCTTCTTGAAAGCTTGAACTCAAAGAATACACAAAAGAGAGAAAATGAGTTCTCTGGTATGTGTATACGTGAGAGATAGAGGAGGTGCGTACTTGTGGGTTATTATTATCCACAAGTGGGTATCTTGTTCCCCTTTTCAACTTACAACTTAACGCACGAATACCCGTTTTAACTAATGGGGATATTTTTGGAAACTTCGTTCTAAACCTTTTAACATTCTTTTATTCTTTTATATTTTTACTAATAGTTTATCTTTACTCATTTAATAACTAATTTAGTTATTTTCTTTTAATATCAACAAATATATATATATATATATATTTTATTCAATATATTAATTTATTACACGTACCACGTCAGCATACGTCTAGGCCCTTTCTGAGGATGTTACAAATCTACCCTCCTTAAGAAGATTCCGTCCTCGGAATCTGCTCTATAACGAACAAATGCGGGTAGCATGCTTTCATCTCATCCTCAATCTCCCATGTCAAGTTAGGACCCAGATTGTGCTTTCATTTGACGAGTACTAACTTGATTATCTTTTACACAGCTTTTTGATTTTGGATTCCAAAATCTCAACAAGTTCTTCCACAAGATGTTTAGCTGAATCAACTATCAACTCTTGCACTTCCTCAAATAGCACACTTTGGATGTGTTATGAATACCAGATAGCTCTGGAGGAAGTTCATGTGATACCGTGTGTTCATTGATCCGTTGCAAATATTTAAACGGACCAATATACTTCGGGCTTAACTTACCCTTTCGACCAAATTGAATCACCCCTTTCCAAGGTGAAACCTTCAAGAAAACTCGGTCACCCACTTCAAAAGTAATGGGCCTCCGTTTTGGATTCGCATACATCTTCTGCCTGTCTCGTGCAGCTTTCAGCTTTTCACGTGCCATCTTGACTTTATCAGCTGTCATCTACACAATGTTAGGACCTGCTTATTGCTTTTCGCCAGGTTCTAACCAACATGTAGGTGTACGGAATCACCTACCGTATAGCATCTCATATGGTGGCATGCCTATACTCGAATGATAGGAGTTGTTATAGGAAAATTCAATCAAGGGAAGATGTGTATCCCAAGAACCACCAAATTCCAGAATACACGCTCTCAGCATATCTTCAAGAGTTTGAATAGTCCTTTCGGACAGTCCGTCTGTCTGGGGATGGTATGCTGTGCTAAGATTCACCCGCGTACCAAGTTCACGTTGAAGACTATGCCAAAAGTTGGATGTGAACCGTGAATCACGATCAGAAACAATAGATAGAGGTATGCCATGTCGTGACACCACCTCATTAATATACAATTGAGCCAAACGATTCATAGGTGCAGACTCATTAGTTGCAAGAAAATGTGCACTCTTCGTGAGGTGATCAACTACAACCCAAATCATATCATGCCCCCTTGCAATTCGGGGTAGCTTAGTAACAAAGTCCATGGTAATATGATCCCATTTCCACTCCGGGATGTCTAGTTGTTGTAGACTACCATAGGGCTTTTGATGTTCGGTTTTGACTTGTGCGCAGACTTGGCATTTTTCTACATATGAAGCTATGTCACGCTTCAATGTAGGCAACCAATACAAAGACTTCAAGTCTTGATACATTTTCGTGCTCCCGGGATGAATAGATAATCTAGATTTGTATGTCTCGCGTAAAATTGTCTCCCCATTGCCACCAAGACTCGATACTTAGATTCGGGATTGAAATGTCTTCAGACACCGATTGTCTTCTCCCAATTGCTTTGATATTTTAATCATTGTCTTAGCTTTCAAGTTGTTTTCTTGCAATGCTTCTTTTTGTGCTACTTTCAATTGAGCAATGACATCAGATTCAACAGGCATCTTCATGACTTTAGCCGTTGCAGAAAAGTCCTTTCGACTCAATGCATCAGCTACTACATTTGCCTTGCCCGGATGATACTTGATCTCTCAATCATAATTCTTGACTAACTCCAACCAACGTCTTTGTCTCATGTTAAGCTCTTTCTACGTAAACACATACTGCAAACTCTTATGATCTGTGCATACAATACTTTTGGTGCCATACAAATAATGACACCATATCTTCAAAGTAAATACCACTACTGCAAGCTCCAGATCATGTGTAGAATAATTCTTCTTGTGTGTCTTCAATTGACAAGAAGCATATGCAATCACTTTGTCTCATTGTATCAAAACACAACCTAGACTTGCATATGAAGCATCACATTAGACAATAAAGTCTTCAGACCCATTAGGCAATGTTAGTATTGGTGCTTGGCATAACAACTGCCTCAGAGTCTGAAATGCTTTCTCCTGATCTTCACTCCATACATATGCAAGTCTTTGCCGGTCAATTTGGTCAATGGACCAGCAAGTTTAAAAAAAATTCTGGATAAAACGTCTGTAGTATCCAACAAGACCTAAGAAACTCTTTATCTCAGAAGGATTATGAGGAGTCTCCCAATTCATCACAGCTCCAATCTTCACTAGATCAACTTTAAAACCTTCATTTCATATTACTTAATACTCACACATCTTTGATTCTAATATTACTTACTTTTACATTATGTCTTTTTACACAATTTCTCAAATTTCATTTTATGTTAAGAATGGTGTTTATCAAAACACTACCCATTCATAACAACAACTAAATTTCATTCGTTTGTATGTATACTTCACTTTAGTAAATCACCACTTGTGACTTTACCAATTATTTTTCAAACTCACTTAATCTTTATCAACTTACCTCGTAAGGTCTCTATTCTTATTATCATAGTTACACCCGTAGGTGAACTCATCATTTATGGAAATTCATACGTTACATGAATTTTCCATACTCATTGAAATTTTACACATATGCATTACTTTATACACTTCATAATCTTAGATTTTATTTACTACCAAATGGAACTTTGTGTTCCCATTTTTTTTTTATCTCAATCACTAACTTCACTCATTTACTTGTAACCACTGATTAATCAGGGTTACCTTCATATTCATTTCACTCTCAACTTTTAGAAATTATTGTCTCTTTACCTATACATCTTGACTTTTATGTCTTGATGCCATTGTTCGCTTGAACCATGACATATCATTTATTAACTTTTTTTTTTGGAAATCACACACGTTTGATTAGTTAAATACATAATCAACGATTGAGATTTGAGTTCATTACATTAAATCTTAACAACGATCTCATGACTACAATGTGTTCCTCACGTTAGATCTCACGAATGGTTCTACTATGAAGTGTTAATTAAACTTACACATTTTAACTCAATAGAGTTAATCTTACTTCTGTTCAATCTCATTTAGCATTTTAGATTAACGAATCGTGAACCCACAATTCTTCTTTTGTTAATCACTTAGATTTCATCATTTATTATCAATTACTTTTCATAGGAACTGAGGACAGTTCCCTTATTTATCGTAATTTATACTTTCACCGTTATCGTTTCGAGTTATCTTACATAACTCTGTTGATTTGTACCATTAAGGCACTTATTGTATCTTTTACATATTCATTCAGTTTCATGATTCATTACTTTCTTGTTTCTAATTCACTTGTTATTCTCATCACACTCGTCGAATTCAAAGACATTTTGCATCTCTCTGATCCAGATCTCTACCGTGGAAAGGTCACTAGTAGTGCTAACCAACGTACGGAGCTAACAACTCAAGAAGATCCGATGGTAGGAGATTTCTAAGTCTCCCTGATCATACGTAAAGATTCACACACGTTTGCCTATTGCATTTGAGCCTCCAATCGTAGAATGTAAGCATCCTTGTCATCCTCTCTCAAAGAACCCGTCTTGTGAGTTAACTTTCTATACTTATATCTAAAAGTATAGTATCTAGTATATAAATCATATATCTTACTAACTTACACATAGCTTTCATAGTTACATAATGTAGCATACATAATAACAAGTTCAACTAGGCGGCTCCAATTTGGATCCGCTGGCATGCACTCTGCAATAACTAACAACTTTAACGAGACGGATCTAACCCGGTTCCATCAACAAACACACAAATCACTCTTCACACCCCAATACCACCCTTTGGGAACACATAGTAATGGTCGAGTTTGAACCCGAGTTTGAGACTGAATACTATATATAGTACTCAATTCACTCAAACTAAGGCTCTGATACCAACTTGTAATGCTGGTCCTTAAATTTCAGAGTATATATATATATATATATCAAAACGCATGCGGAAGCGAATTATTTATTTCACATTTTACAACTTATATAAATATAAGTTGTAATACAAAAGTATTGTTAATAAAAACACCAAGCGTTACCAACTCGTTCGACCATTACACTAATCAATATACAATACAGACTTTACATAGTGTTCCCCAAACCTAACATGAACTTGTTGGAATATGCCCACTGATACACGTGTACTAGCATCACTGCTGATGAGGTACGAGCCTATTGGGTCACACGCCAAGGGTAGATTCAGGCAGCACAATGCAAACATGAGAGAATATGAAATTAGGGTTTCTGGCGACCTTCACGGGCCGTGAAGAGATCGTGAAGAGAAACCCTCCACGAGCCTTCACCACCCGGACAAGTAGTCGTGGGAGCGAGGCCTTCACGGGTGCTTCACGGCCCGTGAGAGCCCGTGAAGGCAGGCGCCATTCTTTTAATTCGACCACTCGTTGGCCCAATGAGAGTGTGCGGTGGAACCCGGCCTATGAGGCCTTCATGAGTGCTTCACGGCCCGTGAAAGCCCGTGAAGACAGAAGTCAAAGTGACACTTGGTTTTTATTGGACATTTGTGTTGGTCCAATGGGTGAGTGGCATGACAGCCGACTCTGTGGACTTTGGCATGCTTCCAGTTTCTATATAAGGCTAGTATATCTCTCTCTATAAGGACTCTTGCTTCATGCTCATTATATACACATATACATAGATGGTTCTTGGTTCTAAGAGAGCAAGGTAGTGTATCAAGTGAAGGCAAGTTGTTCAAGTGTTGTGGCTGCTCCAGATTCACGAAGACGACGTGTGGTTCGTGTCTCGGGTCGTTAGCAAGGCGGAATCTTGGCTACTTGGTGTGGACTATCAATAGAGGAGCTCGGTTTCGGGTTCTCGAAGATCTTTCTAGCTCGTTGGATAGCTCCAGCCCCGTGATGGTATAATTTCTCCTCCCTCTCGTTTGTTTTAGTTGCTATATTCGTTTGTAGTCACGATCCCCACTTGGGGAATACATGCATGTCAGTTTAAATTCCCGAAAACCCCGGTTTTTGATGTCGTTGCTTCCGCTGTGTACGGGTGTTGGCGTGCATGGATTTCCTATAGAACTACCAGTAGGTACCCGTCCTCACCTTCAGTCTATTTACCTGCATATGGAGAGTTCATGAGAGGGTTAGCTATAAATAGCTAGTGAATAACAATTAAACAGAAGCAGTATATTAACAGTATCAAAACACATTACAGGCATCACATCTAACACACGTTGAAGTACCGGTTGTCAGCAGGCATCACGTCTTGCAGGGTTATAAGCCCGGCTCAATGATCCTCACTGGGGAAACCGTTACTTCCTCCGCGCCGGTGGAGAAGCGGGTAGTGGTCCACCATTGCGTTCTTCGGGATCATATCCCATTTGGGATCAGTGGGAAAACTGAGAGCCCCGAGTTAGTATTGTGGGCGGCGGTTTTGCAAGAACCATAATTCGTGATCATCGAATTCCGCACCACAACCTCTACAATGTAGTACCGGCACTCAAACAATGGCCACTCAGCCTCTTCAGAAACACAATGGCCTACTCCGGCCCTTTACATATCAAGAGTGACCTAAACAGGCCTTTTCACATATCAACAATGACCTACAAGGTCTTTCACATATCAAGAGTGACCTAAACAGGCCTTTTCACATTTCAATAATGACCTACAAGGTCTTTCCCATATCAAGAGTGACCTAAACAGGCCTTTTCACATTTCAATAATGGCCTACAAGGTCTTTCACATGCATACATATCAAAGCTGACCAACACAGGTCTTCAACATATCAATAATAACCTACTCTGGTCTTTAAACATGTATTCATATCATTTGGTTATCACAATTGGTTCTTTTAAACCTCTAAACATGCATAACTACAATTTCATGGTTTATCACACAAAACATCTTTGTAATACTATTAATATCATACTTGGGTTAACTGTTACTCCCTTGTGTAGTTATAACAGGCAAGCACTATGTCAAAGGTGATCCTTGATCAACTGGTACACCTAAACAATTCAATACATTCCATTTAATACTTAAAACAGAATCTGCCAGAAGTAGGGTACGACCGTACCTTGCCAAGGCTCGCCCGTGCCTGGCGAGGCACGCCCGGACTTGGGCAAGCACGCCCCGTACCTGATACTCAGATACACCCCGTGGCTAAAAACACTCCCCCGGACCATCTAGGGTTAGGCACGCTCGTACCTTTTGGAGGTACGCCCGTGCCTTCCCGGGTACGCCCAATGTCACGGTCTGTTCTTGAGAGGCACGCCCGTGCCTTTCCATTTGCAGCAGCAGGTTCGACCAGAACCTGCTGTTTCCCAGCCAAACTCTCACCAAAATTACCAAATCGATTTCCAGTCAAAAGCTTTGGTTCCCATATGAACTAACATATAAAATACAACCTAAAGACACCATTTTTACATACTTTAACATCAAAATCAGACCTTAGAGCCAATTTCATACTTTTGACCCATTTCAACTTTAATCTTCAAAATCAATCAAGATGAAGCCTTTAATTAACAAAATCAACTTCTATGAACTCAGAATCAACTTAGGAATCAATTGGTAACATCTAATTTCATCTTTGGCTTCAATTGGTGATTTCCACCCAAATACCCAAAACTTAGAAACTTGAAGAATTATAGACTTACAAGAACAAAGATTTGGATTAGGAATCACATCAGATTGTGTCTTGTACAAACTTGAATTCACAACAGATTTATACCTTGATGATTCCCTCTTTGATTTCTCCTTGAATGGCTTCTTGAATTTGAACACAAAGAATACACAAAAGAGAGAAAATGAGTTCTCTGGTATGTGTATACGTGAGAGATAGAGGAGGTGCGTACTTGTGGGTTATTATTATCCTCCAGTGGGTATCTAGTTCCCCTTTTCAACTTACAACTTAACGCACGAATACCCGTTTTAACTAACGGGGATATTTTTGGAAACCTCGTTCTAAAACTTTTAATATTCTTTTATTCTTTTATATTATTACTAATATTTGATCTTTACTCATTTAATAACTAATTTAGTTATTTTCTTTTAATATCAACAAATATATATATATATATATATATATTTTATTCAATATATTAATTTATTACACGTACCACGTCAGCATACGTCTAGGCCCTTTATGAGGATGTTACATTTCATCTCCGTGGGGTGCGCCGGTTTTATTTGTAAACAAGAAAGACAGTACGTTGCGTATGTGTATCGACTACCGTGAGTTGAATAAGAAGGCGATAAAGAATAAGTATCTGTTGCCCACAATTGATGATTTGTTCGATCAGTTACAGGGTGCTTCATTCTTTTCTAAAATAGATTTGAGATCTGGCTATCATCAGGTGTATGTATCTGATGAAGATGTGTCCAAGACAGCTTTTTGCACGCTTTATGGCTATTACAAGTTCTTAGTTATGCCGTTCAGCTTAACTAATGAACCTGCGGTATTCACGCGTTTAATGAAGAGTATGTCGACCATTCCTTGATGATTTTGTGATTATCTTCATCCATGATATTCTTATTTATTCAAAGACTGAGTCAAAGCATGAAATGCACTTGAAACAAGTTTTGGAAATTTTAAAGAAAGAAAAGTTGTATGCTAAGTTCTCGAAGTGTGAATTCTGGTTGAGGGAAGTCCAGTTCTTGGGGCATGTGATTTGCGATGAAGGAGTGAAAGTTTATCCTTCCAAGGTTGAGGCAGTTATGAACTTGAACGCTCCAAAGACACCCTGAGAAGTAAAGAGTTTTCTTGGATTGGTTGGTTATTACCGCAGATTTATAAAAGATTTCTCTAAGATTGCCGGTTCATTGACCAAGTTGACTCGTAAAGATGTGCAGTTTGTATGGGGTGATGATCAGAATAAAGCTTTTCAGACTTTGAAGCAGTTATTACCATACAGACACTTGAAGATATATTACGTTCCTGTGTAATTGAGTATGGTGGCTCATAAGATTTGCACCTTCCTTTGATTGAATTTGCGTATAATAATTCTTACCACTCAAGTATTGGGATACCTCCATATGAAATGTTATACAGTCATCGTTGCCGTAACCCGACTTGTTGGTTAGAGGATAGTGAGAAGCAGTTTGCGGTCCCAGAGATTGTTCAGTTAACTGCAGATAAGGTTACTATTGCAAGAGAAAAGTTGAAAGCTTAACTCCAGATAAGGTTACTATTGCAAGAGAGAAATTGAAAGCTGTCAGAGATAGGAAGAAATGTATGTAGATCCGCGTCGTCGGTATTGTTTGTGGTGGGTTATCTAGTGTACTTAAAAGTATCGCCGTGGAAAGGCGTTATCCGTTTTGGCAAGCGTGGGAAGCTAGCTCCTCGCTTTATTGGTCTTTTCCGAATACAACAAGTAGTGAATGATCAGACAATCACGTTGGATCTTCCTTCAGAGTTGGCAGGTATTCACGACATGTTCAGTGTGTGTTATCTGCGAAAATATAAAGTAGAGGATGAGAGTCAAATTCTCCCGGTGCATGATTTGAAAGTGGATTCGAAGAAAAGTCTTGTAGAAGAACCCGTGGAACTTTTGGATCAAAAAGTGACCATGCTTCGCAAAAAGCAGATTCCTATGGTGTTTATCAAGTGGAAACACAGTTTGATTTTTGATTTAGCCTTGGAGACTGAGATGGATATGAGAGATGGATATTGTAACATCCTCGACTTGGGCCTAGTTACAAATAGTATGTACGTCATATGTAATTAATATAATAGGAGGATATTATATGTAATTGGCAATTGATTATATATATATAAGTGTATAATTGTGTGTTTGTGAGTGTATGTGTATGTACGTATTTATTGAGTATAATATATATATATATATATATACAAATTAAATAAAAAGAATAAAAGAAGAGGATTAGTCCAGAGGCAAACCGCCTCTGGATAGTATGTGAGTAGATAAATATATATGTGTATTATGTATAATTGACTTGAAACTAGTCAAAGTTGGCAAGAAAAGCTATCAAACAAACACACTTTTCTCTCTCAGTTTTTGAAGAAGAAGTTGAAGAAGTTGCTGCCTTTAATCTAAAAAAGGTTAGTAGTATAAATTTAAATATGTTTGAAGGTTAGATTCATTTTGTGTTATGGCTAGAAACACAAATTCAAGTAAGAACACCATTGAAGAACATATGAAGCTTACTTTGGAAGTAGGTTTTTCATGTTTGGTGTTCTTATTTGGATTTGATGTGTTTATGAAGGTTGTATGGGTAGAACATGAAGCTCTAAAGTGTTCTGGGTGTAAAACTAACAAATATGCAATCATTAGAATGGATTAAAGAAGGTGTCGGAATTTCAGACTTGCAAGGTGTCGGATTCCGATACCTATGAAGGTGTCAGAATCCGCTGGTTTGTTGAAATGCACATGTGTCGGAATCCACTAGTATCGGATTTTGTATGTCTGTCGGATTTCCTTATGTCGGAATCCGCTAGGATGTCGGATTTCGTATCTGTCAGATTTCCATCTATGTGTCGGAATCCGCAAGAGTGTCGGATTCCGTATGCATGGATCCCCTCGTGTTGGAATCCGTAAGGCAAGTGTCGGATTCCGCGTGTGTGTCGATTTCCCAAAATCCGCAAGAACTGTCGGATTTCTCTAATCGACAAGTTTTGGCGGATTTATGCTAAGTCCGGATTTATGTTTATTTTAGTAGTCTTATTTGTATGTATAGATGATTAATGCAAATAGTGATACTTTAGGTGAACTTGTCGCCTTAGTAAATCCAGAACAGAATATCTGTGTGTCATAAGTTACTCAGGTGAGTACCTACTTTCATGAGACTCAATGAAGTAAGACTTGTCTGCTAGATGACTATCTGATTGATTATGCATGTTTGTATTGTGTATGTCTAACTTTTTATTGCAGGTATGCTCAAGAATTCAAGGGTAAGTTTTATATGATGTCAATGGGCTATGCCTAATATCTGTAGAATATGTATTAGGTGCATGCCAGCGGGTCCAGATTGGAACTGCTTAGTTATTAATGATGTTATGTACGATGAATAAATAACTGAATGAATGTACGATATATGAATGTATGAATGTTGTTATATGCAAGATGATTGATCCTTAATGGATCATATGTATGTATGTGCACTGTCTACAGACTGTCCGACGCATGGTTAAGGTCAACTTTGTAATTGGATCCCACGAGGACTTCAGTCATAATTCGGGATTTAACGGTGATTCGGGAGGCATTCCGGATTGTAGGTTCTATAGAACCGCCGTGCCTTAACGTGAGTGGTAATCAGTTGGATGACCGCTGGATTACCCGTGGAGCCTTTGGCTCAAAAAACGATCTTTAGTGGACTGCTTTATGCTCCCCAACTAGCGTTGTTGGTCGAGTCTGATCCCCCGGTCTGAGTTGTTGAGCGGGATTGATTACCCTGCAAGACATGACTCTTACTGATCTTGTTAACACACCATAATGTGATAAGATAACAATGATTGTTCATCTTTATGATTCATGAATTGCTTTATTGATGCTTATGATATGTATGTACTCACTAGCTATGTTGTTTATCTAATGGTGCTACGTTGCCCCTTTTCAGGTAAAGACTAGAAGGCCTGGTGAGGCGGGTTGCTTTTGATGTATATAAACCCTTGTGGGTTGGAACACTATTTTTTAATGTAATGTAATATGATACTTATGGTCGGTTCCTGTGGTAGTTAACACCAGCGTTGATTTTGAGATGATAATGATGTAAATATTTGATGATATCTTTTGAAAAGAAAATTCCGCTGCTAAATGTTGATCGTGATTTTAAGAAAATGAATCTACACGGATTAAAAGTTTAAATTTTCAGTAAATTCGCTGTTTTCAGAAGCGGTGTTACAATTAGGTATCAGAGCCTATGTTTGAGAGAATTGGGTACTTGCAAGAGTATTTGATCTCAAACTCGGGCCCGACCATAAATAAGTGTTCCTATGGGGGTTGAGTGAGAGTGTTATATGAATGTTAATTGTGTGAGCTAACTTGTAAGTATGTTAAGTAAGTATAGTAGAGTATTAAATACCCTTCCTTGTTATTTAGAAGTTTGAAAAGATGTCTGCCGAACGTGGTAACACTGAACAACCTCTAAAAGAGATGGAAGATGAGGCTTCTCATATGCCTCATCAAGCTGAGGATGAACGTTCTCACCACAATGCCGGAGGTGGCAGATCTGAGCCAGATCAGGCTGCTTATATAAGGCGTCTGCAAGAAGAGCTGCGAATAGCTAAAGAGCTCTTATTGCAGACCACGTTGAACAAGCCATGCAAGACTTGTTCTTAGAAGAAGTTTTTATCTTGCAAGCCTCCGACGTTTAAGGGGAGTGATAACCCCACAGTTACCATACAGTGGCTCCGGGAAATGGATCAGGCATTTGAATCGTGTGATTACGAACCAGAGTATTGCGTGAAATACGCAGTACGAATGCTGAAGGGCCGTGCCATCTTCTGATGGGATATGGTAAAAGCCTCTGTTAATAAGGAGGTGCTGAGTGCTCTGTCTTGGGAACAATTTTCTGAGAAAATGATGAAGAAGTACTGCACTGAGTACGACATGGAGAGGATGGAGAGAGAGTTTAATAATCTCCAGAAAGGAGATAAATCAATGGAAGAACTCATCACTGCTTTTACTGACAAGATGAGGTTCATTCCACATCTGATCCCTGATGAAACCACCAAGATAAGAAGATTTGTGGCGACTTTGCCATTGGAGTTTCGTCCCATGTACGAGTAGCTGTTAATTTGGATCGGGCATTTGAAGTGGCCCGATAAATGGAGATCGTATCCATTGTAAGGGCGAATCTGCCAGTGGGAGTTTAAAAAGGAAGTTTCAACCATCTGGTAAATCGGGTCCTTCCAAAGGACAATCCTCAGCAGGTGGGAAAACTGATACTTCAAAGAAGTCGAAATCTGAAACTCCTTGGTGTTCTCAATGCCGTACGTATCATTCTGGGGAGTGTTCAAATGCTACCAGAAGGTGCTGGAGGTACGGGCAGAAGGTTCACGCTAGTACTGAGTGTGGTTTTAAGGAGGATGTCTGTTACCAGTGCCACAAGCCTGAGCACAAGATGACTGATTGCCCGGAGAGACAGGGTGCTAGAACTAAAGGGTCTTCTAGAAGCTAGAAGTGAGATGATGCACCTCGCGCAAAAGGGAGGGCATTCCAGATGACTACGGAAGAGGCCAAAGCAGCAAGAGATGTCATCACGGGTACATTCCTTATTAATTATATCCCTGCCTGTGTATTATTTGATTCTAGAGCTACTTACTCCTTTGTTTCTGTGGCGTGTTGTAAGAGATTGCAACTACCTGTTGTCCCGTTAACTGAGCCACTTAAAGTAGAGGTTGGTGACGGTAAAGTAGTCTCTGTTACAGAGAAAGTTCCTATCGATGTTATCTATATTGATGGGAGTATTATCCCTATCTCGTTTTTCATTATGCCTATTGCGGGCTTCGATATAGTGATTGGGATGGATTGGCTCAGCAAGCGCGATGCTGAGATTCTCTATTCCAAAAAGATGATTAAGATTCCTCTTTCTGATGGATCCTATGCTGTTGCTCGAGGAGAACAACGGGATTCTGATATTCCCATTGTCTCCGTGATTAAAGCTCAGAAGTCTATTACAAAGGTTGTGACTCTTATTTAGCATATGTTATTGATGCTATAATGGAGAAACGAGCAGTCCGAGATATAAGGGTAGTGTCTGATTACCCTGAGGTTTTCCCTGAAGAACTTCTGGGTTTGCCTCTGATTAGAGATGTTGAATATAAGATTGAGCTTATTCCTGGAGCTACACCTATGGCTCGATCTCCGTATCGTCTTGCTCCTTCTGAAATAAGAGAGATGATGACTAAATTCAGGAGTTGCTTGACAAAGGTTTTATTCGTTCGAGTTCCTCACGGTGGGGAGCTCCTGTATTGCTTGACAAAGGTTTTAACAAGCGAACTGTAAAGAATAAGTATCCTCTTCCTCAAATCGATGATCTCTGTGATCAATTGTAGGGAGCTACATGTTTCTCTTAGATTGATCTTCGGTTGGGGTACCATCAAGTACGAGTTCATGAAGAAGATATCCCGAAGAGTGCTTTCCGAACTCGTTATGGTCATTACGAATTTCTGGTTATGCCATTCGGCTTAACCAATGCCCCTTCCGCCTTCATGGATCTAATGAATTGTGTTTGTCGTCCATTTCTTGATAGATCCGTGATTGTTTTTATTGATGATATTCTTGTCTATTAGAAGACGGAAGCTGATCATGAGCTTCATTTTTGTTAGGTTCTCGAAACTCTTAAACGAGAACAATT
The DNA here is from genome assembly GCA_038502395.1 of Dittrichia graveolens. Classification (NCBI taxonomy): domain Eukaryota; kingdom Viridiplantae; phylum Streptophyta; class Magnoliopsida; order Asterales; family Asteraceae; genus Dittrichia; species Dittrichia graveolens. The sequence continues at coordinate 62,911,779 of JARJIL010000002.1, forward strand.
GTACGCTAAGTTCTTTAAGTGTGAATTCTGGCTTAAGGAAGTTCATTTCCTCGGCCATGTCATATGTCAAGATGGTATCAAAGTAGATCCAGCTAAGGTGGAGGTTGTGATGAATTGGGGGGTTCCTCGAACTCCTTCCGAGATTAAAAGTTTCCTTGGCTTGGCTGGCTACTATCGGCGGTTTATCCGCGATTTCTCTAAGCTTGCGGGTCCGTTGACCAAACTGACTCGTAAAGATGTGGCGTTTGTTTGGTCAAAATCTCAGGAGGAAGCCTTTCAGACCCTAAAGCGATTGTTATGTGAAGCTCCGGTCCTTACCTTACCTGAGGGTTCGGAAGACTTTACAGTTTATTGTGATGCCTCATATGCGGGTTTGGGTTGTGTCCTAATGCAGCGTGATAGAGTGATTGCCTACGCTTCTAGGCAGTTGAAATCACATGAAAGGAACTACCCAACCCATGATCTTGAGCTTGCTATTGTTGTGTTTGCATTGAAGTTGTGGAGGCATTACCTTTATGGCACGAAGTGTGTGATATGCACTGATCACAAAAGTTTGCAGTTTGTCTTTTCCCAGAAAGAACTCAACATGCGGTAGCGCCGTTGGTTGGAGTTAATTGAAGACTACGACTGTGAAATCCGTTACCATCCTGGTAAAGCCAATGTTGTAGCGGATGCTTTGAGCCGTAAAGGACCGACAGCAGAAGTAAAGTTGATGAAGATCGTAGTGGTGCCAGATTTAATTTCTAAGTTGAAGGAAGCTCAGCAGATAGCACTGCGAGAAGATAATATAAAAGCTGAGACGATAAAGAAATTAAAAGATCAGCTGAATGAAGATAATCGTGGGTTGAAGACTTTTCAATCCAGGGTTTGGGTACCTCTTACTGGAGGTAACCGTGAGCTGATATTACAAGAAGCCCGTAAGTCCAAATTATCCGTCCATCTGGGAATTACGAAGATGTACCATGACTTGAAGATGTTATACTGGTGGCAGACTCTCAAGAAAGACATCGCTTCATTTGTGGAGAGATGTCAGATATACGCGCAAGTGAAAACGGAACACCAGAGACCATATGGTAATCTGCAGCAACTAGATATTCCGGAATGGAAGTGGGATCATATCACGATGGATTTCATGACGAAGCTACCGAAGACGTTAAGAGGGCACGATATGATATGGGTCATCGTTGACTGGCTAATGAAAAGTGCTCATTTCTTAGCCACGAACGAGTCTGCTTTGTTAACTCGTTTGGCTCAACTGTATATCGATGAGATTGTGTCATGTCACGGTCTTCCTTGTTCGATTGTTTCTGATCATGAATCTCGGTTTGTCTCGAATTTCTGGCAAAGTTTGAAGCGTGAGCTTCGTACCCGTGCTCATCTGAGCACCGTCTATCATCCGTAAACTGATGGCCAATCTGAATGAACGATCTAGACGTTGGAAGATATGCTTCGTGCGTGTGTACTCGAGTTTGGTGGATCATGGGATTCTCATCTCCCGTTGATTGAATTTGCCTATAATAATTCATATCATTCTAGCATTGGAATGCCACCATACGAGATGCTTTACGGAAGACGCTGTCGTACTCCAACTTGTTGGTTGGAACCTGGTGAGAAGCAGTTTGCTGGACCTGAGATTGTCCAGATAACTTCTGATAAAGTGAATGTGGCTCTTGAAAAGCTGAAAGCAGCTCGTGACGGACAAAAGATGTATGTAGATCCTAAGCGTCGCCCCACAACATTTGAAGTTGGTGATCGCGTGTTCTTGAAGGTTTCTCCTTGGAAATGCGTCATTCGTTTTGGATGTAAGGGGAAGTTAAGTCCACGTTTGATTGGCCCATTCAAAGTTGTACGTAAGATGAATGATCAGACGGTAACTTTAGAGCTGCCGCCTGAGCTAGCTGGTATTCACGACACCTTTAACGTGTGCTACTTATGCAAGTGCCACGTTGAAGAGGAATAGATTATTCCATTACAAGAACTCAAGGTTGATTCTTCTAAACGACTTGTTGAAGAACCTGTTGAAATCCTTGACACGAAGGCCAAGAAACTATGCAAGAAGATGATCAAGCTAGTCCTTGTGAAGTGGAAGCACAACTTAGGTCCAAACCTGACTTGGAAAGTTGAGGACGAGATGAAGACAACATACCCTTAGCTGTTTATCACTGAGCGGATTCCGAGGACGGAATCCTCTTAAGGGGGGTAGATTTTTAACATCCTCAACTTGGGCCTAGTTGCAAATAGTATGTACGTGTATGTAATTAATATAATAGGAGGATATTATATGTAATTGGCAATTGATTATATATGTAAGTGTATAATTGTGTGTTTATGAGTGTATGTGTATGTACGTATTTATTGAGTATAATATATATATATATATATACAAATTAAATAAAAGGAATAAAAGAAGAGGATTAGTCCAGAGGCAAACCGCCTCTGGATAGTATGTGAATAGATAAATATATGTGTGTATTATGTATAATTGACTTGAAACAAGTCAAAGTTGGCAAGGAAAGCTATCAAACAAACACACTTTTCTCACTCGGTTTTTGAAGAAGAAGTAGAAGAAGTTGCTGCCTTTAATCTAAAGAAGGTTATTAGTATGGATTTAAATATGTTTGAAGGTTAGATACATGTTGTGTTATGGCTAGAAACACAAGTTCATGTAAGAACACCATTGAAGAACATATGAAGCTTACTTTGGAAGTAGGTTTTTCATGTTTGGTGTTCTTATTTGGATTTGATGTGTTTATGAAGGTTGTATGGGTAGAACATGAAGCTCTAAAGTGTTCTGGGTGTAAAACCAACAAATATTCAATCCTTAGAATGGATTAAAGAAGGTGTTGGAATTTCAGACTTGCAAGGTGTCGGATTCCGAGACCTATGAAGGTGTTGGAATCCGCTGGTTTGTTGAAATCCGCATGTGTCGGAATCTGCTAGTATCCGATTTCGTATGTCTGTCGGATTTCCTTATTTCGGAATCCGCTAGAATGTCGGATTCCGTATCTGTCGGATTTCCTTCTATGTGTCGGAATCTGCAAGAGTGTCGGATTCCGTATACATGGATTTCCTCATGTCGGAATCCGCAAGGCAAGTGTCGCGGGTGTTTCGGATTTTCCTAATCCGCAAGTTTTGGCGGATTTATGCTAAGTCCAGATTTATGTTTATTTTAGTAGTCTTATTTGTATGTATAGATGGTTAATGCAAATAATGATATTTTTGGTAAACTTGTCGCCTTTGTAAAGCCAGAACAGAATATCTGTGTGTCATAAGTTACTCAGGTGAGTACCTACTTTCATGAGACTCAATGAAGTAAGACTTGTCTACTAGAGGACTATCTGATTGATAATGCATGTTTGTATTGTGTATGTCTAACTTGTTATTGCAGGTATGCTCAAGAATGCAAGGGTAAGTTTTATATGATGTCAATGGGCTATGCCTAATATCTGTAGAATATGTATTAGGTGCATGCCAGCGGGTCCAGATTGGAACCGCTTAGTTATTAATGATGTTATGTACGATGAATAAATAACTGAATGAATGTACGATATATGAATGGATGAATGATGTTATATGCAAGATGATTGATCCTTAATGGATCACATGTATGTATGTATGTGCATTGTCTGCAGACTATCTGACGCATGGTTAAGGTCAACTTTGTAGTTGGATCCCACGAGGACTTCGGTCATAATTTGGGATTTAACGGTGATTCGGGAGGCATTCCGGATCGTAGGTTCTGCAGAACCGCCATGCCTTAACGTGAGTGGTAATCAGCTGGATGACCGCTGGATTACCTGTGGAGCCTTTGGCTCTGTAAATGATGTTTGGTGGACTGCTTTATGCTCCCCACCAGCGTGGTTGGTTTTATCTGATCCCCTGGTCTGAGTTGTTGAGCGAGATTGATTACCCTGCAAGAAATAACTCTTACTGATCTTGTCAGCACACCACAATGTGATAAGATAGCAATGATTGTTTATCTGTATGATGCATGACTTGCTTTATTGATGCTTATGATATGTATGTACTCACTAGCTATGTTATTTAGCTAATGGTGCTACGTTGCCCTTTTCAGGTAAAGACTAGAAGGCTTGGTGAGGCTGGTTACTTTTGATGTATATAAATCCTTGTGGGTTGGAACACTATTTTGTAATGTAATGTAATATGATACTTATGGTCGGATCCTGTGTTAGGTAACACCGGCGTTGATTTTGAGATGATAATGATGTAAATATTTAATGATATCTTTTGAAATGAAAATTCCGCTGCTAAATGTTGATCTTGATTTTAAGAAAATAAATCCACACGGATTAAAAGTTTAAATTTTCAGTAAATTCACTGTTTTTAGAAGCGGTTTTATAGATACCCTCAGTTGTTTGAACAAGAAGGGATTGCAAGGACGGAATTCTCTTAAGAAGGAGGGATTTGTAACACTCGCAAACCTGGGCTAGTAGTTAACGGGTAAACGTTATGTGATTATGTGTATTTTAATATAATTATGTGATTATATTAACTTAATTGTTAATTGCATGACAATCAAGTTAGTTAATTAATTATATATATATATATATGTGAGTGTATATATGTAAGCATGTGCGTATGTATGTATATATGAGATATTCAGTAAGATAACACCTCATGCTTGGTTTGGTGTGAATATATGTGTACGTGTATATGAATTAGATGCTGAAGAACTATCTTCTCATATATCAAAGTGAATTGTGTGTGTAAAAAAAGGTGTAAGCTTACCTTCTTGTGAAGAAACCTCAAGAAACTTGTTAACTTTAAAGTTGAATGTGAAGATTTGTTGATTGTTAAATCAAGACTAAGGTTAGAATATGTTTATAGTATGAATATGATTATTTTGATATTCTTTGTTGCTGGGTTTTGTGTTTATGCATGAAGAACACCATGGATAGAAGTTCTAAGCTTACTTGACAAATGGGTTTTCATTGTTTTTGATGTTATACATGGATTTGATGTTTTCTTGATACATGTCTACATGTTACTTGAAGTTATTATGGGTTTAGAAGTGTTAGAAATCATTTTCTAGCTTTAAATTTATGTTGTTTCGAAATTGGATGGAGCTGGAAGATGAAGAAAAGTTGCATGTCTGAACTGAAATTCATGCGACGCGACGCGTCTAAGGAAAGAACGTGCCGCGTTCCCCTTCGAATTCGAAGGCTCCATTCAAGGAATGAGGCGCTCGAAGTCTATGGTGGTTCGAAGGGGGGGGGGGCACTCGAAGGCTATGTCGGTTCGAAGTCTTCATTCGAAGGCTCCATTCGAAGACTCTATTCGAAGGAGGGCCGCTCGAAGCTCGACGCGACGCGTTTGGCAATTTCTAGAATGTGGAGCTTTGCTTGTTGGATCTTTTGAGTGTATTATATGTGTTTATGTTATGTGGATCTAAACATGAGTATTTTTTGATATAAATATATGTGGGTATATATATTTATGAATCGGAAACTAATTTTGGTGATTGCTGTGTTTTCAGGCAATACCAAGACTTAGTGATATAAGATTTCTGAGTGTGGCATACGAGAAAGAAGAGGTGAGTGGATGTTAACTCACGGATGGTAAAGGTTATGATTAATATGATTGATGTGATGCATGTGTTTGTGATTGCTAGACTATTGAGTCTGATGCTTGTTGATTATTGTTTATATCTGTTGTGTGATTATTTGGCCGATACGTGCTGGAGGTATGATATCGAGTATCGTTTGAGAAATCAACTATGCGTGGATTTGGGTTGTGCCTAATTGCTATTGGTTGAACAGTTGTAGACCCTCTCATACGTGTGTTGTATCAGAGGGGATCTAACTGTGCCAATTAGCGGTGGGCGATGGGTAAACCTTTGCTTTGTCCGGCATTGGTTGTAGGTTTTGCGCCGAACCGCCGGTCTTCTGGATTATGTGATTACATGCTTTTATATCGATTGATGATGTTTGTTTTTGTGTTTAGCTTCCTCTCATTTAGCTTTGTGCTAATTCCCCACCATTAAACTGTTTTTGCAGGTTCACGTGTTTAGAGTTGTTTGTTAAAGGAAAGCTTGACCATCCACTCTGATATATATTTTTGAGATTAAAGATGAGCCATGCTTTATATGTTTTGTAACACACACAAGTTGTATTTTGTAAATTTATTTCCGGTTGTGAGTTTTATGTAAATATTTATGATTAAGCTTCCGCACCGTGTTTAAAAAAATGGCTTAGAATTTTACGGTGTTACATTCAACTTCTCCCTCAAACTCTCTTTCCAAATTGATGTATGTATCATTATTTAGATACATTTGGACACTTGTTACCAATTTTTAAATGATATAAGAAATTCTAGTGATTATCAATAGTAATCATTTTCAAGGAAGATTATTTGAAAACGATTATCAAGAAAGATTTTATCAATCAAACTCATCCACTCCGGCTATCGAGGGGTGTAAAAGCTTGTTTCATATGGTAAATGCAACCAAAATTCTTACGAAAGTGAGTTTAATTTTTTTATTTGTTTTGTTTTATTATTAGAGACAGATGCCGGCTCGAGTCTTTTGTTGTTGTGGTTGCATGTTAGAGAATTTTGCATTAGAGCTGCTACTATTCCAGAGCTTATACTATCCAGAGATCCAACATGAGTTGTTTCAAACCAAGGAGTATTTATAGCTTCGCTGCTATCTATTAAAATTCTTTAAATTGGACCAATCTTTTTCAAAATTCTTGTGTCACATACATGTGAGTAGTCAAACGGCATGAATTATAGGTTTCCTAGTTTTGTTGGGACGTAATCGACTATTAAATGATTGCATGACTTAGCATATTTATAGCCTGTACAAAATTGAGAGCTTGAGCCTGATAAGTTTAATTTATTAACGTTGTTTTTATTTGCTATGAGTATGTCAGAGTGATCTATTCTATAACTTGTTATTAAAGTCTTTTTGAAACCACCAAAAAGAGGTATTTGACCAACTGAGAAAGGCCGTCTTTAATTTTAACCTTTTTTGTTTTTAGTGTTTTCTTTGTTCGTTAGTAATCTTATTTTTGGATTATTTAATTTACCCTACCATTTATATTGGGTAGTGTTTAATTTAAACATTGATACCCTCGTAGTCATGTCGAGCCTTAACCAATTTTTTTTGTTTGTCTAGCCAAAATTTTAGCCATTTCCATTCTAGCTTTTGTTTGGCCATAGCTTAAGTCTTATACTAGCTGGATATGACACATGGTTCGTCTTTTTTTGTTTCAATCAAAGTTAATAAATAAATGTTGTTATTTAAAGAATAAATTACAACTTTATAGTGGAAAAATCTTCTTGAATTCTTACAAGAAGGTGCACGTTTAAAACAAAAAAACAAGAAGAAGAAAATAATAGAAGAAAAAAATATAGAATAAAGAGCAATAAAAAAGTATGCTCAAAAGAATAAATCTTGTGCTAAGTATCGGTCTTTATTGTTGGTATTTATGTTTGTATTGTTGTAAATGTTTAACCATTCCATTTTGAAGGATGAGTCGTTCCTGTCCAATTTGGTCAGGTTTTTGCTATCTTTTGGTCACTTTTTAAGTATCTATTTTCTTACACTTACTAATAGCCTAAACGTTACAACCCTAAATTCCTTTCGAAAGTTATAAGTTCTCTAGTGATAGAGATTAAATCAGGATACAAGCTTATGGTAATTATGCATATAATGACATTTGTGTGTTCACGAAATACTTTTACCCCTGAATACTTGAGCGAAGAGTGAAATTCTTAGTGAAGAGGCAAGGTTATGTGCAATTGAATAGATACTTGTTTTGGTTCCCAATATAGGTGTAGATGTCGTCTTATTCATGTGGGTAAAATTACCTGAATGTGTGCGAATGAGAAAGATGAACTTGGTTGGTCTAGTTTGGAGTGATTTATGCGTGATTGTTTTCTTAGGGACAAACAAATATTAAGTGTAGGGTAATTTTGATGTTGGGTAAAATACATATGTTAACTTAGTTTATTATATTATGTGTTTTAGGGTTACGGGGAGAAGAAATACACAAACTGGTGAAAAAATGGTAAAAGTTAACAACTCCGACTTACCTTAGTTTTATAATCATATCTCATTCATACGATCTCGATTCAAAACGATATAAACGGCCATGAAAGCTAAACAAAATGTTTACTATTATATTATGGATGTACTACATAATTGGGCCGTGAGTGTGCTACAAAATGCGCCGAGAATATGTGGCTGCCAAGAAGAGAAAAACACAACATACATTTATTTGGGCTTCTTATTACTCTTGGCCTGCCACTAAACAAAACAGACATAAATATATATTATATCTATGTATTTTTTTTGGGCCACAAGGCCCACATGTGTAAAGCCTAGAACATAACAAAGGAATCCAATCATCCATTTTAATGGACTACTAAGAACAGCCGTATCGGGGGTTTATCAGCGAATGATGGTTTCCCATCTAGAGCTAGAATATCATCGTCTTATAGGGTTGATGGTGATGGGGTTCCCTAGCTAGTTTCTTCACCCGGGTTCCTCTCTTTTGTAACGCCCAAATTTCAATAAAAAATATAAAAGTAGAATATTTCCATAAAAGCACCCATATCATTTGAAATTCATAAGCGGAAACGTTTTCATAACAAAACCGTGCTAATACCAAAAGATACACTCACAAGTACAAACTTAGTGTACTGTCAAGGTTAAATATTTACACAAATAGACGTTAAGTGTATATCGTTTAAAAACTGAAAAACAGTCAAACAGGAGCTTTATCCTTGCCCTTACTGCGCCCTGCAAAACATTTTAAAAACAGTATCTGATAAGCTAGAAGAGCTTAGTGAGTAATCTAAACAAAACATCATATGAGCACACGTATACAGTCACATGAAGATAATACACGCATGTCTGGAAATCAAAGCTACCCTCTGGTTCTAGACCCAGGGCAGCAACATAGGTTACAGTACTGTACCGCATCTGAGCCTTACTGAACATAGCAGTACGCTTACATATACACATGTATAACATAGCATGTTAGTAATCTGATATGAAACTACACATGCTGCTGATATGAAGTGAAGTCTAGAAGACTCACCTTCTGATATTTATAATCTGAATAGATCCACAAACGATAATGATCAATGTATAAGTCCACAACTTTTTTCTACAATATAATATCAATAGTGTATGTATCAACACCTGCTGACTAGTCAAAATAAACTGAACAGGGCTAGGGCACGTCCGTACCTGGCAAAGGCACGCCCGTGCCTGCAACTAAGGCACACCCGTGCCTGCAAATAAGGCACACCCGTGCCTGCAACTAAGGCACGACCAGGCTTGACTCAGGCATGGGCGTACCCATCCTGCAGTCACGCCCGTGCCTATCTAAGGTACGCCCGTGACTATGCTTAAAAGCACGGGGGAACCTGAAGAACTAGGGTTCGCCACGGGGCAAAAGGCACGCCCGTGCCCTCCCCTGGTCTGCACAGTTCTGACCGACAGAAGCTGTAAATCCGGCCAAAATACCATAAAAACTCAACTTTAATATTCTAAAACATATATGGGGTGTTTTCCTACACCTCTAACAGCTAAATAACATAACAAACTATAAATTAACATGAATTGATCCTTGTGATCAATCCTTGACCCATAAGAACATGAAGAACACAACAACTAAACAAGATACACATACCTCTACTATACTTGGCTGTTATGATGCTATAAACTGATGTAATTGCTGTATTCTAATGTTTAAAATTGCCAGAGATGAAGGTGTTTGCTGCTGTGTTTGTTTTGCAAGAGCATATGTTGTAGGTTGATTACTAAAAGATCAACTACATGTATATCTATAAGTTTAGGTTAATTACATAAGTAGTCCCTGAACTTAATTAACATTTAATTTGATATTTTAAGTCCCTCAAGTTTTAAAAACACATCTAATCTTATAAAGGCAACTTGCAAAAACATATAACCCTTCCTATTAAATAATATTTTAGGAATTTCGAACCTTGGGTGTTACAACTCTTCCCCACTTGGAATGATTTCGTCCTCGAAATCAACTGTTGAAGAGTTTTGGATAATTTTGCATCATTTCCTGTTCAGGCTCCCAAGTAAAGTCTGAGCCTTTCCTATGCTTCCATTAGACTTTGACCAGTCCAATCTGTTTGTTACGTAGGGTCTTGATCTTTCTTTCCAATATAGCTATAGGTTGCTCCACATAGTTAAGTCTATCATCAATAGTAACATCTTCCAACGGTACGATTGCAGACTCGTCTGCTAAACATTTTCTAAGGTGCAATACATGGAAGGTGTTATGAATCTGAGACAGTTCAGCTGGTAACTCTAATCTGTAAGCAACCTTTCCCACACGTGCAAAAACTTTGAATGGTCCAATAAACCTTGGACCGAGATTTCCTCTCTTTCTGAATCTGATAACGCCTTTCGACGGCGACACTTTTAACAGCACATAGTCTCCCACCTGAAACTCAAGCGGTGATCTGCGTCTATCTGCATAACTTTTCTGTCTACTCTGGGCAGTTAGCAATTTGTCTCTGATAAGCTGAATCTGTTCAGTCGTTCGTTGAACTACTTTTGTGCTACCCAACTCTCTCTGACCCACTTCACCCCAACATACCGGAGTTCTGCACTTCCTACCATAAAGCATTTCATACGGGGGCATCCCAATACTGGAATGATAGCTGTTATTATACGAAAACTCTGCTAATGGAAAATAAGAATCCCAGCTTCCCCCGAAATCAATAACACATGCTCACAGCATATCTTCCAGAGTTTGAATAGTTCTTTCACTTTGGCCATCAGTCTGAGGATGATATGCTGTGCTGAGATGTAATCTAGTTCCAAGATCCCCATGAAATTTATTCCAAAATCTAGAAGTGAATCTGGTATCTCTGTCTGACACAATCGAAACTGGTACACCATGGCGAGTCACAACTTCCTTTACATAAACATCTGCCAATCTTTCTGAAGGATAAGTCTCCTTAATGGGAATAAAATGTGCACTCTTAGTTAACCTGTCTATGATTACCCATATAGCATCATAACTACGTGGGGTCCTAGGTAATTTGGTAATCAGGTCCATAGTAATGTTTTCCCATTTCCAGACTGGAATTTCTAACGGTTGCAACTTCCCGTGAGGTTTCTGGTGTTCACTTTCACTTGTAAACAAGTAAGGCATCTTTCTACATATCTTTCTACATCACGTTTCATGCCTGGCCACCAATAATCAATCTTTAGATCCTTATACATTTTAGTAGCCCCTCGATGAATTGAGAATCTGGACTTATGAGCTTCATTAAGAAGTGTCTGACGTGCATCACCGTAAACCGGTACCCATATACGACCATAACGGGTCCATACATCACGACTGTCTTTAATAAAATCTGCCACATGCCCCTTAATTCGCTCCGAGTTATGATTCTCACTTTTGATTGATTCTAACTGAGCTTTTCGTATAACATCAATGATGAGCGTTGTAACTGTCATCTTTAGAAATTGGTTCTTCACAAGCACCATTCATGATTTTCTGCTTAAAGCATCAGCTACCACATTTGCCTTTTCTGGGTGATAGAATATATCACAATCATAATCTTTCAGCAATTCTAGCCAACGCCTCTGTCTCATGTTAAGATTCTTCTGATCTTTAAAATACTTCAGACTTTCATGATCTGTATAAATAGTAAATCTCACACCATACAAATAATGCCTCCATATCTTGAGTGCAAAGACATTGCTGCTAACTCCAAATCATGAGTTGGGTATTTACTTTCATGTGGCTTCAACTGCCGTGAAGCATATGCAATAACTCTACCTTTCTGCATTAATACACAGCCCAATCTACGATATGAAGCATCACAGAATACTACCATATCTTCAACCCCTTCAGGTAAAGCAAGAATTGGTGTTTCACATAACTTCTGTTTAAGAGTTGAGAAGGCAGACTGTTGTTCACTACCCCAAACAAATTCGGCATTCTTTTTAGTTAACTGAGTTTAAGGAACAACAGTTTTGGAAAAATTCTGAATAAATCTCCTATAATAGCCTGCCAATCCAAGAAAACTTCGAACTTCAGTAGGGTTCCTTGGCGGTTCCCATTTCATCACATCATCTACCTTTACAGGATCCACTTTAATCCCATCTTGATTAATTAAATGACCCGGAAATTGCACTTCTTGAATCCAAAATTCACATTTAGAGAATTTGGCATATAATCGTTCTCTTCTCAAGGTTTCCAAAACTTCTCTGAGATGTCTTTCATGATCCTCTGGATTCCTCGAATAAATCAGTATATCGTCAATAAACACAATCACCGATTTATCTAATCTTGGCCTGCAAACTTTGTTCATTAGATCCATAAATGCTGTTGGTGCATTCGTAAGACCAAACAGCATCACCACTAACTCAAAGTGTTCGTATCGGGTTCTGAACGCGGTTTTAGGAATATCTTCCTTCCTAATTTTCAACTGATGATATCCCGACCTTAAGTCGATTTTCGAAAACCACGATGCTCCTTGTAGCTGATCAAATAAATCATCTATTCTAGGTAACGGATATTTGTTTTTGATGGTCACCTTATTAAGTTCACGATAGTCAATGCACATACGGAAGGTACCATCCTTCTTCTTAACAAACAATATTGGAGCACCCCAGGGAGAACTACTGGGTCTAATAAACCCCTTATCTAACAGTTCCTGTAGTTGTTTCATCAATTCTTGCATCTCTGGTGGAGCAAGTCTGTATGGAGCTCTGGCAACTGGTGAAGCTCCTGGTACTAAATCAATCCTGAACTCAACTTGTCTGTCTGGTGGCACACAAGGTAAGTCTTTAGGGAAGACATCAGGGTATTCACATACTACCCTGACATCATCTAGGCTCGTCTGTCTCTTTTCTAGTTTCGAATCTATCACATAAGCTAAGAAAGCTGTATACCCATGCTTCAAATACTTTCGGGCTTTAGACACCGAACATACACATGATTTTCCTTTTCTGACATCACCACATATAGATAGTTCTTCCCCACTTGGGGTATGAACTCGTATAACTTTCTGCCCACACATGGTGGTAGCCTGGTTATAACCTAACCAATCCATTCCAACCACTACTTGGAATTCTCTCATAGTCATGGGTATAAGTTCAATAGGAAATCTAACTGTATCTATTTCTAACACATTATGCTTATACACATCAGATACAATTACAGATTTATCATCAGCAATTTCAACTTCAAGGGGAGAATCTAGCTTTTCACACATTTGGTTGAAATTTTTGCAGAAAGAAACAGATACAAATGATTTACTTGCACCAGAATCAAATAGCACAAGAGCAGGAAAGTTGTTGACAAGATATGTACCTGTTACTACGTCTAGTTCAGTTTTAGCTTCCTCAGCTGTAAGCTGGAAAGCCCTTCCTTTAGGTCTGGAAGTTTCTTCCTTTTTCACTTCTTTCACCCCAGAGCTTCGTGGTAAGGGTAAGGCTGGAGTAGGTCTCGATCCAGTAGACGGTGCATTTGATGAAAGTTTTGGGCATTCGGACCTCTGATGGCCCGGCTGATAACAGTTAAAGCATACACGTAACGGATTCTTGCAATCCCTCCCCACATGACCTGTCTTGCCACACTTATAACATGCTGAAGACCCGAGCCAACATTCTCCCAGATGATGCTTCTTACAATTCTGACATAACGGGTAAGTCTTTTGCACCACCTTCTTATTTGATGGCTCAACTCTCTGTTTCTTGTAAACTGGTGCAGCTTTCTCAATCACCTTTCTCTCTTTATCTTGCCTCTCTAATTCCAACTCCCTTGCTCTAGCCGCATCCATCATGGATTTCAAAGTCTGATGCTTACTGGCATCGATAAACTCCCTCACACTCGGTTTGAGTACCATCATGTACCTGTACATCTTCATCTTTTCGTTTACAACATAATCTGGACAAAAGCGTGCTTGTTCTAGAAATTTTGCATTGATCTCTGGAACAGTTTCTGTTGTTTGCTTCAGCCTGTGAAACTCATCCACTATCCTGTCTATCTCAGATTGGGGAACGAACTGCTCTATCACAAGTTCTTTAAACTGCTCCCAAGTCATGGTTTCAATATGTGTATAACCCCTCTGCTTCACCTCCATATCCCACCAATCTTTTGTAGCGCCACGCATCTGATTGGTAGCATACCTCACTTTAAACTCAGGTGCACATGAACATGTATGAAAAGCACCCTCTATCTCTGAGATCCATCTGTGGCTGATAACTGGATCTGTAGACCCTTGAAACAACGGAGGTTGACATGCTGAGAAGTCTCTGAATGTGCAAACCTTAGGTGCATCACGAATAATCACTTGTGGCTGGGTATTAAACTCTTGTCTAATCATTTCCCTGGTCTGATCTTTTATCTGCTCAACCACCTGGGTAACAATCAAGGGAATACTCTGTTCTAATGCTCTGCCAATTTCTCTTGCATCTGTCTCATGTACTGTAGGTTCCATAATCCTTTCATTCAGATCCGGTGCTCCCTCATTCATAACCTGTTGATTCCCAATTGGAATCTGTTCACCAGTAACACTGGTTTCTATTCCTTCTAGTCTATGCCTGGGACCACCCGCCTGTCTATTGGTTGCTCGCGAACCTCTAGTGTTAAACATCCTGATAGTATAGATAAAGCATTAAGATATAAGGTAGCTTTATCACACCACCCTCTATATCAACTAACTACTCATATATCTAACAACTCAGTATACCTTATCTTTAAAACCAAAGTATTTCTATACATACTAAGGCATTCTATTTAAACATACTATACCAGGTATACTATCTTCTTACAAGTACCCCTCACCCGATTCACAAGATCCTTCATGATTCCACTAAGTTCCAACATGTATCATGTGTTTGTAATAATATGGGCCCTATATTATTCTAAACACACTACACACGTTCGATCTTAACTTTATCACAAAAAATCCCGATTCACAGGCTTAGGCCAAGTATCATCAATATAATATCATATAATCATGTATATCATAAAGATTCTGCACATAACATATCAATCTCCGTATAAAGTAAAATAAGTATACACTGTTAGTTTACTCACCAAGCTGCAAGTACAAGCCTCCAGTTTGACAAAATTTTCAAAACCATGGTTCAAGTCCAGACTGTGCTTTACACAATCCAGATCTCTTAAACCGTGGCTCTGATACCAAGTTGTAACACCCCAATTTCAATAAAAGATACAAAAGTAGAATATTTCCATAAAAGCACGCATATCATTTGAAATTCATAAGCGGAAACGTTTTCACAACAAAACTGTGCTAATACCAAAAGATACACCCACAAGTACAAACTTAGTGTACTGTCAAGGTTAAATATTTACACAAACAGGTGTTAAGTGTATATTGTTTAAAAACTGAAAAGCAGTCAAACAGGAACTTTATCTTTGCCCTTGCTGCGCCATGCAAAACATTTTAAAAAACAGTATCTGATAAGCTAGAAGAGCTTAGTGAGTAATCTAAATAAACATCATATGAGCACACGTATACAGTCACATGAAGATAATACACACATGTCTGGCAATCAAAGCTAGCCTCTGGTTCTAGACCTAGGGCAGCAATATAGGTCACAGTACTGTACCGCATCCGAGCCTTACTGCATATAGCAGTATGCTTACATATACACATGTATAACATAGCATGTTAGTAATCTGATATGAAACTACACATGCTGCTGATATGAAGTGAAGTCTAGAAGACTCACCTTCTGATATTTATAATCTAAATAGATCCACAAACGATAATGATCAATGTATAGGTCCACAACTTGTTTCTACAATATAATATCAATAGTGTATGTATCAACACCTGCTGACTAGTCAAAATAAACTGAACAGGGCCAGGGCTAGGGCACGGCCGTACCTGGCAAAGGCACGCCCGTGCCTGCAACTAAGGCACGACCAGGCTTGACTCAGGCATGGGCGTACCTATCCTGCAGTCACGCATGTGCCTATCTAAGGTACGCCTGTGACTAAGCTTAAAAGCACGGGGGTACCTGAAGAACTAGGGTTTGCCATGGGGCGAAAGGCACGCCCGTACCCTCCTTGGGTACGCCTGTGCCCTCCCCTGGTCTGCACAGTTCTGACCGACAGAAGCTGTAAATCCGGCCAAAACACCATAAAAACTCAACTTTAGCATTCTAAAACATATATGGGGTGTTTTCCTACACCCCTAACAGCTAAATAACATAACAAACTATAAATTAACATGAATTGATCCTTGTGATCAATCCTTGACCCATAAGAACATGAAGAACACAACAACTAAACAAGATACACATACCTCTACTATACTTGGATGTTATGATGCTATAAACTAAAGTAATTGCTGTATTCTAATGTTCAAAATCGCCAGAGATGAAGGTGTTTGTTGTTGTGTTTGTTTTGCAATAGCATATGTTGTAGGTTGATTACTAAAAGATCAACTACATGTATATCTATAAGTTTAGGTTAATTACATAAGTAGTCCCTGAACTTAATTAACATTTAATTTGACATTTTAAGTCCCTCAAGTTTTAAAAACACATATAATCTCATAAAGGAGACTTGCAAAAACATATAACCCTTCCTATTAAATAATATTTTAGGAATTTCGAACCTTGGGTGTTACATCTTTTTTTCTTTTCTGTTCTCTTTCTCTCTGTTAATTAATATATATTTTTCACTAATTTTTTGTGTGGGTTGAAAAGGGTTGGGTACTTGGGTTTTGTGGGGTAGGGAGGGTTAGAGGTGAGAGATGATGTGGATACTGATATGGCAATGGGTTAGAGAGGATAAGTGGGGTTTGGATGTTGATGGTCGGCTAAAAAGAATGTTTTAAAACCCAGATTGACCCGGCCGGTCCAACCGGTTAACCCGTGACCTGTTAAGGAGACCGGGTTAATATACACCGGGTTTTTGGTCATTTCTGGTCCGCATTGACCCGCCCGGGTTTATGGTTGAACTGGTCGGACCGGGTTGAATTGTTTTTATTTTTTGATTTTAATATTTTTTAAAACATAAAAGTTTAGCGATTTAGTCATCTCGACAGTCGATACTTTAAAACCCTCACTCGACATAAACCCTAAAAATGAGTTGTGAACCCCTCTTGACAGTCGACGGCAACTCCTGTCCTACGTCATCTCTGACATGCGACTGTCCTTCAAGTAGAAACCTCCATTGAGTTCACGTAACCCTTTCAATAAAATTTCATTTTATGCTTGATAGATTATTTAGTTTCTTAACAGATTAGTAATTGTTTCCAAGTTTATATACATACATGTATATACACACATATGCATATATATTTTAATTTTTTTTAAAAATTATGAAAACTGGGTTAACCCGCCAGTTAAACCGGTTGAAACGGTTGACCCGTGACTCGGTGAGGAGCCTAGATCAACTAAGAACCCAGGTTTTAAAACATTGTTAAAAAGGAACTGAGAAAAAAAAGAAAGATAAGCATGAATACCAAGAAAAAGCAATTGGATTACTATTGGGAGTATTTATTCGGCATATATATGCGACAATGGAGGAGACTTACGGAGATATTATTCATACGATAGGTTACGATCGAGAGCCATTAACAAAAATTGCATAATATTTTTCTAAGTTGTCGTACATTGGAGCTTTAAGGAGAATAAAGGGGTGGTCTATGCAATTAATATTGAAAAGGGAGGTTATAACTTTGATGAGATTAAATAGGGTTGGTACCACGGTATATAATGATTAGCAAATCTCTCATTGTTTTTGTTGTATTATAGTTTGTCCATGAGCTAAGTTTTATGTTTTCACTTACATAAGTTGAACTCTTGATTTATGGTTTGATTTATATGTATCAAGATATTTTAGTAATTATATATTTTATCGTGTTTTGTTTAATCCAAGATTCATGTGTTAATGTTTCTGAATTTATTATCTATTGACTAGGTTAATTTGCATGGGTTAAATGATCATTTTGCTTATGTGGCTTGAATTATGATTTTCTATTACCATTAAGGATTGTGACCGGTGAATGATCAAATCTTTTTTATTGTGATTGAACTTTAATGTGTGTAAATACTCGCATTCCATGAATATTCGGTGTAGTTTCTATATTGAATGACCGAGAAGATCAAGAAGAATAAGTCTTGCATGATACGAATTAAAAGACTAGTTGTGAGGGTGATTAATGCAGTGATCATTGTTTTAACGTTCTTGTAATTATATATTTAGTGAGTTGGACAAAGAGATCTAATCATATTAGGAATCGCTATTACATTTCTATGAAATCGAGTACGAACAAGGGGTAACTAAATCAAAGTGGAAGTACTTCTATTGGTAGTTTTTATTCCAAAATTTTAGCTTTATCTTGTCTTTGAATGGTTTTCTGTTTAGTCTAATTAGTACTTTAAATATTTACAGCTTTTTTAGATTAAAACTCAAATTCCTGGTTTAATTGTTTTCTGTAGACTAATTAACAATTAAATCTTTTAGAACCGAATCTTAATTGTTCTCGAAGTGTTCGACATCCTAATCTTGCCAATACTATGATATAATATGATTAGGTAAACTTGCCTATTTGTGTGAATCAATAATGTCGGCGATTCTAATTTATAAATATAAAACCTGGTCTGATTTATGCAAATCAATGCTAAAAGAACACGATCTTCATATACTCTTTAATGAACAATGGACAAAAGCATATGTATCAACAAATTACAAACATTGTTATTAAAGGTAAAGTTGGATTTTTCATTATATATGGATACTAAAAATAGTATGCTATAATACGATTAGGTACACTTGCCTATTTGTGTGAATTAGTAGTGTCGGCGATTCGAACGTATAAATATTAAACCTGGTCTAACTTATGCACACTAATGCTAAAAGAAGAACACGATCTTCATATACTCTGTAATGAACGATGGACAATAGTATATGTATCAACAAATTACAAACACTGTTATTAAAGGTAAAGTTGGATTTTCATTGTATATGGATACCAAAAAACATTAAAACTTTCCCATGGAAGACGTTATCGACATGACTTCAATGTAACATCCCAAAATGGGCCTAGTTGTACTATGTGTTCTCAAGGTTGTAACCTTATGAATTAAATAAGAAATAGTAATTAAAGAATGAAGGTGTAATATGATACTAAATGAAAGTTGGTGATAAATAAATAATAGTTGTTATTTATTAAATGGTTTTAGATAACAATTCCAGAAATATCCACGTTAGTTAAAACGGGTAAACGGATATTGAGTTGCAAGTTAAAAGGGGAAACAAAATACCCCTTGTGGATATATTAGAACCACAAAGGCGGTTCTCTTTCTATAGATATACACAGACACACATACATGTATTCATTTACACACACTATACCTTGTTCTTGCAATTGAAGGAGAAACACCAAAGAGAAATCAAACAAGCTTCAATACCAATTACAAATTCAAGTTGAAATCAGTTCTTAATTGCCATCTTCATCATCCTTCTTGTAAGTATTCATCTTCTTCTCCAAGTTCTTGAGTTTGGAGGTTTTAAGGTTAAAAATGGGTTTGCTAAAAATAGCAAACAAGAATTGAAATTGGAGTTGTAATTAGTTCTTTTAACATCAAACAAGTGTTTATAAGCAATAATCATGGATTAAGTGATGTTTTTTATTGAGTTTAATGGTTTTGTATAAATGGGTCAAAATTGAAGAATTAAGCTTGATTATTGATATGGTTGTTAAAATATGATAAGAATTGATGTTTCAGGCTTAGTTGGACTTGATATAACACATATGATCATTGGAAGTTGATTGAAAATCAATTGGAAGTGTTTTGGTTGAAAAATGGTAGGAACAGAGTGCTGAAACTCGTCACTGGTCTGAAACAGACTTGCTTGCGGGTGTAAGGAGAAAAACACTACTTGCGGCCGCAAGGGAAAGACTGCTTACGGCCGCAAAGAAAATGCTTGTGGGTGCAAGCAGCCTTTTGCCCTTGTGGGCACAGGCAGTCTTCTGTTCTTGTGGGCACAAGCAGTCTTCAGACCTTGTGGGTGCAAGCAACATTGTTTGTGGCCACAAGGAGCCCTGTTTCAACAGATAGTTTGTTTTATCGCATTATATTGATATATAGGACGTTGTTATAGGTTTACCTTACGACCAAGGAGAGCCGGAACACTATGTTTTCCTGTGGTAGCTCTACAAGTGAGTACTGACTTAACTTGTAATCATTATGCAGTATATAGGGATTTATTGGTTACCATTAGGTATATATGAGATGTGACAATTATGGTTATGATTAGTAAGATTGTAAAGTGAGTTTAAACTGGTGTTTATAGAAACGAGAAGTATAGATGCCTGTACTATTTAAGTTTACAATGATAATGAACGATTATGTATTATATGATATGTATGCATGTTGATGGATCCGGATTGGATCGGCCTTGTTAAGTTGTTAGTTATTGTAGAGTGCATGCCAGCGGATCCAAATTGGAGCTGCCTAGTTAGAACTTGTTATTATGTATGCTATGGATCCTGATTTGGATCAACCACGTGGAATTATATATATATATATATATATACTGTTATATACCTAATGGTAACCAATAAATCCCTATATATCAATATATATATATACTGTTGGACCCTGATAGGATCCCCATGTTGAAACAAGTATTGCCATAATAAATGATATATATATATATATATATATATATATATACTGTTGGACCCTGTAGGATCCCCATATGAGTTATATGTAAACGCATGCATGCTATTGTCCCTGCAAAGGGTTATTGATGAGCTATGTGAACGTACGGACATATTCATGTATTTGTGAAGGTCAGCTTTGGCTGGGTTCTACGGGCCTTCGGGCATTTGTTCGGGATCAATGGTACTCAAGTACCGTTCCTTATATTCTTGGGGTGGTTGCCTTAAATGGCTAAGCCTACTGAGCCTATGGTTCCATAACGAGCAGGTAGAGTCACTTATGTGATAAAACCAACACGGATGGTAGTGTCTGATTTCTTGGTGGAAAGTTGTTAAGTTGGATTAGCTACCCGGCAAGATATAATGCCTACCGGTCAGATCAGGACTCTGCTATGTGATAGGATAGCATTCTTTGCTTAATCCAGTGTTATATGACTCGCATGTATCTATGTTGCCATGTTACCACGCATATGATGATGTGAAGAATATGATGCCCTATGTGTTGCATGATGCTTAGGGTTAAGTTTGCATTCACTAGCTTTTAAAGCTAACCCCCTCCCAGTATATATGTATATGTTTTGCAGATTATGATGGTCGGTCGGTATTAATGTTGGTAACACAAATTTGTAAATAAAGAAAATGTTTTAAGACTTCCACTGTTTTGTTACCAAACTAAAATATGTTTGAAATTAGGTATCTAAAAGTCAAAAATTTTACTCTGAAATTGCGGTGTTACATTCAATCATAAGGTCGTGTAGTTCTAAATGTAGCTTCAAGTAGTATTACATCCCTCTTACTTGCAGGAGGTAGAACTTCACATTCTCGCTTTGCTATTTCTAGTAATGTCAACGAAGATTCGTATGTACTATTGCTTCCAATAGTAATTTAGCCGAATTGTTGAGGAAGACCAAGTTAATTATTTGAGATAAAGCTCCAATGATGCATAGGCGTTATTTTGAGATTTTGATAAAAATTTGAGAGAAAATGTTTATCCAAATGAAGTAGTAAACCATTTGGAGAGAAGGTGATTGTATATGGAGGAGAATTTAGACAAATGCTTCAGTCGTTAGTAAAGGATCAAGACAAGATATTGTTAATGCTTCATTGAATTCCTCATATAGATAACAATATTTTTTGGTCCTTAGGTTGACAAAAAACATGAGATTATATAAGATTTTGCTGATTGGATATTAGAAATTGGAAAAGACAATCTTGATGTCCTAAATGATGGAGATGTTCAAATTCAATTTCATCATAACTTTTTGATTCCAATAGACAGTGATCATGTTGAATTGATAACTAATTTCATATATCCGTATATCAACCAACATCTTTACCATCAAAATTATTTTCAAAAAGAGCAGTTTTAGTTCATACAAATGAAGAGGTTGAGTGTTAAATGATTTCATGACATCAAAGATAAATGATGAGGAGGTTTCATATTTCAGTTTTGACAGTACTTGTTTTACCGAAGAATCTAATATATTTTTAATTTTGTAACCTAGATTTCTTTTAAATATAAATCAAAGTAAAATTGATATTCATTTAATTCCATTCAATATATATATAATTAGATCAACATAGTCCATAGTCTTATCCATAGAACTTAAAGACCAATTATGGAGCATTGGATAATCTAAATCAAGGGTCGAGAATTGATAATGGTCTGTTTGTAATTAATAAGATCATTATAAGAAACAATTCTATACACAAGGGCATTATAGGAATTGATGATTACCCCCCCCCCCCCACTCAATCCAACTCACGTTCATTACTTCATCCCCTCTCTCTTTAACCTATTCATTTCTCTCTCCCATCTCTCTTTAGAACCATCCCCTCCGGTGAACCCATTTCCGACAAACTCGTCTCCCGCAGAAAAATTGACATGATCTCCCCCTTCATGTGATGATAACCAATTAACCACTTCCTCATCCAAATATGAAAAATGGATGCTGAAATGCTTGCATAAAAATAGATACAGTTAATATGAAGATGCAGATGTGGTGGAGATTGCATTTTGGTTATCATCTTCAGTTGCATTTTGGTTATCATCTTCAGTTGCATTTTGGTTCATTTGGGTTATATTTTTGTTATCATCTTCATCTGGGTTGCATTTTGGTTATCATGGATTGCATTTTGGTTATCATCTTCATCTTGCTTGCATTTTGGTCATCATCTTCATTTGGCTTGTATTTTGATCATTATTTTCACTTGAGTTGTATTTTGGTTATCCTCTTCAATTGTTGCAGCATTTTTAGAACTACATATCCAAAATTGCACATGTTCAAATTTGAGACATGCATTTTCAAAATAAGAATTTTAGAAATATGAAAAGAGTGGTCTTGATTTACAAAGGATTAAAAAACTAGTAGATGCTTAAATTCTCAAAAATTAATTAGTTATGACAAATTAAAATTTTGAGGGGTAATGTCTTTTTAATGTTCAAGTGCTTTGTGATGGTGGTAGATGCCGCATGAGTTACTCATCTTAATTTTTAATTCCTTTTTTGTCATTTAAAATGATTGGTTGATCTTTGCTCTTTAAGTTTCATTTGTTAAGGGTGGTTTTCCGTACAAGAACCGCGAGAACCAATTGATCAAAAAGATGGAGGGTACAAATTAAAGAGTTGTTAATGGATAACCTTAAAATAATCAAATTTATCCTCAATTAATTAAGGTCAATTTGGACATTTTCACATTATACCCACTTTTTTTAAACTAATATAGCCATCGAATGGGAAGGTGTTAACTTACCAAAAATATACCAAATTAACGAGAAAATTATGCTATTTAATTTGAGACTGACTAACTTTATTTTTTCGATTTTTCTGTTTGCTGGTTTTTTTCAGTACAGGTCGACATGTGCATATATGCACACGTGCAAATATATGCACGTGTGCAAATGCACATATTCACCTAGTTTTTCAGCACAGATGTAGATATGCACATATGCAAATATATGCATGTGTACATACACACAGATTCGCCTAGTTTTTTTCAGCACACATTTAGATATGCACATGTGCATCTCTTAAGTTTTTAGTGACAATGAACAAAATTTGGACTCATTTAACTTGTGTTTTTAGTGTAGAAATGTACAAGTTCACTTTTCATTACATGTATAATCTTTTATTAATGTAATTGTTTTTAAAATAAACAAGAAAAAAAGATTATAAAAGTATGTATTAAAATATTATTACCTTGTGACCTCTGCATATGCAAGAAAAAGAATAAGCAAGAAAAAATTAATGGAATTATGTATTAAAATATTGTTACCTCGCAACCTCAATGCTAAATTTAATAATAGATTTATTGATGTGCGTGAATCAGATCAGGTTTTATATTTATAAACTGGAATCACCAAAATTCTGACTACAACACAAATAGGCAAGTGTACCTAATCATATCGCAGTATAGTTCCGGTAAGACTGAGTGTTGAACACTTGGGGAACGAGTATGATTTCAGATTTAAAAGATTTAATTATTAATCAGTCTAAAGAAAGCGAGTAAATGGGAAATATGGGAATAAATCAAAGAATGCGATAAAATATTAATTAGACAAAAGAGAAAACAACCCAAAAGTAAGATAAAGCTGAGAGCTTGGAATGGAAACAATCAATACGAAGCATTCTCACCTAGACTCGATTACCCCCTCATCTACGGTCAATCTCATGGAAGTGCAACGGACATTATTCATTATATACCAATTTTTAAGTTAGCTAGATCTCTTGGTCAGACTCACTAGCCCTATAATTATAAAAACATTAACCCAATGGTCATGGCATTAACTGTCCCTATAATTAGTCAATAAATTCGTATCAAGCTAGACTTAATCTATTCATTTGTATTGGTCACAAAATTAATTAATTAACACTGAATGGTCATCGCATGCTATTGTCAAACACATTAAAGTTAATTACTTTATAACCTAACCCTAGGATTTGGTCAATCACTAGTCATGAATCCTAATTGTCATAGAAACTCATAATTAAAGCAAACATAGATAGAATGGTCATCTCAACTATGAAATACTCAGCAATAGGCATAAAGATCAGAACTTTAACATTAATGGATCTTTGAAAAATCTAAACATGATAAATTATATGATTACTAAACATCCGGGTCCATAGAAATCAAACAAATAAACAAGGGTTCATCTAATCAAGCTGAAAAACAGAAAACCTAGCCCACAGACAGGCTAAAACACATCAAAAACGAAAAAGAACAGAACTTGCAAACCATTATAGACCGATGGTGGCAAAACCGAGTCAATCCCGTCAAAGTTGTGGTCTTCCTCTTCGTTATTGAGCTCCAAACCATCTCTCAGGCCTTGAAATCACTTTTGGACGTCCTCAGCCGTCATATTGGAACCCTAGAATCGCATGTATGTTTCTTGGGTTGAAACTATTTATAGATTTCACATTTCGGAGCTGACGCGTCGCGTTCCTCTTTAAGACGCGTCGCGTTGTACAATCACTTCGCGACATTTTCGAACTTCTGCGCGGACGCGTAGCATTTGACCTTATAACGCGTCTCGTTGACCTTATAACGCGTCACGTTCGATACTAATGCAATATTCTCCCCATCATGATTGTAGCCCTCTGAGTCTAGTTTCCGTGGCCTTTTGAATCACCTCAATCCGAGCTCATATGAGTAAGATATGATCAAAATAGTGGAGGTGTGTCGAAGTAGACATCTTTTCTTATTTTCTTCACTTTCATTGGTTTTTGCTCAAAACCTTTCATCATCTGCCTTTTTAACTTCAAAACCAACAATTTAAGATATTAAGTATCTTTTGACTCATTTACGAACAATATTTGGTTAAAAATAAATACGATATCGCATAAAATATATATCTAAATACGGCAATATCATTTATCCTTCTTGTTTTCTTGGGAAAAATGATAGTAATTTGTTTTAAACCTTTATGTGTTTTTAAACCTACATAAACCCACTACCATCAAACTATGTTCTCATTTTACTTTTACACATTTCTGCTCATCTCAAGCAACACATACAATCTCATTTGGGACAATAAAGACGACACTCTCGTGATGGATTCAGCTAACAAATCACACCCTTTCTCTATCTCGACTTTTATGATTCATCTTCGTAGCACCGGTGACAATAGGGGTCGAGGACATAGAGGAGGATGAAGGGATTCTCACAATTTTGTTAACAACAGGGCTACCGGAGACGAAGATTTAGTGATTGAGGAGTTGCCACTAATGCGACAGCAAGAGACAACATGCTAATGAGATTTTCAGGAAGATAAAGAGAAATAGGGCTGATTCAAATGTTGTACAGTCGCCGAAATACGTACCTTTATACTTACGTTCGCCAGAGATAGCAAGTAGAGGTGAGCAAAGACGCGCGGTGGTTACTTTTTCTGCCGAAGAAGTGTGGATTTTCAGTTGAGGTTTGGTGGATTGATTGAGATAAGGACGTGGGTGTTGAATTAAGGGTTTTCATGTGATGTCCGACAAAGAAACGAGGGGTACCATCAATCCAAGAAAGAAAGAGAGAGAGAGAGAGAGAGAGAGAGAGAGAGAGCGCACTATCACTAGGGATGTTTTAGTTACTAAAATACCCTTTTCATTTAAATAAAAATAAAAAAGACAGGAAAATGAATGATTGGTCGACGATGGTTCTCGCATTTCTTGTACGAAAAACCGTTCTTATTTGAACCGCTCCCTATATGGTAAATATCCATATAGTCCTTATATTAAACATAGAACTTGTAGACTAATTTTCCTCCGAAGGATCTCTCACTAAAAGGATGAGATAGCCACATTTAAAACTGAAAGTGTATTTGACTTGAATTCAACATGGATAAAAACAGGAGTAATTAAGTAACAATCCACTTATCCCATAAAAACCGTATTAAACCGCTTACGACATACCACAGTGATTATATCAACGAGGATAAAAGGGGCGATAGTTTTATAGCCCTAATTTACTACGGTGATTATAACGACTTCAAAAATCCACCGTAAGCAAAGACCTTCAATTATTTCAATTGCTAGTACGGATCAAGACCTTACAACTAGTACAATATTTGGATTCATCCCTACAGTAAGCATTTGTTAGGGAGATAATCACTTCACCCTAAAAATCAAACCTGACAATTGAAATATATAGGATTTGATGATAACCAAACCATACATTCAGTATAACTTAGAATGTTCTTCAAACATGTGTTGTTTGAATTAGACTTGAAAAAATCTCTAAGTATGAAGTATCAGATGAGTATCAGCTAAGTACTAAGTATCAACCGAAGGACATCAACTGAGGATAATCAAGAAGAAAATATTGTGTAGAAGACCATCACCCGAGGAATTACAACGATTGGCTGAGCTCTTACAACTATTAGCTGAAGGATTACTCTGATCAGCTGAGCAGTGAAATTGATCAGCTGAGCGAATCATTTGGTCAGCTGAGGCCATCTCACATCAGCTAAGTAAACTTTACAACACTAAGAGTTTGTTTTCTATAAGCTTATCACTCTGAATGATTAGTTGGGCATCTTTGATCAACTGATCATCTAGGTTGATTATCTTACTATTCACCTTAGTCTAACAGTTGGGTAGCTGAACATTTCTATGATCAGCTGAGCATATGTTATTGTTAGTCCCAGATTGAGTACACAACAACAAATGTTTGTAGAAGGGGGGGTTGAATACAAACTTTAGCTTTTAAACATTTAAAGACACACTGATACACTTTTATATAATTCTTATTGATATTGAATCAAGAATTACATGTACTAGAAGCGGAAATTCTAAGTACAATAAAAGTTGGCAATCTAATTGTCTAACACATAGACAAGCTAACTCTAAAACAACCAATGTATATAGAGTTTTCAACACATGAACAAGTTTGATTCTACACAATGCTTAAAACTCTACGAATTTCTCAACTGATGAGATTTTCTTTGTGTGGAGTAGAGACTTCACTGTGTTGTTGTTTTGCATGTCCACAATGCATGAGTATATATAGAGATCTTGGTGAATCCGGTTGCATGAAGGTAAGAGACAAGGAGGATGTGGAAATATAATATTTTAATTGTAAAGGTAGTGGGTGAAAAGTAAAGTTACTTTAATCAATTGTTTGATAAAAGTAATTATACTTTTCTGCCAAAGTGCAACCCATACACAATATAAAATATTAAAACCCACATCTACTGTCATGTAGAAGTATCTTTCCCTTTCTATGATTGTACTTTAATCAACAACATACTTTACCAAGTATGGGATTGCCAGCCATACTTAGTTGTTTGAACAAATCTTCAAGATCTTCGTCTGTTTGAGGTATCATTATCATTTTCCAGAGGATAAGATCAAACCTTTTTGTCTCATACTTGATCCAAAAAGTGCATTTTTACTTTTACAAACAAAGATCTAAGGCATAATAGAACAACACATGTTCTGCCTTTTACATATGACTTACAATCAGAAAAGATATAGTAGATTTGACATTTTGCACGACTCAGCTAACAGATTGTACTAAGAACTCTGATATTCACTACTCAGTTGACAAAATATATATCAGCTGATCACTTTTTCTAGGACTCAGTTGATACATATTGCTAAGCTGATCATATAGATGCTCAGCTGATCAATAGTAAGCTTAGGAGGGCATAACCTCATGTATTTGTATGATCAGTTGATCAAGAATGCTCAGTTGATCATTCAAATACATCAGTTTATGAGGGGAGATTACTTGTGCAAAGGAAAAATTACTTAGCTGATGCTTTGGGCCTCAACTGATTCATTTGTTCACTCAGCTGATGGAGTAGGCACTCAGCTGATCAATGTGTTCATTCAGCCGATCAGTTTGTTCACTCAGCTGATGGAGTATTTTTCTCAGCTGATCAACTTTTTCACTCAGCTGATGGTTTGTTTTTCTCAGCTGATGGTCTTCTTTACTTGTTTTCTTCATCTGATACTCCTTGGCTAATACATTGAGTAGGATCTGATGGTTAGCTGATGGTTCCATACTTAGCATATTTTTACATAAACTGATTCAAACAACACATGTTTGAGTTCTTTCTAAGTCATACTGAATGTAGGGTTTGGTTATCATCAAATTCTATGTTTTAGGATAGGCAGAGATGATTATTAGGGTGAAGTGATTATTTCCCCAACAATCTCCCCCTATTTGATGATGACAAAACCTTTTTCTTTTTGAAGAATCAGTTTGACTTCGAATACAAAAGATTTGAACTTTTAAGTACACTTGGCTACCTAGCTATCTGTTTTTGGTAGCTAGTTTTATTTTGAACCTTGTTCTGTTTTTGGTTTCTTTTCTAGTGTTCCATTTTGTTCTGTTTTTGTGGAATCCTTTTCTGTGTTGTACCATTTTGTTCTGTTTTTGTGGTATCTTTTCATTTTTCTATTTTTATATGTTTTTGATTTTCTGAAATACATAAACATGACTTGAAATAATAGAATAAAGAAATGTACAAAAGTATTTACAGAGATTAACTACTAACTAACTAGTCTATAATGTACAATCAACTAGATATCAACAAATCTTCAGAGTTAAAATTAGTCTTCAATCATCCCACCATGGTTCTTCTTTTACTTCAAAATCTTTGGCATGGGGATCTACTTCAGCTAAGACTTCACATTGGGCTTGTACAAGGGCTTCCAAATGTTCATTTCCAGTTCTGCCTCTTGTAGATATCCTTAGCCCAAAGAGAAACTTCTTGCTAGCTTTGAGGATTTCAGACTGTCTAAAGAACCTCCAAGTGCCAGCTCTGTCCAGAAAGAATATACCTTCAACAGGCATAACTATAAACTTGTACAGCTAAGGGGTGATGTTCAATGGCAGTGATGTGTTGAGACCCTCAAAGTTAGATAAGAATTCATGCTGGGGTAGTACCTCTCTTAGCACAAATGGTTTAAAGGGCTTGGAGCCTTTCTTGTGAAGACTATCAACTGTGTGCACATGTCTGTAATAGTCATCTAGAGTGAAGGCTCTTTGTGACACAGCTAGAGCTATCCAATTCTGAATTTTCTGAATGAATTGAACTTTGAGCTTAGATTTGGATTTGAAGAGAAGGTATAGGATCTCAACTAACTCTGTGAACCCATAGATGTGACACCTCTCATAGGATACAACTTCATAACTGTTGAAGTTGTTTTGCCTTATTGCTTTGAGGTAGAGTTCACCATCACCTTTGTGGACAGTGGCTCTTGTTATTGGAGTTGGTTCTGTTCTATTTCTAAGAATGTTAATCCTTTCTCTAAAGCTTTGAAGCCTTTGTTGACTTAGATTGATGGGAGCAGATAGATCAAGGTTGAAGAGGGTTTTGATAGCATCCGCATGAGATCTAGCTTTGAGCAGTTCAGACTGAGATTTCTCCCTTGCCAATTTGTGTTGAACAGCAGCTTGATTTTGAACTTGTTCTTGTTCTTGTTGATATGCTAGCTCCTTGGCTTGGTAGATTTCTTCAACTGAAACACCCAATGCTTGAGCCATTTGGGCATTTTCCCTTTCTTCTTGCTCTTTAAGAGCAAGCTCCTTTTTCATTTGATCATCTGCTTCAACTTGCTCAGGTGTCATTTTTTGTTTTCCTTTGTCCTTAGGAGCAAAGGTTGAAGCCTTTTGGATTGTTGGAGTTGATTGGACTGGTGGAGTAGAGGGTTTTAGGCTCTGTCTTCTTCTTCTGAGGATGTCAGATAGTGGAGTATCATCCTCATCATCAGAATCAGACTCTATAGGAATTGGTGGAGAGCAGCCCTCAGCGACTTTCCTTCTAGGCTTTGGCCTGTTTTCAAACGTTTAGGAAACCTTTGCTCCCCCTCAGAAGGTGCTTTTCTTTTGAGAGTAGGAGGAGCTGTTGCTTTGTGTGCTTCCTGCTGCAAGATTTTTATGGCAATTTCAGAATATGCAGCATCTATTTCCTCTGAGTCAGGATCATCCTCCCTTGAAGAACTTGAGAATTTCTCCCCCTTTTTGGCATCATCAAAAGGAGGAGGGGAGTCACCTGTGGTTGGCTTTGGGGATGGGGTAGGGGCAAGGGTAGGTATATGGGTTGAGGAAGGGGTATAGGATGGGGTAAGTTTAGAAAGTTGAAGAGAGAGGCCATCCTTGAGATCTTTTATGGGTTTCCACAATGAGAGATGACTCATCCTGGATTGTTTTATTAAGGTTTCAATGTCATCAAGGATACCTTTAAGGTAGGAAGGCATGGGTAGGAGTTGTTCTGGGATAGGGACAGAAATGTTTGGGTTTCTTGGTCGTAGGGTTTGAAGTTGTGATAGTAGGTTGGAGATGGTTTGGTTGAGGAAAGAGATAGTGGATTGAGGAAGAATGGGATTGGGTGATTGAGATGGGAGAAGGGTAGAGAGATGGTCTATTTTGGTTAGGAGAGGGGTAAGATCAATGGGTGTAGGGGAGGGTTGGGGTGGGGTTTTGAGGGACTCAATGTCTTTTGCAAGTCGAGACAGTTGAGTAGAGGTTTGAGTTTGGAAGGCTTGGAAGGTTTGGGTTAGGTTATCAAGGTTTTGGTTTATGGCTTGGATAAGGGTAAGGTTTGGTGGTTGGGTAAAAGTAGATGGTTTAGAGGTGGAAGAGGTGGAGATAGGTTAAAAGAATTTAGGTAAGGTTTGTGTCCTCTCATTTGAGCCTTGGTGTATAAGCTCAAATTCATTAGGAAAGAGTGTTGAGCCCTGTACAAGTGGTTGGTTTGTACCACTAACATTGGCAGACTGTGCTTGTGTAAGAATATAATTGATAAGGGGTGCAAGATAAGTGGATTGAGTATGGGATGCACTCAATAACAGGGAATCCCTTATTGGATCCACATTCTGTTGTGAGAATGTGGATAGTATAGGCTGACTCAATAGTGGGAGAGACACAGTATGACCTTGGGTTGAGGTTTGTCTTTCAATGAGATCAACCTGTTGGGAGGTTGTCTCAGCTATCGGCTTAGATCCCATTTTTACAGATGTATCCTGTTGTGAGGATACATCCACCAGCTTAAAGGTTGCAACATCCAATTGCTCCCCCTCAACACGAGGAAGGGTAAGTGGAGTTGAGGTCAGAGGTGTGGATTGCACTCCCTCAAAGTGTTCATAATGAGTCACTTCTGATGACCTTGTATATATGGGGCTACGAATGGGAGTAGAACTAGTGACGACATGAGGTTCACTAGAGCTTGGCTTTTGGATTGGTGTATGGACTGGAGAGGAGGATGAACTATCAAAGGTTGGGACTACCATTTGAATATCCTCCGAGGTGGAATCAGAACTGTCCTTACCTTGGGACATGATGTGCCTGCTTCTGTCAATGAGCTCCAGAAGTTGCTCAGAAATTTCTTGTTCTTGGGCATCACCATCATCGCCAAGAGGACTTAACACCATTGGACTGAGTGGAGTAAATTCACCAGCATCACCATCACCAGCATCATCATCATCATTATTAGAGCCATTGTGGCTTTCATCAGCATCATCATCATTTTCATCATCATCACCAGCATTAGCATTGTCGTTTGCAGCATCTATTAGCTCTTGCATTTGGGCAGTGATTGGAGGACCTCTGTTTGCCTTTAGAAAATGGAATTTCTTTTCACCCATAGCAGGGACAGGAATATGCTCTAGATGTTCAAACGTAATCATTTTCTCCAATCTCCCGCATAGCTATCAGGCTTAAAAACCGAATGTAGGGAACCTGAGACCTTGAGGATTTCTTGTTGGTGCTCTGAGTGATTTTATCAATAAGATCAGAAAATATGACTTGAGGAAAGTCGATGTTTACCCCAAAGACTAGGGCATAAAGCACAAGAAGCTCGGTTTGATTGATGAGATGGTGGCTTCCAGATTTTAGACCGAAGCAACGTATGACCACGTTGGCTAAATACTTCCACGGATGACAAAGAGCAGAGACTTTGACTTGACCATGCACTACAGGTTCATTGTAGCTGATGGTTTGCAGAACTGTTTGAACTTCTGCTCTGGAGGGAAAAACTGTGTAAGGAGGGAAGTGAGGAATACTAGTGGCTTCGTGAAGGGTTTCAAAGGTGATTTGGAGATTGTAGTTTCCTTGGGCTAGGGTGCAGTTGATGGTGTTGTTTTTTAGGTTGTAGGTTGCGGAGTACCATAGCTCACCGATAATGGTAGGGTATATGTAGTGTGGATCGACAGTGAGACTACCAAACAAGGGATGAGCTTGAAGGAACTGAACCATTGGTTCATAACCTTGGTTTTCTCGCGAGGCAGGGATGGTGGTGTAGAGTAGAATGTTGTTTGAAGTGATATTCATTAGTTGATTGGGTGCAACATTCTCACCAGGGTTCACAGCAGGGTCTGGAATACAGGTGGCCATTTGGTAGGGATGATGAACAGTGAGTATCGAGAGACAAGGTAGGGTAGTTCTTTGTAGAGAGAGAGAGGGAATTTGGAAAGTTTGAACAGGTAAAGGTGAATGAGAGAGAAAGTGTGATATTTATGAAGGTTAGTTAACAGAGATCGTTAGATACTGACAAAAATTCTAACGGAAAACAAATTAATTAGCTATTAAATGAAATCTGACAAACGGAGTAAATAACTAGGGTTAAAAAGCATTAAATGAGTGTAAAAAGTGAAAATTTACTAAGTGTAGAACCATCAGCTGATCATAGAAATGTATCAGCTGAGGGGTATCAGCTGATAGTGAGAATTTAGAGTATCAGCTGAGGAAAGTACTTAGCTGAGCATGTCTTTCTTATCTTAGAGTGATCAGCTGAGTAAGTTTGATCAGTTGATAGGTATCAGCTGAGCATAATTACTCAGTTTACAAATTAAGTAAGATAAATATATGCTTAAATAAGTAACTTATAATTTTCAACACTTATAAATTAACACAAACTAAATTACCACTATTTTAAACTAAAAATTAAGCATACCTAGTTTGGATATTAGGAAATTGAACCTTGCTTCATCTAATGGCTTTGTGAATAAATCTGCAAGTTATAAATCAGTGTTGATGTAGTGCAAAGTTACCTTCTTCTTTTGCAGATTATCTCTGAGAAAATGATGTCTGATTTCAATATGCTTTGTCTTTGAATGCATGACTGGATTATTTGAGATGAAGATTGCACTTGTATTGTCACATAGAATTGGGGTGTCTTCAAACTTCACATCATAGTCAAGTAGTTGATTTTGTAACCACAAAATTTGAGCACAACAGCTTCCTGCAACAATGTATTCTGCCTCTGCAGTGGATGTTGACACTGAATTCAGTTTCTTACTAGACCAACTAATCAATCTTCCACTTAGAAGTTGACAACCAGCTGAAGTACTTTTTATGTCTAATGTACATCCTGCAAAATCAGAATCAGAGTATCCAACTAACTCAAAATCTGAGTCTTTGGGGTACCAAAGACCAAGATTAGGAGTTCCATTGAGATATCTGAATATTCTCTTAACAGCAGCAAGATGTGATTCCTTAGGATCTTCTTGATATCTTGCACAGAGACATGTTGAAAACATTATATCTGGTCTACTTGCAGTGAGGTATAAAAGTGACCCAATCATTCCTCTATAAGTAGTATTGTTCATTGATTTGCCATCAGTGTCCTTTCCTAACTTAATAGAAGTAGACATAGGTGTTTTCATTGAAGAACAATTTTCAAAATCAAACTTCTTGAGTAAATCTTTGATATACTTTGTTTGATGAATGAAAATACCATCAACCTCTTGTTTAATTTGCAAACCAAGAAAATAGTTTAACTCACCCATCATGCTCATCTGATAATTATCAGACATGAGTTTAGAAAACTTTTTGCATAGTTCCAAATTAGTAGACCCAAATATTATATCATCTACATATATCTGCACAAGTATTACATCACCTTTGTACTTCCTAATAAATAAAGTGCTATCAATGCATCCTCTTGAGAAACCTTTGTTAATGAGAAAAGAAGAGAGGGTATCATACCAGGCTCTTGGAGCTTGCTTAAGACCATATAAAGCTTTGTTTAGAAAGAAAACATGATCATGTAAGTTTGACTCCTCAAAACCAGGAGGTTGTTTTACATACACCTCTTCTTTCAGATCTCCATTCAGAAATGCACTCTTCACATCCATTTGGAACACTTTGAAGTTTTTGAAGGCAACATAGGCTAGGAACAGTCTGATAGCTTCCAATCTTGCAACAGGGGCAAAGGTTTCATCAAAATCAATACCTTCTTCTTGACAATATCCTTGTGCCACTAGCCTTGCTTTGTTTCTTATGATTTGCCCATTTTCATCTAGCTTATTTCTGAACACCCACTTTGTTCCAATGATGGATTTATCCTTTGGTTTTGGTACCAAAGTACATACATTATTTCTTTTGAGTTCTGCCAGTTCCTCTTGCATGGCAGACACCCAGTGGGGATCATTAAGAGCTTCATCAACCTTCTTTGGTTCAATTATTGAGACAAATCCAGAATATAAGCAGATGTTGCAAGCTTTTGATCTTGTTCTAACTAGATCATCTATGTTTCCTATCACCAAATTATGAGGATGGTGCTTGAGGTCTTTGAAGGCTTTTTGGATTGCTTGGGAATTGGGATTCATTTGGATTTGGGGAGAAGAAGTTATATGGTGGCTATCAGCAATAGAAATGAGTTCATTTTGAGTGGTTGATGTAACTTCATTATTGCAATATGTGGGTATCTCTACTGGAGAGGGAATGAGTGATATGGAAGTTGAATCTAATGATGTTGAGTCATTTTCCACATGATTCAGTAGAGGTATGGGATTGGATGAGGATGGTTGTACATGGTTAATGATTTGGATAGGAACAGGTTCATCTACATCATGAGCAGCTGGTGGAGGGGCATCTACTTGCTCTGGAGTAACTTCTCCAGTTTGCATAAGATCATTAAATTCTTCACCTGAAACATGATTTGAAGAACAAGAAGCAACAAAGTCATTTTCATTGAAACTTACATTGATGGATTCTTCTATGACTTTGGTTCTGAGGTTGTATACTCTGTATGCTTTAGAAATCACTGAGTAACCTACAAACACTCCTTCATCAGCTTTAGGAGCAAACTTCTGCAATTGATCTTTTTGATTGAGTATAAAACATTGACAACCAAAGATATCCAGAAAGCTGATGCTTGGCTTTCTTCCCTTGAGCACTTCATATGAAGTTTTGTTGTGCCTTTGGATAATAAGGGACATGTTCTGTGTGAAACATGCACAACTTACAGTCTTAGCCCAGAAATTAAAGGGTAACCCACTTTCACACAACATGGTTCTGGCAGCTTCAATCAATGTTCTATTTTTTTCTTTTAGCTACACCATTTTGTTGTGGGGTTCTTGGAGCAGA
The DNA here is from genome assembly GCA_038502395.1 of Dittrichia graveolens. Lineage (NCBI taxonomy): Eukaryota > Viridiplantae > Streptophyta > Magnoliopsida > Asterales > Asteraceae > Dittrichia > Dittrichia graveolens. The sequence continues at coordinate 62,947,769 of JARJIL010000002.1, forward strand.
AAAGTTTTGAGATATCCCTTTCTCATCACAGAAAGATTCCAGAGTTTGATTTCTGAATTCAGTTCCATGATCACTTCTAAGACTCCTCACCAAATTGCCATTCAACACTTCCATCTTTTTGATAAAGCAGATAATTTCTTCAGCAACCTCACTCTTTGCTTTAAGAAAGAAAACCCAAGTGTATCTTGAGAATTCATCAACCAATACAAGAGCATACTTACTTCCACCAATACTAGCAGTTGCAACAGGACCAAAGAGATCCATGTGCAACATATAGAAAGGTTCTGTAATTGAGAAGGTCTGCTTGGATGGAAATGATGTCTTATGCTGCTTTCCCATCTCACAAGCAGTGCAAGGTTTAGGCTTAAGATAAGTCAGAGAAGGTAGTCCTGACACTAGTTCACCCTTGCTCAACGTGTTGATATTTTTGAAGTTAAGGTGGGAAAGCCTCTTGTGCCACAGCCAATTTCTATCCTCATTATTCTTGAAGTACAAACATGTTTCCTTTGAAGGGTCACCAGAGGACATGTCAAGTGTATACACATCCTTGGTTCTCTTGGAACTTAACACTGTATTACCTTCTTTATTTATTATGGAGCCTCCTGTCTTTGTGAAGTGGACTTCATTATCTTCATCACACAATTGATTTATGCTTATGAGATTATATTTCAGCCCTTTGACATATGAAACTTTGGACAGCTTGAGGTTCCCATTATGAAGTTCACCATAGCCTTTTGTTTGCCCATGGTTGTTGTCACCAAAGTTCACCTTTGGACCTTTCTCTTTCTTGTAGTTACTGAGCAAAGCCTTGTTACCTGTCATGGTTCTTGAACATCCACTGTCAAGAAACGAAGAACCAACACCCTGCACAGATTTGAATGAAAGAAGAGTTAGTGACACAAGTAGGAATCCACTACTTAGTGGATCCCTGTGGAATGCACCTAGCTTTCTACTTCATCTTAGGTTTCTTATGTATGAGAGGAATGACTATGTTATCATCACAAGTCCGTTGTCTTGAATTTCCTTCTAAAGAACATTCAAATGCCTTATGCTCTTTGCTTCCACATTTATAACACTTTTGAGATTTTGTGGTCTTGGAGCATTGAACAACATAGTTTGAATGCCTATGAGATTTCTTATCAGTCATCATTTGACTAACTTGACCATTCAGCTTATGAAGCTTATCCTGTAAATTTCTTAGGTCTTTATTTACAGGCACCTTAGGTTGATCTTTGTTTTTAGAAAGTTTTTGACCAATCTTTGGAGTGGCAGAAATGGGAACAATGTGAACATCATTCTTTTTACTCATAGTTTCTTCTATTGAAAGAGAGTTGATTACTTCTAGATCAACTGATTGTTTAGAAGATGAGCTATGATCAGCTGACAGGTTATCAGCTGAGCATTTATCATCTACTATCCTATCAGTTGATGGAGTAGTATTAGCTAATGATTCTTCAGTTTGTGAAATGCTAAGATTTAAGTCATCTGTTTTCAAGGTTTGACAACATAATGTCTCTGAGGTTTCAACTAACGATTCCTTTCCTTTACTCACATCCTTTGACTTTATATTATTAGTATTTTTACATTCTGAAATCTTACTAGAGGATGATTCAACAGAAGGAATAATTGATTCTTTTGAGTGGGAACTCTTGCTTCTAACAAACTTATTTGTGAACACACTTTTGCCTTTAACAGTTTTGTGAAAGATCTGTGGCAAAATGTCAGCTTTGTCTAAGATATTACGGTTCTTATTAGAATCAACATAGTTAGCAGCCTTAGAGTAATTTCCACCAATAATAGCTTGAACTTGTTTGGGTATCTGCTCCTTGACACACTGAGTGGTCTTTTCTGCAGATACACACCAAGACTTTACTACTTTTTGGAGTTCATTAAACTTTTTGGTTGCTTCACTAGTTTTTTTTTACTAAGATCTCATTTAGTATCTTTTGATTAGCTAGTTCCTCATTTAAGATTGTTATCTGCTTAAGTTCTTCATCCTTAAGAATTAACTTTTCCTTTAGTGATTCTACTTCTAGTTTTAGCTTCTTCTCTCTTTGAATAGCAGACTAGAAATCAATACACAAGTAATCAAACATAGTTAATAAATTTTCCAACCTGATACATAGAAGAAGGATCCCAGTTGGTAGTTGAACAAGCTTTTGCAGCCTTTTTCATGTCTTTATCAAACGAACTACCATCATTCTTGTTGGCCATCATGCACAGCTGAGCAGAGATCACCTCATCTTCATCTGAGGAGAGATCTTCTTCTACCCAATCTTCTTCTTCAGCAACAAGAACTTGGCCCTGGGCTTTCTTCTTCTTCTTGTCAAGGACAGCAGCAAGGAGTTTCTTATACTTGGCTTCATAATCAATTTTGCCCTCCTGCTTTTGCACAGATGAAGAACCAGTGTCATATTTGGACTTACAATCACTGGCTATGTGGCCAATCTTGCCACACTTATAACTCTCTGCTGTAGAGGCCTCAAATGTGGATTTGGGCTTGACAAACTTTGATGACCTCTTGCTGAACCTCTTGACACCTTTTCCCTTCTTGAAAGGTCTGAACTTCTTAACCAGCATTGCTACACCTTCAATCAACTCCTCCAGGTTACTTTCCTCATAATCATTCTCCTCATCACTTTCTATAGCACTTTCCTCTTCATCTCCTCTTCATCAGAACCAGAATCAATAGCTGCAAAGCTTCTCATCTTTGTATCTCTTGATACAAGGGCAGTTGGTGCAGCTTTCACGACCTCCTTCATCTCCTTGGATGACAACTTCCTTTGTTTGACTGATTGCTCATGGTTTAGTAAGTTACCATAGAGAGCAACTAGAGACATTCCCTTAATTTTCTCGCTATGTCTTAGAACAGTGACAAAGTGATCCCATGTTTCAGGGAAGGAGTCTAGAAACTTGTTCACCAAAACAAAGTTGCTCTTGGTTATGTCTGCCCTTTTCAAGTCATTAACTAGGCAGTTGAACCTGGTGTATGTCTGTGTAAGACTCTCACCTTTCTGAGCAAAGAAGAATTCATACTCTCTGTTGAGGAGGAGCTTCTTGTTCTCCTTCACCTCTTCAGTCCCTTCATATGCAACTGTGACTGTATCTAACATCTCTTTAGCAGAAGAACAGTTAAGCACTTGATGATAGATTTCATTAGGTAGTGTAGAGACAAAAGCTGATCTAGCTTTAACATCTAGGCTAACCAACCTCTTATCTTCATCTGTCCACAGATGCATGGGTTTGGTTATGATTCTTTTAGTTGTAGAGGTTTGACCTTCAGATTCTGATGGAATGGATAACACTGATGTTGGAACATAAGGACCATCAGTGACTATTTCAATCATTTGGATATCAAGGGTGGATAGGAAAAGATGTGCTCTACTTTTCCACATGGAGAAATTTTATGCATCAAACATGGGACATCTTGTTAAGGACCCAGTGTTTGAGATATTCATGTTATTTGCTGATGAGGCTATATTGAGAGGGGTAGAAGCAGTTGTAGAGTAAGCAAATCAGATCTAGATATTAATTATCTAACCTGCTCTGATACCAGTTGTTAGTCCCAGATTGAGTACATAACAACAAATGTTTGTAGAAGGGGGGGTTGAATACAAAATTTAGCTTTTAAAAATTTAAAGACACACTGATATACTTTTATATAATTCTTATTGATATTGAACCAAGAATTACATGTACTAGAAGCGGAAGTTCTAAGTACAATAAAAGGTGGCAATCTAATTGTCTAACACATAGACAAGCTAACTCTAAAACAACCAATGTATATAGAGTGTTCAACATATGAACAAGTTTGATTCTACACAATGCTTAAACTCTACGAATTTCTCAACTGATGAGATTTTCTTTCTGTGGAGTAGAGACTTCACTGTGTTGTTTTGCATGTCCACCAATGAGTATATATAGAGATCTTGGTGAATCCGGTTGCATGAAGGTAAGAGACAAGGAGGATGTGGGAATATAATATTTTAATTGTAAAGGTAGTGGGTGAAAAGTAAAGTTACTTTAATCAATTGTTTGATAAAAGTAATTATACTTTTTTGCAAAAGTGCAACCCATACACAATATAAAATATTAAAACCCACATCTACTTTCGTGTAGAAGTATCTTTCCCTTTCCATGATTGTACTTTAATCAACACCATGCTTCTGTTTGATTTGACTTTACCAAGTATGGGATTGCCAGCCATACTTAGTTGTTTGAACAAATCTTCAAGATCTTCGTCTGTTTGAGGTATCATTATCCTTTTCCAGAGGATAAGATCAAACCTTTTTGTCTCATACTTGATCCAAAAAGTGTATTTTTACTTTTACAAACAAAGATCTAAGGCATAATAGAACAACACATGTTCTGCCTTTTACATATGACTTACAATCTGAAAAGATAGAGTAGATTTGACATTTTGCACGACTCAGCTAACAGATTGTACTAGGAACTCTGATATTCACTACTCAGTTGACAAAATATATCAGTTGATCACTTTTTGCTAGGACTCAGTTGATACATATTGCTAAGCTGATCATATAGATGCTCAGCTGATCAATAGTAAGCTTAGGAGGGCATAACCTCATGTATTTGTATGATCAGTTGATCAAGAATGCTCAGTTGATCATTCATATACATCAGTTTATGAGGGAGATTACTTGTGCAAAGGAAGACTTACTTAGCTGATGCTTTGGGCCTCAGCTGATCCATTTGTTCACTCAGCTGATGGAGTAGGCACTCAGCTGATCAATGTGTTCACTCAGCTGATCAATTTGTTCACTCAGCTGATGGAGTATTTTTCTCAGCTGATCAACTTTTTCACTCAGCTGATGGTCTGTTTTCCTCAGCTGATGGTCTTCTTTACTTGTTTTCTTCATCTGATGCTTCTTGGCTGATATCCCTTGGCTGATTCATTGAGTAGGATCTGATGCTCAGCTGATGGTCAGCTGATGGTTCCATACTTAGCATATTTTACATAAACTGATTCAAACAACACATGTTTGAGTTCTTTCTAAGTCATACTGAATGTAGGGTTTGGTTATCATCAAATTCTATGTTTTAGGATAGGCAGAGATGATTATTAGGGTGAAGTGATTATTTCCCCAACAGTTATCAACTGTGTCCTAGTTTTGATCATCTGATCATTCTATCCTTAGGCGGAGCAAACCTAAATTTGCAGTTTAGTACATTTTAGTCAGTTGAGTCGCGAAATATGTTATATCAACTCACTGTTTACTTTGTATTCATTCTTAAGTCAAGGTAGAACATTTACTTTATCCAATCCTTGATTAAAGTAAGTTTACTTTTCACCCACTAACTTTACAATTAAAATATTATTTTCTTTAGTCCCCTTTGGCTTATTCCTCTTTGCCAACCGGATGCCAAGACTTCTATATATACTCATGCATGTTGGACATGCAAGATATATAACAATCTTATAAGTTGAGATCTACACAGTTGAGAAAAGATTTTAGAAGCAAGTTAAAGCTTTTAAGTATGAACAAGGTTTTAGAGTTAGCATAGTGTGTAGAAACAAACTCGTTCATGTGTTGAACTTTCTTAAACATTAGTTGTTTAGAAATAGTTTATCCATGTGTTAGACAAATTGTTACCACTTTTATTGTACTTAGAATTTCTTCTTCTAGTACATGTAATTCTTAATTCATTATGAATAAGAATTATATAAAAGTATAATCATGTGCCTTTAATTTAAAAAAAAAACTAGAGTTTGTATTCAACCCCCCCCCCTCTACAAACATTTGTTGTTGTGTACTCAATCTGGGATTAACAACTAGTATCAGACCAGGTTGGATAATTCATATCTAAATTTGTTTTGCTTACTCTACAACTGCTTTTACCCCTCTTTAAATGTCCTCATCATCCAATACTATGAACATGCCAAACACTAGATCTTTAACAAGGTGTCCAATGTTTGATGGTGAAAACTTCTCTATGTGGAAAAGTAGAGCACATCTTTTCTTGTCTACCCTTGACATACAAATGCTAGAAATTGTCACTGAGGGTCCTTTTGTTTCTACTATTTTATCTGTTACATCTGAATCAAAAGGTCAAATCTCCATAACTGAAAGAATCATCACCAATCCCATGAATCTGTGGTCTGATGAAGACAAGAGGTTGGTTAGACTTGATGTTAAAGCTAGATCGGCTCTTGTCTCTACACTACCAAATGAAATCTATCATCAAGTGCTTAACTACACTTCTGCAAAAACGATGTTAGATACACTCACCGTTGCATATGAAGGGATTTAAAAAGTTAAGGAGAATAAGAAACTCCTCCTTAACAGAGAGTATGAATTCTTCTTTGCTCATAAAGGTGAGAGTATTACACACACGTACACCAAGTTCAACTGCATTGTGAATGACTAAAAAAGGGCAGACATAACCAAGAGTAACTTTGTCTTGGTGAACAAGTTTCTAGACTCCTTCCCTAAAACATGGGATCACTTTGTCACTATATTAAGGCATAGTGAGAAGATAAAGAGAATATCTCTGGTTGCTCTTTATGGTAATTTACTTAACCATGAGCAATAAGTCAAGCAAAGAAAGTTGTCTTCCAAGGAGACGAAAGAGGTGGTAAAGGCTTCACCAACTGCCCTTGTATCTAGAGATACTAGGATGAGAAGCTTTGCTATTGTTGATTCTGATTCAAATGAAGAAGAATAAGAGGAAGAGAGTGTTGGAGAAAGTGAAGAGGAGATGGGTGATAAAAAGAGGAATTTGGAAAGTCTGGAGGCGGTGTTTGAGGAAGCTTCAATGCTGGTTTGTAAGTTCAAAGCTTTCAACAATGGGAAGGGTGTCAAAAATTTCAGCAAGAAGCCATCAAAGTTTACCAACTCCAAATCCAAATCAACTTTTGATGCCTCTACAACAGAGTGTTACAAATATGGAAAGATTGGCCACATAGCAATCGACTATAAGTCTAAAAGTAACATTGGTCCTAAATTTGTGCCAAAGCAGGAGAGCAAGGTGGACTATGAAGCTAAATACAAGAAGCTCCTTGCTGTTGTACTTGACAAAAAGTAAGGCTCAGGGTCGTATGTTGATGGCAAAAGAAGAAGACTTGACTGAGGAGGATCTTTAATCAGATGAAGATGAGGTGATCACTGCTCGGTTCTGCTTAATAGCCAACTCAGGTAGTAGTAGTTCTTTTGATGAAGATATGAAAAAGGTAGCTAAATCTTGTACTACTACCAACTGGGATCCTTCTTCCATCTACCAGGCTGGCAAATTTATTAACTACAATGATAATGAGAAGAATGCTATATTTGATTACTTGTGTATTGATTTTCAATCTTCTATTCAAAGAGAAAAGAAGCTAAAAACAGAAATAGAATCACTTAAGGAGAAATTAAATCTTAATGATGAAGATCTTAAACAGATGACAGTCTTAAAGGATGAACTAGCTAATCAAAAAAATACTAAATGAGATCTTATTAAAAGAAACTAGTGAAGCAACCAAACTGTTCAATTTGTCAAAAGCAAAAGTTCTTATGTGAAAGACTTAATCACTTCTAAAACTAATTTAACTTATGTTGTGATAGCAGAACACAAGGATACTAAGAATATAAAGTCAAATGATGCGAGTAAAGGAAAGGAATCATGTGTTGAGACCAAAGTGTAACACCGTAAATCTCAAGCCATTTTTTTTAAACCGCTGCGGAAGCATTTTCTAATCTCATTAAATTAAACGTTCACAAAGTACAAAGTACTCTTTACAAAATACAGCGTCAACTTGTGTTACAAAAGATTTATAAAACATGGCTCATCTCTTCCCAAAACACAATATCAGAGCATTGGTCAAATTTCCCTTTCCACAAACAAAGCTAAGCAGCTACTCACATAATCCTGCAAAAAGCAATCAACCGTGGGGTATTAGCATAAAGATAAGTGAATGGAAGCAACAAACAAGCTAACATCAACAACAAATCACAATTGAATCTCTGAGCAATAATCATTAATCAATCCGTCAATTCAACAATCTCTCAAATCCCGAGGACCAGTGGTTCTGCCAAACCTACAACCAATGCCGGCCAAAGCAAAGGTTTACCGATAGCTCTCTGCCAATCGGCACAGTGAAATTCCCCTATGATAAAACGCATGCACCAGGAAGACTACCACTGCTAAACCAACCGCAGACGAGCCCAGCTCTTACAACAGCAGCTGACCCCAACCAGCTCTTTCACAGAAGCTGATCACTACCAATTCGTTACAACAGCAGTTGGTTCTCAAATGAACCTAGATACACATCCAATCATGAACACAATCAAAACTCTAATACATATAACACGTATGTGAACATATAACTCTTGATCAACAATTAGCAGACTAACAGTCTATCATGGCATATCAAAGCTGAACAACCTATCTTCGCATACTAATAGTCTATAATCACATATCAGAAACAACAACTCATCATCGTATATCAAACATTCCTCAAATCTAGCAATTCATCAACATTACCACCCGTGAGTAAACTTCCACTCACCTTAGTCCTTAATCACGTCTGCTCAGTTGTCTAATATCACTGAGTCTTTGGATTGACTGAAAACACAGCAATAACCAAATCAGTCTCAATCTCATAAATATATCTAACCACATATATTTATAACTCATTCATGAAATAAAACAAACAATAAACAATCGCAAGTTGAAACACAAAAATGTCGGATCTTCAAAACCATCAGTTTTGGCACTGTCGGATTCCTGAAATACGCTAGATCCAAATCTATCGGATTTCCAAACTTAGCGGATTTGGGTCTCGGTTTTAGGAGTGTCGGATTCTAGGTTCTTGGTTTTTAAGTGTAGGATTTCTTAACAATCGGATTTGGGGTATGTCGGATTTCAAAACTTCCGGTTTTCATCTTTCGGATTCTGGGTTTAGCGGATTTCATAATGTATCAGATTTAGGGTTCTCATATTCCAAGTATCGGATTTCATGGCTTTCGGATTTCAATTCACGGATTTATGAGGTGTCGGATTTCCAAGACTTCCGGATTCTATCAAATCCGCCACCTTCATCACCATCATAACTCAAACCCAGAATTTCTAAACTTTCTAGAAACATGTTTAACACATTCAAACATGTATTTATGCTTCATAACATCATATATAAACATATAAGTCATAAGAACACACAAAACCCACTAAAATCATGTTTCTTTAAAAATCGATTCTATTGTGTTCTTCTTAAATTCATGTTTATTCAATCAACAATTATCCCAAGTTAACATTTAATCAAATCATGAATATAAATCTAACCTTTACTTGAATTAAAACACTTTAAAACTTTAAATCCGATAACTTCTTCTTCTTCTTTCTTCCTTCGGCCGAGAGCAACACAGACACACACACACTTTCACCTTTTCTTTATTTTGATAAATGACAATTTATGAGCATTATTCAACAGGTGTACCCAATTAAGCATGAGGTGGCAATCACCTTTTTTATTTGCCTTACACATACTCAAATATATACATGCATACATACACTAATATACATACAAACACATACATGCATACGGCACTACTTACATGCATAGATACATACATACAATTAAATCAATTACTCATATAATCATATTGAAAATAGATAAACACTTACCACAAACCTGCTAATCTCCTAGCCCAGGTTTGTGGGTGTTACACAAAGTGACATTATGTTGTCAAACCTTGAAAACATATGACTTAAATCTTAGTACTAAGCAATCTGTAGAATCATTAGCTAATACCTCTATATCAACTGATATGTTAGAAAATGATAAATGCCTAGGTGACGACCTGTCAACTGATCATAGCTCATCCTCTAAACACTCAGTTAATACTAAAGTGCATAACTCTTTTTCAATAGGAGAAACTAAGAGTAAAGGGAATGATATTCACATTGTTTCTAAGCCTACCACACTAAAGGTTAATTAAAAATTCTTTCAATCTAAGGGTCAACCCAAGGTGCTTGTTAGCAAAGACCTAAAAGGCTTACAGGATCAGCTTCAAAAGCTAAGTGGTCAAGTTAGTCAAATGATGGCCTATAGTCATCAGAAGACTGATAAGACATCTCTGAAGAGGGCATATCAAGACAGCGGACTTGTATTGATAATGTAGTTGTTGCTCTCATTCATAAACAACCTGATATGAAGTGGATAGCTAGGTGCAATCCATAGGGATCCACTAAATAGTGGATTCCCTAAGTGTCACTAATCCTTCTTTCTTTCAAAATTATGCAAGGTAATAGTACATGGTTTCTTGATAGTGGCTACTCCAGAACTATGACAGGTCATAAAGCCTAGCTCAGCAAATACAAGAAAGAAAAGGGTCCAAAAGTGACTTTTGGTGACAACAACCATTGTCAAACCAAAGGCTATGGAAAACATCATAATGGGAAGCTCAAATTGTCTAAAGTCTCATATGTCATAGGATTGAAATATAATCTCATAAGCATAAGTTAATTGTGTGATGGATATAATAAGGTCTACTTCACTAAGACAGGGGGTTCCATAACAAATCAAGAAGGCAAAGTAGTGTTAACGGCCAAAAGAACAAAGGATGTGTATACTCTTGACATGTCCTCTGGAGATCCTTCAAAAGAAACATGTTTGTATTCTAAAACAATAGAAAATACAAATTTTCTATGGCACAAAAGACTCTCTCATCTCAACTTTAAAAATGTCAACAATCTTAGCAAAGGTGATCTAGTGTCAGGCCTGCCTTCACTGACATATTCTGAGCCTAAACCTTGTTCTGCTTGTGAAAAGAGAAAGCAACATAAAACATATTTTCCATCCAAGCAAGCCTTCTCCATAACCGAACCATTCTTCATGTTGCACATGGATCTATTTGGTCCAATTACAATTGCTAGTTTTGGTGGAAGTAAGTATGCTCTTGTACTAGTTGATGAATTATCAAGATATACTTGTGTCTTCTTTCTTAGAGCAAAGAGTAAGGCTTGCTGAAGAAATTATTTGCTTTATCAAGAAGATGGAATTGATGAACAACAATCTGGTGAGGATGCTTAGAAGTGATCATAGAACTGAGTTCAAAAATCAAACTCTGAAAGGAGAAATAAAACACTAATTGAAGCTGCAAGAACCATGTTGTGTGAAAGTAGGGTATCTTTCAAATTCTAGGCTGAGGCTGTTAGCTGTGCATGTTTTACTCAAAACAGATCCTTTATAATCAAAAGTCACAATAAAACTCCATATTAAGTGCTTAAGGCAAGGAAGCCAAACATCATTTTTCTGCATATCTTTGGTTGTCAATATTTCATTCTTAACCAAAAGGATCAACTACAGAAGTTTGCTGCAAAAGCTGATGAAGGAGTGTTTGTAGGATACTCTATGATTTCCGAAGCTTATAGAGTCTACAACCTCAAAACAAATGTCATAGAAGAATCAATCAATCTAAGTTTTAATAAAAATGACTTTGGTGCTTCTTGTTATACTAATCATATTTCAGGTGAAGAATATAACGATCTCATACAAACTGGAGAAACCTTTCCAGAGCAAATTGATCCCTCGATCTTCATCAAATGCTGAAGATGTTGTAGATGAGCCTGTTTTAAATCAAAGCTCAAACCATGCACACCTAACCTTATCCAATTCTATCCCTCTACTGAACTATGTGGAAAATGACTCAACGTCATTAGATTCTAATTCCATTTCATCCATTCCCTCTTCAATAGTGATGCCCACAGATTGTGATGATGAACTTATCTCAGTTAACCTTAATGAAACTATTTCTACAACTGATAGTCAACAAATAACTTCAACTCCCCAAATCCAAAATGATCCTAACTCTCCCATTGTCTAAAAAGCTTTCAAAGACCTCAAAGATCATCCATAGAATCTGATCATATGCAACATAGAAGATCCAGTCAGAACAAGATCAAAAGCTGTAACATTTGCTTTTATTTTGGATATGTCTCTATGATTGAACCAAAGAAGGTAGATGAAGCCCTAAGTGATCCCCACTGGGTAAATGCCATGTAAGAGGAACTGGCAAAGTTCAAAAGAAATAATGTATGGACTTTGGTACCTAGACCAACGGATAAATCCATCATTGGAACCAAGTGGGTGTTTAGAAATAAAGTAGATGAACAAGGGTTGATCATCATAAACAAATCAAAGCTAGTTGCTCAGTGGTATTGTTAAGAATAAGGTATTAACTTTGACGAAACCTTTTCTCCTATTGTATGACTTAAAGCTATAAGATTATTCTTAGCCTATGTTGCCTCAAAAATTTCAAAGTGTTTCAAACGGATGTCAAGAGTGCTTTTCTGAATGGAGAATTGAAAGAAAAGGTGTATGTCAAAAAAACCTCCAGGTTTTGAAGATCCTAGCTTACCTAATCATGTTTACTTTCATAACAAAGCTTTATATGGTCTTAAGCAAGCTCCAATATCCTAGTATGATACTCTCTCTTCCTTACAAGAAAGGGGATGAGATACATGTGCATATATATGTAGATGATATAATATTTGGGTCTACAAATTTGGAACTTTGTAAAGAGTTTTCTAAACTCATGTCTTATATCTATCAGATAAGTATGATGGGCGAATTAAACTATTTTCTAGGTTTATAAATTAAACAAGAGGATGATGGAATTTTCATTCATCAAACAAAGTATGTCAAAGATTTACTCAAAAAGTTTGATTTTGAAAACCGTTCTTCAATGAAAACATCTATGTCAACTGCCCTTAAGTTAGGAAAGGACACTGATAGCAAATCAGTGAACATTACTACTTATAGAGGCATGATTGGGTCACTTTTATACCTCACTACAAGTAGACCAGATATAATGTTTTCAACATGTCTTTGTGCAAGATATCAAGCAGATCCTAAGGAATCCCATCTTACTACTATTAAAAGAATATTCAGATATCTCAAAGGAACTCCTAATCTTGGTCTTTGGTACCCTAAGGACTCAGATTTTGAGTTAGTTAGATACTTCGATTCTCATTTTGAATGGTGCACTTTGGATAGAGAAAGTACCTTAGGGGGATGGTGTAACGCCGCCTTTGCTATATTAAAAATCAGTATAAATATGAGTTTTCAAACTGCATGGGTCCATTTGTAATTTGAATATTTACCTGTGTTTTTACTTAACTAATATTTCAAAACAATGCAGCGGAATTTTAAACCAACAAACAAACAAACCCTATTGACTATTACAGTTTCAAAATACATGTTTGGCGTACATACAAATATACAATAGAAAAACTACCAAACATGAAACCAAGTGTTACTTTAATCTAATCCGACCATTGTATTATAATACCAAAAGTAGTGTTCCTCCCAAAAAGCATGCACAAAGCTTCAAGAGTCCCCAACTCACCAAGCCTGCTTATTTTATTTGTAAAAAGGGAAATATCAACAACATCAGCTATTTGAAATAGCTAGTGAATACAAGAAAGCATGAATACAATAAAGCAAGTCATACATCAGGAATGAGCATACAATGCTATCCTATCACATAGCGGTAGTGCTGACATGTCCGGCGGGTGTTATATCTTGCCGGATAACTAGTCCAGCTCAACAACTTCCACCGGGGGAATCAAACACTGTCAACCATGTTGGTTTCATCACATAAGTGACTCTACCTGCTCGTTCAGGAGCCATAGGCTCAATAGGTTTAGCCAATTAAGGCAATCACCCCAAGAGTTTAAAGGAACGACACTCAAGTATCGTTGATCCCGAACAATTGCCCGAAGGCCCATAAGACCCAGCCGAAGCTGACCTTCAATAACAGATATGTCCGGACGTTCACATAGCTCATCAATAACCCTTTGCAGGGACAATAGCATGCATGCATTTACATATAAAACAACAAATGGCTTCCTGCAGCACAGATCGCGCCGCGACCTCGGACCAGAGCCACGCATCAGTACCCTGCACTTGTTGTGTTTCCATTCAAACCCAATTTCAACATGTTCTTAATTGTTTCCTGATTATGTACAAGGTTTTGGGCACTTATAGGAGTTCATAAACATAAAAACAACACATTATAACATCAAATTCAAGTTTCAATCATCAATTCACCATTATTGACCCATTTGGTCATTTTCAAAGAATTACCTCAAGTTAGCATCCTTAATTCATAAAATCAATCCTAAACAACTTGTAGGTGACTTTAGAACAAATTACAATTGAAAATTCTAGACTTTGTTAGTTAAATTCATTTAACCCATTTTTGACCTAATACCTAAAACTAAGAAGAAGCATGGAGAAAAGCTTACAAGAACAAGATGATGATGAAGAGAGGAATTAGAAAAGATTTAGGACTTGATTTGGGCATGATTCCAGCTTTTATCTTTGATTGAGTTTCTCCTTCAATCTTCAAATAACAACAAGAAGAGGTAAGTGTGTGTGTGTTTACGTGATAGTGTGTGTGTGTGTGTGTGTGTGTGTGTTGGCTGAAGTCGCAGCCTTAAGAAACGACTCTAGGTTCTTAATCATCCACAAGGGGTATTTTGTTCCCCTTTTCAACATACAACACGACACCCGATTAACCGTTTCAACTAACGAAGATATTTTCGGAATCCTCGTTTGAAACCGTTTAATATTTTATCATTTTTATCTACTTTTATTACTATTTTTAAATTCACATTTAATTGACCAATAACATATTTTCTTTTAATTCTTATTCATATATTTCAATTTAATTGTTTCAAATTAATTCACATACCAAATGGAGCGCACGAATAGGCCCAATTTGAGGATGTTACAACTCTACCCCTTATGAAGATTCCGTCCTCGGAATCTGCTCAACTTGAAATAAATTAGGGTATCATGTTTTTATGTCATCCTTAGTTTCCCATGTCAGATTGGGACCCGAGTTGTGCTTCCACTTGACAAGAACTAACCTGATCATCTTCTTACGCAGCTTCTTTGTTTTGGCATTAAGAATTTCAACAGGCTCCTCTACAAGGCGTTTAGCTGAATCAACCTTCAACTCTTGTAGAGGTAGAACTTGATCTTCATCAACTTTACACTTTCTAAGATAGCATTCATTGAAAGTGTTGTGAATACCAGATAGCTCAGGAGGTAATTCAAGAGATACAGTCTGCTCGTTGACTTTTCGAATAATCCTGAATGGACCAATACAACGTGGGTTCTACTTGCCTTTGCATCCAAACCGAATTACACCCTTCCAAGGAGATAGCTTCAAGAAAACCCGATCGCTCACACTGAATTCAACAGGTTTGCGCTTTGGGTCTGCATATATCTTTTGACGATCACGAGCTGCTTTTAGTTTCTCGAGAGCTATTTTAACTTTATCAGAAGTGATCTGCCCAATCTCGGGTCCGGCATACTACTTCTCATCCGGTTCAAGCCAACAAGTGGGAGTGCGACAACGCCTCCCATATAGCATTTCGTACTGTGTCATCCCAATACTGGAATGTGTAAGACCCGATATTCAAATTTATAAAATTATTTAGTGGATGCTTGTAATGATTTTGTATGAATATAATTGTTGGAAGTTTATTTACGTTGTTGGGCTTGTATTATATATATATACATATATCAAACCAATAAGAGTTTTTAATTGGAAATTGGACTTGAGGTTGTGGGATGGGCTTAGGCCCACAAGGAGTGTATACATGAGTATAAATAGAGCATTAGGGCACAACCCCCAACATTCTCCATCAAATCACTGTTCCATTCATTCAAGTGAGTGAGTGTGTGTGTGCTATGTGCCATATTCGAAGAAGCAGAGAAGAAGTAGAACTAAGTTTCTTGTGGAGCTTAAGAATTTATCCAAGGAAATCATCAGGTAACATTTCTCAGTTCTTTAGAATCATGTAGACACTAAATCCTGCTTTGTTAAGATGATGATTAGATGCTTGAAATCTGGGTTTTTGGGTTTTAGAATGTTTGGTAAAACCCGGGAGAAATATTTGAACAAGAACACTTAATAAGTTGATAAACATATAGTTTTGTATTAGAAGAAAGTTTTAATTAAGTGGAGAAACGTTTTGCAACAAGAATGAGTTGAATTGGTTAAGTTTTGAGAAAACTTGATCTTGGCTATGGAGTCTGGGTTTTTCAGAAATATGAACTGACAGGGAAGGAAGATATGCCATGCACCTTACTATGTATTCATGCGACTTACATGCCTTCATACGACTTATGAATTTGTGCCATGCGACTTATGCTTAGATTCCATGCGACTTATATGCCTTGTTTCATGCGACTTATGATTTTGTGCAATGCAACTTGTGCTTAGATGTCATGCGACTTACATGCCTTCATGCGACTTATGATGCTGTGCCATGCGAATTATGCTTACATGCAATGCGACTTATGAATTTGTACCATGCGACTTTAAACATGTTCATGCGACTTTTACATATTTCATGCGACTTACCATGTGCCATGCGACTTTCACATAGTAATGCCATGCGGCCTATGGTTTGTTCAAGCGACTTTCACATAGTAATGTCATGCGACTTTCTTATGGATTTTTATGTAGTTCCATGCAACTTGTGTAGTGCCATGCGACTTTCACTTAGTACAGACATGACTCCATGCGACTCAAATGCCCACAGTTCATGCGACTTATGTAGACATACTTCCATGCAACTTAGCATAGATGTGTTACCCATCCGACTTGTAGAACTTATGTTAGTAAGTGAAGATTACTACCGGTATTGACCTTTCGGGTTTGGATCAGGTGACAGTTAACTTAAGGGTAACCAAGTAAAGTTTTAGTAAGAACCGAGTGACGAGGACAACTGTCAGGTGAGTATTCTTGCTAGCATACCAAATCAGTAGTAAACGTGAATGTATGATGACCGGCACTTGTGTCGGGTAGTTATGACCGTTTGCTTTGGCAGCGGGTAGTTATGACCGTCTGCCTCAGCAGCGGGTAGTTATGACCGTCTGCTTCGGCAGCGGCTAGTTATGACCATCTGCTTTAGCGGTGGGTAGTTATGACCATCTGATTCGGCAGCGGGTTGTTATGACTGTCCGCTGCAGCGGCGGGTAGCATGATCGTATGCTTTGGCATCGGAAAGGTATGACCGACCACTCCGGTGGTGGGTAGAAAATGCATGATTGTAACGACTGTAAATTGTCGTAGGTTGTAGTAACTTACTCACTAAGCTTCGCGCTTACCGTTGTTAATTTTCTACCTTTCCGAACGGGTCCATGGTAGGGCTCTAGGACAGTGACGACAACTCGCAGCCAAAAAGAGTCTCACCTTATTTCTAAAACATGTTCCCATTTGAACTGATGTTGAATTGAAAATTTGAGATATTGTAACTAACTCTTAATGTCTTTTGATACTTTTGCAATTTACTCTGATATCGAATGATGTTATTTTATGTGTTTCATGTCAAAAAAAAAAATTGGTACGTTACAACTTGGTATCGGAGCCTAGGTTTAAGGGATTCGGATGCGCTTCTGCGTGTTTAAACTTAAACCTTGGTTCGAAAGAAATTTCAAAAAATATTTTATTAGCCTTTAAACGACAAATTTCGTGAAGAGCTATCGACTGGAGGCTGGTCCCGGTAAGCGCAAGGTGAGGTATGGTAACGAAACGATGATATTGGTGAAGTAACTGATGACTACCTCGTGTTTAGGCAAATCATGGATACTGTATACTCTGTATAATTATAACCGTATAGGTTAAGAATGAATGATTTGACCTTATTTCATGTTCTCATTTTGGAGGCTGGTCCCGGTAAGCGCAAGGTGAGTTATTGTAACGAAATGATGATATTGGTGAAGTAACTGATGACTACCTCCGTGTTTAGGCAAATCATGGATAATGTATACTCTGTATAATGATAACCGTATAGGTTGAGAATGAATGATTTGACCTTATTTCATGTTCTCATTTGATGTTGGAGTGGGGTAGAATCAAACACTCAACTACTTATACGACTTAGCATTTTGCATGGATGTATACATGATCTGCTTGAACTAAGATATAACTCATTGGATGCGAACCCTATATGCTTGTATAATATCATGGCAATAGTAGAGATTTCATATGCATGTACGTGGACTAATACACTCTCAACTAGTATGCCTTAGTACCAATACAAATAGGCTTGACTTATACATGTGACTATATGTGAAGTGATACATGGCCTAAGCCTATGAATCGGGATTTCGAGGAGTAACGACAAGACCTGGTATGTGTAATGTGTTGGGAATAATATACGGGCCCATATTATTACAAGCACATGACACGTGTTAGAACTTGTCGGAATCAGGGGAAATCTTGTGAATCAAGTGAGGGGTACTTGTAGGACAGGAGTATGCCTGTAGAGTAGGAGTGCCTTCGTCTGATTATGGCTACAGAAATAAGAAAAGCATGCTAGAGTTACGTGCGAGATGTGAATATGGACTATGATATATAGGACAGTGTGGTAAAGCCACCTAACATTATAATGCTTTACCTATACTTCCAGAATGGTTAACACAAGACGGAGACGTGACCTTTTTCCACTAGAGCGGGAACTAGCCATGCACCTGATGGATTTGAGACTAGTGTTACCAGTGAGACTGACCCTCGCCAGCAACCAATCCTGAATGAAGAAGTATATGAGGAACCCAACCCAAGGAATGTGATAGCGGTGACTATTGTTCCCGATATCGAGGAAAATGAGGAAGAAGAAGAGATGGACAGAGAGGCTGTGATAGCGGCAAATGTGACTGCCGATGTGATGAAGCAGTTAAAGGATATGCTATCAAGGATCGTGACTGAGATAAAGGAAGACATGGGAACAGTGATCGACCAAAAGCTGAGCACCCTGTGGGCGGCAAAAGAAGCGGTGGCAACCCAAGCCACTACCCGCACAGCAACCCAACCACAACAAGGGGGCAGCTACCGAGATTTTTCTGCTTGTTAACCACCCACCTTCGAGGGGACCCCGGACCCCGTGAAGAGTACTCAGTGGGTTTCCAAAGTGGAAGGAGCCTTCCACACCTGTCGCTGTGCAGAAGAGAACAAGGTATGGTTCGCGTCAAATCTTCTGAGGGGTAAGGCAAAGACCTGGTGAAACTTGCTGAGACAGTTGAAGGGGGAGTCGATTTCCACCATGACTTGGGAGGAGTTTACAAGGCTGTTCACTGAGCAATTCGCACCAAAGGTAGAACGGGAGAGGTTGTTGAATGAGTTCCTAAAGCTAGAATAGACCACTGAAACCATGAACGAGATCACCGTAATTTTTAATGAGAAAGTCCTGTTCTGCCCCACCTATGTGGCAGATGAGAGCTTGCAGATGAACCGTTATGCACAGATGTTGAAGAAAGAGATCCGGGAATTTGTTACGACCGGTAGGTGCACGACGTTAGATGTGATGATTGAGGTTGCAAGGAAGAGGGAAATGGAGTTGAGGGCCAAGAAACGAACGGCCGATCGGGCTTTCTTGGGTCATACTCAGGGGAAGCTGTTTGTCAAGAAACCAAATACCGGCGGTACCGGGTCTGCAGGGAAGAATGTGGGAAGGAGGTGTTACAAGTGTGGTAGGGGAAATGCCGGACCATGCCGAATGGGGATGGATATCTGCTTCAGATGCTGGAAGAGTGGGCATCTAGGAAGAAACTGTAAAGCCTTCGTCAACATGTGCTTTGGGTGCAATCAACCAAGGCACCGCATCACAAAATGTCCGCGAGCAGCAGGAGTTGAAAGACCAGCCAGGCAACATCCGCTTTCGATTACGGATCGAAGGGAAGGAAAAAAAGTCGATGCTCCAAGGGCAAGGGGGTGTGCCTTCCAGATGACGGTAGAGGAGGCGGTCAAGGAACCCGATATCATAGCAGGTACCTTTATTGTCAACTCTTCACCTGCACTAGTGTTATTTGATTCCGGGGCCAGTAGGTCCTTTGTATTTTCTTCTTTTTGTAAAAGTTTTGTAACCGAACCGGTGACGTTGGAAATACCATTAGAGGTAGAGATACCCGATGACAAGACTTTAAACGTGTTTACTGTGTATAGGAGCAATGTTATAGTCATAGATGATGTAAAATTTTCAATAGACCTCATCCCAACACCAATGCGAGAATTCCAAGTGATCGTGCGAATGGAGTGGCTGGGCCGGCACCAGGCCAGCATCCTGTGCAGTCAAGGAATCATCCGTATATGAAACCCAAGTGGGGGAGAAGTTAGCATCTACGGGAGGCGCAAGAAGGGAGTGTCATCCTTTTGCACTGTGGCAAAGGCGGCCAAGTATCTATACAAGGGTTGCGAAGCATTCCTCGCCCACGTGGTGGATAGCAAGGCGGAAATGGGAAGCTGACAGTGGCAGATGTACCGATAGTCCGTGATTACCCAGAAGGTCTTCCCTAAAGACTTGCCAGGGATCCCACCCGACAGGCAAGTAGAGTTTCGAATAGACCTTACGCCCGAAGCAGCACTAATTGCTAAAGCACCATATCGTCTAGCGCCACCAGAAATGCAAGAGCTCATGTCACAATTGCAAGAACTGTTGGATAAAGGGTTCATCCGGCCGAGTAGTTCACCTTGGGGAGCACAAGTATTGTTCGTAAAGAAGAAGGATGGAACCTTTCGGATGTGTATCGACTATCGGGAATTGAACAAGGTAACAGTAAAGAACAGGTATCCGTTGCCGAGGATCGATGACTTGTTCGACCAATTGCAAGGGGCGGCTTGGTTCCCTAAGATCGACCTGCGGTCAGGTTATCACCAATTGAAAGTTCGGGAAGAAGATGTAGCAAAGACTGTGTTCCGCACTCGCTACGGGCACTTTGAATTTGTAGTTATGCCTTTTGGCCTCATAAAAACGCACCCGCTACCTTCATGGATTTAATGAATAGGGTTTGCCGACCGATGCAGGACAAGTCCGTAATAGTCTTCATCGATGACATTCTGATCTACTCCAAGACCCGAGGGGAACACGAGGATCACCTAAGAGAGGTATTGAGAACGCTAAAGAATGAGAGGCTATATGCCAAGTTCTCAAAGTGTGAGTTCTGGCTACAAGAAGTGCAATTCCTTGGACACTTGGTAAACAAGGACGGGATCAAGGTAGATCCAGCAAAGATCGAAGCAGTAATGAAATGGGAAGTGCCCAAGAGCCCAACAGAGATTAGGAGCTTCTTAGGCTTGGCCGGCTACTATAGAAGGTTTATCCAAAACTTCTCTAAGATTGCAGTGCCATTGACGAAATTGACAAAGAAGAGCGTACAATTCAACTGGGGAAGGGAGCAACAACAAACCTTCGAAACTCTACGAGAAAAACTGTGTGAAGCACCGATCTTAACATTACCTGATGGGATGGAAGATTTTGAGGTTTACTGCGATGCCTCTCACGTAGGCCTAGGATGTGTCTTGATGCAGCGAGGGAAGGTTATAGCATACGCGTCGCGACAACTAAAGCCACATGAGGGTAACTACGCAACTCACGATTTAGAACTTGCGGCAGTGGGTTTCGCACTAAAAATTTGGAGGCACTATCTGTATGGGGTTAAGTGCACGATCTACACCGACCATAAGAGCCTGAAATACTTCACCGACCAGAAGAATTTGAATATGAGGCAGCGGAGATAGTTGGATTTGGTCAAGGATTACGAGTGCGAGATTCTTTACCACCCAGGGAAGGCAAATGTGGTAGCGGACGCCTTGAGCCGTAAGACCAGTTATGCGAGGCTACCAGTGACCTGCATGAGAATGACCGTGACGACAACGCTACTTGAGTCGATTATGAGCGCACAAGAGGAAGCAATGAAGGAAGAAAACCAGAAGGCAGAGTGCATATAGGGGCAGATAGTGTACATGACGAAAGATAGTCGAGGTTTAATGGTTCATTACAACCGCGTTTGGGTGCCAAAAACGTTAGGGATCCATGACACGTTACTCGTAGGAGATCGTAAGTCAAAATTCTCAATTCACTCAGGGGCCACAAAGATGTATAAAGACTTGAGAACGTATTATTGGTGACCGGGAATGAAGAGAGATGTAGCGAAGCATGTGGAAAAGTGTTTAACTTCTTTACAAGTAAAAGCCGAGCACCAGAGGTCCCATGGAAAATTGCAACCGTTGGAAATACCAGTGTGGAAATGGGAGCATATAACCATGGATTTGATAACCAAACTTCCAAAGACGCCGAGGAACTTTGATGCAATTTGGGTCGTTGTGGATCGATTGACAAAAAGTGCTCACTTCATACCAATAAAAGAAGCGTTTTCCGCAGAAAAGATGGCAGAAGTGTACGTAAAGGAGGTGGTGTCACGGCATGGAGTACCGGTTTCTATTGTTTCCGATCGAGACGTGCGTTTTACTTCCAGGTTCTGGGGGAAGTTTCATCTAGACGTGGGAACTCGAGTCAACTTCAGTACAGCTTATCACCCACAGACCGACGGACAGAGCGAGAGAACAATATAGACACTCGAGGATATGTTACGAGCATGTGTTATAGACTTCGATGGAAGCTGGGATTCGTACTTACCGTTCGCAGAATTCTCTTACAATAACAGCTACCACGCGAGTATTGGAATGCCACCTTACGAAATGTTGTACGGGAGGAAGTTCAGAACCCCGATCTGTTAAGGAGAGGTTGGTCAGAAGGAGCTCAGTAGTACCGAGATAGTATAGAAAACCACCGAATGCATGCAAAAAGTCCAAGAGATACTTGATTTGGGCTTGATTCCAGCTTTTCATTGATCTTTGATTGAGTTTCTTCTTCAATCTTCCAAGAACAACAAGAAGAGGTAAGTGTGTGTCTGTGTGTGTGTTTACGTGATAGTGTGTGTGTGTGTGTTGGCTAAAGTGGCAGCCTTAAGAATCGACTTTAGGTTCTTAATTATCCACAAGGGATATTTTGTTCCCCTTTTCAACATACAACACGACACCCGATTAACCGTTTCAACTAACAAAGATATTTTCGTAATCCTCGTTTGAAACCGTTTAATATTTATCATTTTTATCTATTTTTATTACTATATTTAAATTCACATTTAATTGACCAATAGCAAATTTTCTTTTAATTCTTATTCATATATTTCAATTTAATTCATTCAAATTAATTCACATACCAAATGGAGCGCACGAATAGACCTGATTTGAGGATGTTACAACTCTACCCCCCTTATGAAGATTCCGTCCTCCGAATCTGCTCAGCTGGAAATAAATGATGGTATCATGTCTTCATGTCATCCTCAGTTTCCCATGTCAGATTGGGACCCGAGCTGTGCTTCCACTTGACAAGAACTAACCTGATCATCTTCTTACGCAGCTTCTTTGTTTTGGCATTAAGAATTTCAACAGGCTCCTCTACAAGGCGTTTAGCTGAATCAACCTTCAACTCTTGTAGAGGTAGAACTTGATCTTCATCAACTTTACACTTTCTAAGATAGCATTCATTGAAAGTGTTGTGAATACCAGATAGCTCATGAGGTAATTAAAGAGATACAGTCTGCTCGTTGACTTTTCGAATAATCCTGAATGGACCAATACAACGTGGGCTCTACTTGCCTTTGCATCCAAACCGAATTACACCCTTCCAAGGAGATAGCTTCAAGAAAACCCAATCGCCCACACTGAATTCAACAAGTTTGCGCTTTTGGTCTGCATATATCTTTTGACGATCACAAGCTGCTTTTAGTTTCTCGAGAGCTATTTTGACTTTATCAGAAGTGATCTGCCCAATCTCGGGTCCGGCATACTACTTCTCATCCGGTTCAAGCTAACAAGTGGGAGTGCGACAACACCTCCCGTATAGCATTTCGTATGGTGACATCCCAATACTGGAATGTGTAAGACCCGATATTCAAATTTATAAAATTATTTAGTGGATGCTTGTAATGATTTTGTATGAATATTGTTGTTGGAAGTTTATTTAAGTTGTTGGGCTTGTATTATATATATACATATATCAAACCAATAAGAGTTTTTAGTTGGAAATTGGACTTGAGGTTGTGGGATAGGCTTAGGCCCACAAGGAGTGTATTTGAACAAGAAAGTCTTAATTAAGTAGAGAAATTAGGGAAAACCCGGGAGAAATATTTGAACAAGAACACTTAATAAGTTGATAAACATACAGTTTTGTGTTAGAAGAAAGTTTTAATTAAGTGGAGAAACGTTTTGCAACAAGAATGAGTTGAATTGGTTGAGTTTTGAGAAAGCTTGATCTTGGCTATGGAGTATGGGTTTTTCAGAAATATGAACTGATAGGGAAGGAAGATATGCGATGCGACTTACTATGTGTTCATGCGACTTACATGCCTTCATGCGACTTATGAATTTGTGCCATTCGACTTATACTTAGATGCCATGCGACTTATATGCCTTGTTTCGTGCGACTTATGATTTTGGGCCAGGCGACTTCTGCTTAGATGCCATGCGACTTACATGCCTTCATGCGACTTATGATGTTGTGCCATGCGAATTATGCTTACATGCCATGCGACTTATGAATTTGTATCATGCGACTTTACACATGTTCATGCGACTTTTACATATTTCATGCGACTTACCATGTGCCATGCGACTTTCACATAGTAATGCCATGCGGCCTATGGTTTGTTCATGCGACTTTCACATAGTAATGCCATGCGACTTTCTTATGGATTATTATGTAGTTCCATGCAACTTGTTTAGTTCCATGTGACTTTCACTTAGTACAGACATGAGTCTATGCGACTCAAATGTCCACAGTTCATGCGACTTATGTAGACATACTTCCATGCGACTTAGCATAGATGTGTTACTCATCCGACTTGTAGAACTTCTGTTAGTAAGTGAAGTTTACTACCGTTATTAACCTTTCGGGTTTGGATCAGGTGACAGTTAACTTAAGGGTAACCAAGTAAAGTTTTAGTAAGAACCGAGTGACGAGGACAGCTGTCAGGTGAGTATTCTTGCTAGCATACCAAATCAATAGTAAACGTGAATGTATGATGACCGGCACTTGTGTCGGGTAGTTATAACCATTTGCTTTGGCAGCGGGTAGTTATGACGGTCTGCCTCGGCAGCGGGTAGTTATGACCATCTGCTTCGGCAGCGGGTAGTTATGACCGTCTGCTTCGGCAACTGGTAGTTATGACCGTCTGCTTCGGCAGCAGGTAGTTATAACAGTCTGCTTCGGCAGCGGGTAGTTATGACCGTCTGCTTCGGCAGCGGGTAGTTATGACCCTCTGCTTTGGCAGTGGGTAGTTATGACCGTCTACTTCGGCAGCGGGTAGTTATGACCGTCCGCTGCAGCGGCGGGTAGCATGACCGTATGCTTTGGCATAGGGAATGATGTTATTGTAACTAACTCTTAATGACTTTTGATACTTCCATAATTTACTCTGATATGGAATGATGTTATTTTATGTGTGTCATGTCAAAAAAAATTGGGACGTTAAAGAGATAAGAGTTATTATAAGCAAACTCTATCAATGGGAAATGAGAATCCCAAGAACCACCATATTCAAGTACGGATTCTCTCAGCATATCTTCCAAAGTCTGAATTGTTCTTTCAGACTGACCATCCGTTTGTGGATGATAAGCAGTACTCAGATGAACCCGTGTACTAAGCTCTCGTTGCAAGCTTTACCAGAAATTAGACACGAAACGAGAGTCACGGTCAGAGACAATAGAACAAGGTAAACCGTGACGTGTGACAATCTCATTGATATAGAGTTGAGCTAGGCGTGTCAATGATGCAGATTCATTTGTAGCAAGAAAATGAGCACTCTTGGTCAATCGGTCGACAATTACCCAAATCATGTTGTGCCCTTTGAGTGTCTTGGGTAGCTTTGTGAGAAAATATATTGTAATATGATCCCACTTCCGTTCTGGAATGTCAAGCTGTTGTAGATTTCCATAAGACCTTTGGTGCTTGGTTTTGACCTGTGAACATATTTAACATCTCTCCACGAAGAAGCAATGTCTCTTTTAATAGTAGGCCACCAATACAGCTTTTTAAGATCATAGAACATCTTTGTAATACCTGGATGAACAGACAACCTGGAATTGTGAGCTTCCTGTAGTATCAACTCACGGTTGCCTCCAATAAATGGTACCCAGATTCGGGATTGAAAAGTCTTCAAACCCCGACTGTCTTCAGCTAGCTGATCCTTTATCTTCCGCATAGTCTCAGCTTTTAAATATCCTCTTGTAGAGCCAATTGTTGTGCTTCCTTCAATTTTGAAATAATATCAGGAATCACAGTTAGTTTCATGAATTTGGCTTCTGTTGAAACCCCTTTCCGGCTTAAGGCATCAGCTACTACATTAGCTTTGCCCGGATGATAACGAATCTCACAATCATAGCCTTTGATTAACTCAATCCACCGTCATTGCCTCATATTGAGTTCTTTTTGAGAAAAGACATACTGCAAGCTTTTGTGATCCGTGCATATAACACATTTTGTGCCATATAGATAATACCTCCACAGCTTCAATGCAAATACAACTACTACGAGTTCTAGATCGTGTGTTGGGTAGTTCTTGTCATGCGGTTTTAATTGCCTTGAAGCATAGGCAATCACATTATCATGCTGCATTAGAACACAACCCAATCCAGAATAAAAGGCATCACAATAAACTATAAAATCCTCCGACCCGTTTGGCAATGAAAGAATCAGAGCTTCACATAATAGTTGTTTCAAATATTGAAAGAATTGCTCCTGTGCATCAAACCACACAAACGCAACATCCTTTCGTGTCAATTTAGTAATAGGACCAGCGAGTTTTAAAAAATTGCGAATAAATCGCCGATAATAGCCAGCTAGACCAAGAAAACTCTTGATCTCTGTAGGAGTTTTGGGAACATCCCAATTCATCACTGCCTCAACTTTAGGAGGGTCTATTTTAACACCTTCCCTACATATAACATGGCCAAGAAAGTGCACCTCCCGAAGCCAAAACTCATATTTAGAAAGTTTGGCATAAAGCTGTTCTTGCTTGAGAGTATCAAGAACTTGACGAACATGTAATTCATGTTCAGCTTCGGTCTTCGAATAAATCAAGATGTCATCAATAAAAACGATCACGAACTTGTCCAGAAATGGACGACAAACACGGTTCATGAGATCCATAAAGATAGCTGGTGCATTGGTTAAGCCAAATGGCATAACCAAGAATTCATAATGGTTGTATCGAGTACGAAAAGCAGTCTTTGAAATGTCTTTAGCATGAACACGTACCTGATGTTACACTGATCGGAGATCAATTTTGGAGAAACAAATTGCCCCCTGCAATTAATCAAATAAATCATCTATGCGCGGGAGAGGTTATTTGTTCTTTATAGTTCGCTTGTTAAGCTCCCTGTAATCTATGCACATTCGCATAGTACCATCTTTCTTCTTGACAAAAAGAACTGGAGCTCCCTAAGGAGAAGAGCTCGGGCGAATGACGCCCTTGTCAAGTAGTTCTTCAATTTGATTCATCATCTCGTGAATTTTAGAAGGAGCGAGATGATATGGAGCTTTAGCCACTAGAGTAGATTCTGGAATAAGATCAATCTTGTATTCAACATCCTTGACTAGAGGCAGTCCGGGTAATTAATCTGGGAACACCTCGGGATATTCTGACACTACCCTGATGTCTTCAACTGGTTGCTTCTCCATCTTAGCATCAATAACATATTCTAAGTAGGATGTACAACCTTTCGCCAATGATTTACGAGCTTTAATAACTGAGATGATAGGAATATCCGACTCCCGTCCTTCCCCCTTGCTATTGCATATGAACCATCAGATAGAGGAAATTTGATTATCTTCTTAGAACACAGAATCTCAGCATTGCGAGTGCTGAGCCAATCCATTAATCACAATATCAAACCTAACAATAGGCATGATAAGGAATGAAATAGTGAAACTAATGCCATCGATATAGATAACCGCGATAGGAACTTTGTCAGCAACAGAAACTACTTTACCGTTAGCGGTCTCTACTGTAATTGGATCAATTAATGGGGAAATAGGCAATTGCAGCTTCTTACGATAAGATACGGAAACAAAAGAGTAAGTGGCTCCTGAGTCAAATAATACACATGTTGGGGTATAATTAATAAGGAATGTACCAGTAAACACATCCCCTGCAGCTTTGGCTTCCTCGGCCGTCATCTGAAACGCACGCCCTTTACCACGAGGGGCGCCGTCTTTCTTCGGCTCTGTGGATGATCCACCAGCTCGGGTACTCGGGCTCTGAGGACACTTGGCTATTCTATGCCTCAACTGGTGACATCTGAAGCAGACATCCTCCTTGTATCTGCATTCCTCCACTGTGTGCCCTTTTGTACCACATCTAGTACACCTCCTGGTGGCTTTAGAACATTCACCAGAATGAGCAGAACGACACTGGTTGCACCATGGTCAATCCGATCTAGGCTTCTTGTAATCGCCTGATTTAGTAACTGTAGAAGATTGTCCTTTAGAAGGACTTGGGTTAGAAGAGGATTGAAACTTCCTCCTGTTACTTCCCCTGCAGATTCACCCCTGCATTGGATGTGATCACCCTCCATATGTCGAGCTATCTCAAAAGCTCGATCCAGATCACTAGCTGCGCGAACATGAGCCCGAAACTCCAAAGGTAGGGTGTTAACAAACCTTCGGATCTTGGTACTCTCATCAGTCAACAAATGAGGAACAAACCTCATTTTATCAGTAAAGGCACCGATATGATCCTCCATAGATTATCTCCTTTTCGGAGATTATTGAACTCTCGCTCCAGTCGATCCATGTCATACTCAGTGTAGTATTTCTTCTGGACCTTTTCAGAAAATTGCTCCCAAGTCAGAGCATTAAGTACCTCCTTTTTAACAGAGGCCTTGACCGTGTCCCACCAGTAGATGGCACGGCCTTTCAACATCCTTACTGCATATTTAACGCAGTACTCCGGTTCACACTCGCAGGATTCTAATGCCTGCTCCATTTCTCGAATCCACCTCATAGTAACGGTGGGGTCATCACTCCCCTCAAAGGTGGGTGGTTTCGATGATAAGAACTTCTTTTATGAACACGGTTGATGGGGTGGTTTACCCAAAGCCGATTGGAGTAGAAGCTCCTTTGCAATACGAAGCTCCTCCTCAAGGCGTTTGATGTACGCCTGTTGTACCTGATCGGGTGGAGCACTCTCAGAATGGTGCTGGGACTGTTTGTCCGCAGCCTAATGAGGTATATGGGAGGCCTCATCATCCATTTCCTTAAGAACCTGTTCAGTATCACCATGCTGAGCAGACATCTTTATCGATTTGCTATAAGAAAGGAAGTTCATTCATTATAGCACTTATGCTTACACATTAACATATAGATTAGCTATTAACAAGTATTAATCATATAGCTCTCATACTCAATCCCTTTTACCCAATAAGGAACACTTCACAATGGTCGGGCCCGAGTTTGAGATTGAATACTCTTGCAAGTATCCAATTCCCTCAAACTTAGGCTCTGATACCTAACTTGTAACACCGCCCTTGCTATATTAAAAATCAATATAACTTTGAGTTTTCAAACTGCATGGGTCCGTTTGTAATTTGAATATTTACCTGTTTGTTTACTTACCTAATATTTCAAAACAATGCAGCGGAATTTTAAACCAACAAACAAACCCTATTCACTATTACAGTTTCAAAATACATGTTTGGCGTACATACAAATATACAATACAAAACTGCCAAACATGAAACGCCGTGTTACTTTAATCTAATCCAACCATTGTATTATAATACCAAAAGTAGTGTTCCTCCCAAAAAGCATGCACAAAGCTTCAAGAGTCCCCAACTCACCAAGCCTGCCTATTCTTTATCTGTAAAAAGGGAAATATCAACAACATTAGCTATTTGAAATAGCTAGTGAATGCAGGAAAGCATGAATACAATAAAGCAAGTCATACATCAGGAATGAGCATACAATGCTATCCTATCACATAGCGGTAGTGCTGACATGTCCAACGGGTGTTATATCTTGCCGGATAGCTAACCCAGCTCAACAACTTCCACCGGGGAAATCAAACACTACCAACCGTGCTGGTTTCATCACATAAGTGACTCTACCTGCTCGTTCTGGAGCCATAGTCTCAATAGGCTTAGCCAATTAAGGTAATCACCCCAAGAGTTTAAAGGAACGACACTCAAGTATCGTTGATCCCGAACAATTGCCCGAAGGCACATAGGACCCAGCCGAAGCTAACCTTCAATAACAGATATGTCTGGACGTTCACATAGCTCATCAATAACCCTTTGCAGAAACAATAGCATGCATGCACTTACATATAACTTGTATTCATCAAAATATCACAATATATGCACATGTACTTAAATACATGTCTAGCATATCATTTATCATGCCAATACTTGTTTTCTAATCTTAATTGCATATACATACAATTTTATGTGCAATAAATAGCATACAATATTCATTTAACTCAATTAGAATTCAAACCTTCCTTTATTGGACTCATAGAATCCGGTACTCACCTGTGAGTCTAAAGCGACACAAATATGGATTCGGCTCTCCTTGTTTGGTTAATCACCTATTGCATAATTCAAGTTCTCATTGAGATTTTCATACCACAAGCACATATCCTAATTTTCTTGTTTTAACCCCCAAATATCCCTTAATGTGTTAAAAATGTTCTAATAACATTCCATGTACCTAAACCATTGAAAAACAGCAAATGGCTTCCTGCAACACAGATCGCGCCGCGATCCACTTATAGGTCGCACCGCGACCTCGGACCAGAGCCACGCATCAGTTATTGCTTAATTTATAGTCTAAACCTTTGGATGAATCAAGGTTTAACTTCCTAATATCCAAACTTGCAGATTTGTTTACCAAACCTTTGGATGAATCAAGGTTTAACTTCCTAATATCCAGACTAGGTATGCTTAATTTATAGTCTAATTGTGTGTTTGTCTGTTTTCATTTATAGTTAGCTTGACAGTGTGTGTTCTATCTGATGTATTACTTATGTAGGCATCTCTAAGTCTTGCTTCACATGAAAAGCTAAGTTGATTTGCTCAGCTATCACTCATCAACTCATCAAAACACTTAGCAAATCATGCTCAGCTAATGAAGAAATGCTTAGCTAAGTGACTCATCAGTTGATGCTTTTGAACAACTGTCCTTTTCATCTGCCAATGTTCATCAGCGGATGCCTTCACTCTATCAGTTGATGCCTCTCAATTGATGTCTTCATACATTCAACTGATACTCCAACACTTGTCATTTTATTATTTTTCCAAAAGTTATTGCTTTTAACCCTAGTTATTTACTCGTCTGTCAGTCTTCATTTATTAGCTAATTAATTTGTTTTTCGTTAAACTCTTTTGTCAGTACTTAACGATTTCTATTATAATTCCCTGTTAAATAGCTTTTTCCCTCTTTGTTCGAACTCACTTGTTCGAATTCTCAAAGCTTTCTCTCTCAAAAATCCACGTACCCTAAAAACTTCTTTGCAACTTCTCTCTACAACTTCTCTCGCAATTGTTCATCTTCTACGATGGCTACTTAAATTCCTAATCCTGAAGTTAACCCTGGAGAAAATGTCACACCAAACCAAGGTATGAATATCGTCCCCAATAATGTACTGATATGCACAACCATTCCCTCATCTTGTGAGAACCAAGGTTATGAACCTATGGTCGAGTTTCTTACTGCTCACCCACGCTTCGAATGCCTCATAGCCGACCCTCACTATATATTCCCTGATCTCATTGGTGAAATGTGGTATTCTGCAACCTGTAATGCGAATACCTAAACCATCTCTTGTACACTGGCGTGTGGTGCTTATAACTTTTCCTTCACCGTTGATACTCTACGCGAGTCCTTTAGCATACTAGATTTCGCTCCTTACACACTCTTTCCAAAAAACCCCAAATCCAAACAGTTCTTCTGGTAATAGGTTACAATGAACCTATTGTCATGGTCAAGTAAAAGTCTCTACACTGGCACACCCCTGGAAGTATCTAGCAAATGTGGTGACTAGGTGTTTTGGCCCTAAATCTGAAAGTCACCATTTGATCAACCAAATAGAACTGGTGATGCTCTATGCTTTAGTGTTTGGTATCAACCTTGATTTTTCTCATGTACTATTCTCTGATCTGGTTGATAAGATAACTCAAAGCACCAACAAGAAGTCAACCAGGTTAAGTATGTTGGTTATGAATGAAATGAGTGAAGATGCATATGTTAGTCTTACTGAGCATCTAGAGTAAATTTTTGTACCTTCCATGGGTGAAAAAGTCTTCCACTTTCTCAGAGCAGACAGGGGTCCTGCAATAACACCACAGATGCAAGATATGATTGATGCTGCTAGACAGGCAAATCAAAATAATAAAGGTGATAATGAGGGTGGTGATGCAAAAGGTGGTGATAACAATGGTGGTAATAGTGACAATGATGGTGATTTTGGTCATGGTAGTGATGATGCTGGTGAAAATATTGGTATTGAGACTGCTGCACAGAATGAAAGTGCAAGTTTTGTTGCTGACAGTCTGGGAGGTGATGATGAAGATGCTTCTGTTAGTACAAAGTCTGATGGTGGTGAAACCAAAAATGATGAAAGTGATGTTGTCTATAATGAAGGTTTCAATTTTTCTCCTTCCAATCCAATTGTTTTCAGTCCCCTTGCTGATGCTGCTCCTGGAACTGATCAATCAGAACAAGAGGATTCTATCAACTCATGTGACTTATTGACCAAAGCAAGCATTTTTAGACCCAAGGTATGGACAGTTATGACTCCACCTCTAACGATGTCCAAATGGTTGTCCCGACCTTTGATTACCAATCCTCATCCCCTGATGAAACACCCCTAAAAAATCCAAGCTCCAATGAGTCTCTAATGATCACTGGTTCTACTCCCATTAGAACCCCTGATAGAACAAGGTCAAATGAGAATGTTCTCATTGAACATGTCTCCAGGGTAGTGACATCCACACCTCTGACCTCAACTCCATTTCTTCTTTATTATGTTAAGGGGGAGCAAATGGATGCTGCTAACCTTAAGCCAGTAGGTGTATCCTCACAAAAGGATGCACGTGTACAAAAGGGATTTAAACCGCAATCTGGTTCACCCTCCCAAAAGGGTGCAACCATTGAGAGACAGACCTTAACCCAAGGACATACTATGTCAATCCCGATAGCGAGTCTGCCTCATTCCTCGGTGTCCTTACACAGGACATAGTTGTAACAAGGGAATCCCAAGTGAGTGCATCCCATACTCAACCCACACCAATTGTACATTTTATTGATTCAATTCTTACACACTCAACTGCACAGCCTGTCAATATTGGTGGTATAAACCAACCACTTATATAGGGCTCACATATGTTCCCAATGAATTTGAGATTATACACCAATGCTCAGAAGAGGGGCCCAATACCTTACCCATCTTTGATGAACCCATTTCTACTTCTCAACCTAAACCATCTACCTCAACTCACACTGATACATCAACCCTATTCCTTCAAACCCTCCTCACCATGAACCAAAAACTAGACAACCTAACCTAAACCTTCACAAATTTTCAAACCTAAACAGAAACTCGATTGTTCAATCTTGCAAAGGACATTGAGTCGCTCAAAACCCAACCCCAACCCACCCCTGCTCCTGCACCTCAACCTAAACTTACACCCATTCTCATCAAACTAGACCAAATACTTACCCAACAACCTTAGTCCTCTGTTCCTACCCCTATTCTACCTCAAACCACTCTTAACTCTCTAAACCATACCATCTCCAACCTCTTAACAAACCTTCAAACCCTTAAACCTGTTAATCCAAACATCTTAGTGGAAGTAGCAGATCAACTCCTCTTAGTACCCACTCTCCTAAAAACACTCCTTGAGGAACTTAGTAGTCTATCTTCACAAGGACATAAGAGCCATCTTACCTTGCTGAAGCATCTCAATGATCTCAAGGTTGAACTCCAAATCTCCCAAAGAACCACCACTTCCATTAGATAAACTCCTACTCCAACCCCTGCCTCAACTTACAACCCCTTCAACCAACCACATCGCCCTATCTTTTCTAAACCTACCACTGCTCCTTTAACCTCCACACCTACCCCTACACATATACCTACACCTACCACTTCTCCTTCAGCCTCCACACCTACACCTACACCTACCACTACCCCTTCAACCTCTAAACTCCCTACTACCTCCGGTGCAACTAATAAGCACTCAGTACCTTTAGGTTACTTCCCCACATCCTTTTGATGATGACAAAAAGGGGGAGAACTCAAATGAAACAGAATCAACGGAGGATGATCCAAATGATGAGGATATCAATGCTACATATATGGAATCTACATCAATATTAAACAGCAGGAAGCAGCTCAACACCAAATAGCAACAGCTCCTCCTACTCAAGCTGAAAAGAGGAAATCAACAGTTGAGGAGCAAAGGCCAACAAAAAGGAGAAAAACCATGGCCAGGAGGCAAATGACTAAGAGAAAGAAAGTTGCTGAGAGTTGTTCTCCACTAAAAGACATCCCATCTAGTCCTGAATCTGATGATGAGGATGAATTTCCCCTATCTGATCTCATCCAAAGAAGAAGGCAAGAACCCAAACCTAGTTCTATTCCCTCAGTCAAACAAACCTAACCAGTCCAAGCTCCCTCTACCTTTGCTTCCAAAGATAAAGGAAAAAGGGTCATCTCATGAGCAAGCTGGAAAAGGGGAAAGCATAAAGAAAGGAAGTTTGAGAAAAGAGTAGGAGGAAGGAGAACTAAATCAAGTAGCTCAAGCCTTAGGGGTTCCTATTGAGAAAATCTTCTAACCTGGGAGCTTGCTTGTGCACAAGAGCAAGAAAAACAAAGTGCCATAGCAGCTGCCCAAGCCAAAGTAGCAAGGGAGAAAGCCCAGGCTAAGTTACTCAAAGCTAAATCGCATAATGAAGCCCTCCATACTCTGCTTGGTGTTGATCTGTCTATTTTATACAATCTATGTAAAGATAGAATAAGAAAGGTTAGAGACAACCTAGACATACTTAAAAGAAGATACGAGCCAACTCCAATTTCCAAAACATATGTGAACAAGGGTGATGATGATTCATACTTGAAAATCATTAGACAAAATATCTAAAACAGTTTTGAAACCATGACCTATCCAAAATGCCATCTCTATGGTTTCACTGAACTTATTGAAATCCTTTATCTTCTCTACAAGTCGAAAAGCAAGCTAAAAGCTCAATTCATCCAAAAGTTACAAGCTTGGATTGCTCTTTCGGTATCCCAAGGGGTGTTCACTAAGGATGATTACTATAGACATGAGTACCGGGTTGGGACCCTTCATAAGAAAGGCTCTAAGACATGTGTCCCTCCTGAGCAAAGAGAAGTACTCCATGGGCATGAATACTTACAGAATTTGAAAATTTGGACACCACTATGCCTCTAGACATCAACCCTGAAATATTCAAATTTATATCTAAGCCTATCGAAGGAATCCTCTTCCTTGACAGAAGTGGTACATGGCACTTCTTTAGGTGTCTAAGATTCCCAAAGCCAATAAAAACTTCTTATTTCTGGTAAAGGTCGTCACAAGAGGCTGAACCGGAAATAAACATTTTGAAGCCCTTGTTCATGCATAATTCAAAGCACTAGCTGTTGATGATCCACTGGGAGAAGTCAGACATAAAGGAAGAAAAATGGTGCGAAGATTAAAGACTGACTACAACAAACTTTTCTCCTAAAACTTCTCTATCATTCTATAAATATGTACCTGTCTTGTAAATAGTTTAGCTCTGTTTAGTTTTCATTATCTATGTTAGATTAGCATAGTATGTAGCTAATATGTTGTACAAACTTTTGTATTAATTTTGTCCTGTAATTCAAGGTTGATACTTTGATCATGGACTACTAGCAATTGCTAGTATAGATGAATCTTAGTAATAGGTAACCTAGTGTAAATATGAAAATCAAAAAGAACATAAAAATAGAAAAACAAAAATCCTAAAAACAGAAGGCCATCTCACATCAGCTAAGTAAACTTTACAACACTAAGCGTTTGTTTTCTATAAGCTTATCACTCTAAATGATCAGCTGAGCATCTTTGATCAACTGATCATTTAGGTTGATTAGCTGACTCTTCACCCTAGTCTAACAGTTGTTTAGCTGAACATTTCTATGATCAACTAAACATCTATTATCAACAAAGACCTCGTTTTTATCATATGATTATTCTACCCTTACATTGAGAAAACCTATCTTTGCAGTTTAGTACATTTTTGTCCGCTGAGTCGCAAAATATGTTATATAAGCTCACTATTTACTTTGTATTCATTCTTAACTCAAGACAGAACATGTGTTGTTCTACTATGCCTTTAGATCTGTCTTTGTAAATGTTTAAAACACTTTTTGGAGCAAATACAAGACAAAAAGGATCGATCTTATCCTCTAGAAAAGGAGAAAGACACTTTAGAAGAAAAAGATCTTGAATATTTGTTTCAACAACTAAGTATGCCCGGAAACTCTTTACTTGGTAAAGTCAAATCTGAATGAAGCATGGCTGTTGATAATAGTAAAATCATAGAAAGAGAAACTTAAACTTCCAAGGCAAAAGGTATGGGGTCTAATATTTTTTATTGCTTTATTCAATCCTTGATTAAAGTAAGTTTAATGTTCACCCAAAAATTACAATTAATAGTCCCTTTTCTCTTCTTCCTCTTTGCCAACCGGATGCCAATTTTTATATATACTCAAGCATGTTGGACATGCAAGATACACAACAATCTCATAAGTTGAGATCTACAGAGTTCAAAAAAGATTTTAAAAGCAAGTTCAAGCTTTTAAGTAAGAACAAGTTGTTAGAACCTAGAGGGCGGTGAATAGGTTATATGCCCACTTTTTGAAGTTTTTAACAATTCTTGCAAGTAATTAAAGAGTTTAAGGAAGAAAGATATAACCAATGTAAGTAGCTAGGACACAATGATTTATAGTGGTTCAAGCAAGGGTTAACAACCTTGCTCTACATCCACTCCTTGGCCTCACCCACCAAGAGTTGCTCCACTAAATTCTCTCTTTGAAGGTAGAGATAAACCTTTTACAACTTCTCTTTTTAGCTTACAAGAATTACACGTCACTCTTGCAAACAAGGTTAAGATAAACCTGACTTCACTCTAATTAGAAAGCGCTAGAGTTGATCCTCACTTCTCTCTAATTCTATAGGCTATAGATGATCCTCACACTATTACAACTGTATAAGAATGTAATGGGGTATTTGAACTTTAAAGGCTTTCACTCTTACTTGATTCTTGATCTTGAAAGATTGAATTATCAAGGAATATGAGCTCACAAGATTTTGTATGTATTCTGTGTTTTTCAGATTGCAAGATGTGAGTAAAACACTAGACTTGAGTTTCCTTAAATAAGGAAAAAGGTGCAAGCTCAAAAAGTGTCCAGACTGACCACGGTCGATCCACGGTCTACCCTGGCATCGACCGTCGGTCTGCTGGAACTTTTTGAGCCTTGTGAATATAGACGTTGGTCTTTTACTAAAACCACACACAACCCATTTTTACCATAAAAATTTACTGAAAAGGAGTTCAAGAAAAGCTGGGTTAGTGTCATACTTCTTAAGTTAGATAAACTTAAACTCATTTGATAATTTATTTTGTAAGCTCATAAACTTTGAACGTTTATTTGTAGGTATCTTCGACATCGGCTTTTACTTGAACTCGGATCTTGACGATTAGAGCTTGACCATTTGATGAAGCTTATTTTGAATATATATTTGTTTGACTATATATATGTATATGTTCATATTAATAAATACAATTATATGAACAAGTTGTATATTTTTATGTCAATAAAAGAGGATATATTTATAAGCATATTTTTCCCAACACAAGTTTTTAGAGTTAGCATAGTGTGTAGAAACAAACTCGTTCATGTGTTAAACTTTCTTGAACAATTAGTTGTTTAGAAATAGCTTGTCTATGTGTTAGACAAATTGTTGCCACCTTTTATTGTATTTAGAATTTCTGCTTCTGGTACATCTAATTCTTGATCATTATCAATAAGAATTATATAAAAATATAATTGTGTGTTTTTAATTTCAAGAAGTTAGATTTTGTATTCAACCCCCCATTTCTACAAACATTTGTTGTTGCATACTCAATCTAGGCCTACCAGCATTCTATGAACTTTCACGATTATCTTTTGCCATCAAACATCATGTGGATCGATAGAGTAAGCATTCAATTTTACTCCATACAGTAAGCATTTGATTTATATTAGTCATGACTTAATTAACCTTGTTGTGTTGGTTAATCTATACGATAAGTGTATGTTTTCATCCATACAGTAAGCATTCGGTTTATATCAGTCTTACTTTTGTTGCATAAGAAAAAGTAAGCATTCTATGAACATTCGGTTTGTATCTATACAGTAAGTATTTGGTTTATATCTGTCTTGCTTCTATTAAAACTACTTCAAAATTTGGTTTCATCAATACAGTAAGCATTCTACGAACCTTCACAATAATATTTTACTATCAACTGCATGTTAATGGATCATGCTCCAATCCTTGTACAGTGGGGAGAAGAGCATCAAGTAGATTAGCGACAATTATTTGAAGATCTCCAAAATCCGATGGGAGCGTTATCGATTTGGACTCTGATGACGAAACACAAGGTCAATTAGAGAAAGATAATGAATCAAAGCATAACGAAGGTAACTTCTCTGTATCAAGTATTTGGAAAACAAATGTCAATTAATATACAAGATTGGATTCACATTTAAAATATTATTGCCTAATGTGTGTAATTACAGATAAATGAAGAACTTGATTATTTGAGAAACTTGAATGCTTTGTTGTACGCTTGTAAAAATTAGGAATTTTAATGAGAAAAGCCCCAAATATGAACAGGGTTAGTAATCTACATTTGGGATTTAGAAATTATAAAAAATAGTACCTAGATGAATGTAGTAAAAACAAAACCCCGTTGCCTTTTAAATTCACATTTTGATCAATTAAAAAGAAATTAAAGAGTCATTATAACCAAAAATGACCAACGGAACCAAAGATTAATAACAATGATAAAATAGCTGACCGGGTACAAAGCATTTGGATAAACGCTTAAATTTGTAACGGAATCACCGAGTACAAAGCAAAAGAGTTAAAAGATGTTCTGATTTCAGGGGTGTTTGAACATTGGATTGTATAGTGACAGTTTCGATAAAACAAACAGTATGAATGTACTTCAAGGATATACATAGGTTGTTTAAAATTGTAATAATCATATATTTAGATGCTCATGTCTTGTAGAAAATTTTGATTTTCTAAGAAGATAATAATACATAAATGGCCCAAAGGGCATTATTGCGAAAAAGAGATAAGTCTTATGAAATGTGATTAAGAAGTTCCTCAATTTTTCTTGCAATTGGTATGTAGACAATAATTTTGGATTATTTTTGTGAACGTTTGCCTATATCATTCGATATCTCTTCATCCAAAAATGCTCACCACCACCTCAAACCCCTTTTTTATTGACTAGCATTTTACCCGCGTAATGCAGCGGCAACTAAAATTTTTTCTCTGCAACTTGTCTGTTTTTAGAATAGGGATGGTGTGTTTCTTTTGGAGAGATAGTCATTTCAACCCAATAATCAAGTCTGTCTATTGAAATACATAAAATTTGAAGGTAACAAAACCAGATATTTAGTAAACACTTAAAATGAAATTAAACATGTATTGTTTGCTTTCTGACTTAAAATTTACAAGTTCTAAAGTATCGTCAGAGATATGCTAAAAGACTAAGTGTCAGTCTAAGACAGCATCTAAAGAAGAATGCAAGTACAAAGGATCATTCGCTAAACATCTGAAGTCCGTCAGCTGAACAACTCAACACATTAGTTGAACATCTATATGATCAGCTGAATAACCCCTTGATCAGCTGAGCATCCAAACATTTCAGCTAAGTATACTCTTTTAGCACCCAATTCTAAATTTACAGATATATCCAGGTCGATAAGATTTACAATCTTTTCAGTCAAACATAATGATCGTCTGCAATTTTCATGATTGATCTTTCTCATCTGAAACTTCAATGATCGACTTTTTTCATCTGAAATTTTCATGATCGGTCTTCATCGTCTGAAATTTCCATGATCGATCTTTATCATCTAAATTTCCATGATCAATCTTTATTATCAGTTCAGTACATCTTGTTCAGCTAAAGTCATGATCTATCCTAACGGATTCAGTAGCATACTCTGATTTATCATATAATTTATTTTAAGTCAAATGTTGAACATATGTTGTTATATTATGCCTTAGATCTTTTATATGTAAAAAGCATTTGCACTGTTTGTACCTTCAAAGGACAAAGAGAATAAAACTTTACTTTTGAAGACAAGATCTTGAAGATTTGTTCATTTATTCAAGTATGACTAGCAACTACATATTTGGTAAAGGTCAAATTAGAAGAGCATGACTGTCAATTAAAGAAATATCATAAAAAGAGAAGTTTAACGCTAAGAAGCGTAGAGGTATAAAAGGCAATATTACTGTATTAGCAACTATGTGATCTCTCACACGAAAATTAAAGTTATTTTATTTACTAAAATAAAATAATATTATTTTTTACCAACTTGCTCAGATAATTAATGTTATCTTTAATACACCACTTGGTTTCCCAACTTCCGACTTGCTGTCAAGACTTCTTGAAATAGATATGCATTCTCAATATGCATACACACCAGAACTACATACAGTGAAAAATCTCTCTCGAAGAACAAGCTTCAAGTTTTTAAGCAAGAGCAAGTTTTTAGAGTTAGCAAAAAGTGTAGAAAAACTTGTCCATGTATTGGACCTCTTAAACATTAGTTGTTCTAGACAACCTTGTCTATGTGTTAAACATTTTAGCTACCACCGTTTATTGTATTTCGAATTTTCATTTGTAATTCTTGATTCATATCACTAAGAATTATATTAAAAGTATTAGCATGTTCATTTAAATGTATTCAACTCCTTCTACAAATATTTGTTGTTGCGTACTCAATCTGGGCTTAATAGGTCCTTATCTAAATTATAATAGGTCAATAAAATTTCATATGGATGGTAAAATTCAACAAGAGTGTTAATATTATAACTCTATGTTATTTTAAATATATTACCCATTTAAAAAATTGAGAAATTTTTATAAATGTAATTTATATGTTATTTAGATTTAATACTTCTAATTATACGTAAATTTTAATGGTTAAGTTAAAATAATTATTACATGGTAGAATATTTAATATGAAATGTTTAATTATTAATTTTTATAATTATTAAGTTAATTTGCATTGATTTAATTTTTTAAATATTCTTTATTGAGGAAGATTTAGTTATTTAAATGGTACATAAGATTGTCATTAATTTCCCCAAATAGTTACTTTATTTAGTAGTGTTCATTTAGTTAATATTAAGAGTAAATTAATAATTTCAAATTACTTAAAATTAAGACAAAAAACCTAAATGCTTTATAAGATGGTATAAATTAGATCTGAAATCTTTTCCACGTCCCTTTTTTTATTATGAAATTTCTTAGATAAAATCGATTAGATCTGAAATTTGTTATTTTGGGGTTGAGAAAAAATGAATGGTGTCATTTCAGATCTTAAATATTACATATTATTTATTATATGTGAAATACTATCGTTTCAGATATGAAATATTATATATTATTTTATATATAGGTTTTTCTATGTTATATGGGAAATAGCATCAGATCTGAAATTGTATCGTTTCAGATCTGAAATTGTATCGTTTCAGATCTGAAATATTACATATTATTTTGTATACTGGTTTTTCTTTATTATATATCAAATAGCATCGTTTCGGATCTAATATTGTATCATTTCATATCTGAAATGGTAGTATTTTAGTTGTTTCAGCCATTAATTTACTAAATTAAAAATATCGAGTTATTTCAAATATGAATTTATATGTGAGCAGTTTAATAAACCCAGATAAAAAAAATTATTTAAAACATATCAAAAGTGGTGTCTAATTAAAAGATACAAATCTTATTACTACAGTGTAATTTCTTTGAATTGTTAATTAATAATTGTTAAGATATTTTAATTATAAAAATATGATAAATTGCTTAAAAATAATAGAAAAAGAAAATAAAAAAAGATGGCCGGGAGAAAAGACGTAAGTACTCTTTTTTAATTCTAAATTCTCATTTTACTATTTAACTTTATATATATATATATATATATATATATATATATATATATATATATATATATATATCATCTAACTTCAACTATTAATTTACTAAATTAATGGTTCAGCTCTCGCGCCTCATTCTCATCTAATTATCAATTCTTATAATAACCTTCTCATGCACAAACACACACACATTAGTATAGACCTTACGCAATGCGGCGCCTAGAAATGATTAGTATTTGATAACATGCCCGTTTTTAATAACGTAAAACTATAATATCACGTATTATAATAAAATCGAACAATTTTCGTTCGAAATGTATCTATTTTATTTCTCATGTTTCCATTTCTTTTATTTCTGTTTTCTTTATAACTCTTTTATTAGTTTTTAAAAACAATAAAATGAGTAACAAAAAGAATATTAAATATACTATAAATTATAACTTTTGTTTAGATTAAAAGAGTCATTTAAAAAATTTAATAATGTTTATTACTTTAAATTATATCTTATTAAATGACCAAATAAAGAGAAAGAAATACAGAAGTAAGACTGCAAAATCCTTCAATGAATATTATTTGTTATGTAAGGTTTGGTTATAAATGGTATTTAAGAATTTAATTAACTATATATAACAGTTTTCTTATATTTTTAAATAAAAGATAAATTAGTAATTTCAAGTTATTTAAAATTAAAATATTATAATGATTTAAATAATTTATAATATAGTATATATAGGAGAGGGTTATTGTAAGAATATATATTTAGGTGAGAATAGGAGAACAAATCTTAGCCATCAATTAGATGTTGATTTATTAGATCTAACGGTAGCAATTCACTCGTTGTAATTTATGGTCATCACAATTCATTGTAAGGCAATGAATAAAATGAAGGGTTAAATGTAGATCGTCCAATCAAATCAAATAAATAGTTAAGACTAAGTCTTCTATTTTTAACTAAATATTAATTCTTACTTGAACCTCCCGCTAGTTTGCGTTTGATAACATGTCAATTTCAATAATGTAAAGGTATGATACTCGTAGAATGCGGTGAAGCAAATATTTTCTAATCAACAACATATCTTTTCTCTTTCAACTTTTTATCTTTATTTCACCATTTTCCATAAACTCTTTTATTAATTTTTAAAATAATATTTAAAACATTAAAATTTGAAAATATATATATAATTGTTTAACAATTAGATAGAAAAATATTGTAGTTTTTAGAAACTTTGTTAATGTTAGTGATTTAACCAATTATAGATTAATTGAATTGTTGGTGTCATGTTTGATGAGTTGTTAAAAGTAATCACCGTAAATTAGTTGAGGTAATTAAGGACATAATTGATTGGGTTATTGCTTTAAGAGTTTGTATTATCTATACTATTATATAAAGCATTTAAGCTT
Source organism: Dittrichia graveolens (assembly GCA_038502395.1). Lineage (NCBI taxonomy): Eukaryota > Viridiplantae > Streptophyta > Magnoliopsida > Asterales > Asteraceae > Dittrichia > Dittrichia graveolens. The sequence continues at coordinate 62,991,247 of JARJIL010000002.1, forward strand.
TTTCCTTAAAACTTTTAAATTTTTAAGTCACTTAAGATTACTATTCTACCCTCATCTACCAAAAAATGATTACATAAAATAAACTTAATAACAATCCTTTTTCATTGTAACACCCTGATTTTCAGCCCAAATTTAAATTTTTCAAAAATCAATTTAAAACCATATTTATACAAAACCCTTAAAATTTATCGCGGAAGCATCATAACATTCTTGAAGTATTTCAACGAAATACAGTACAATTTATCAATAAACTTTTCAATACATAAATCCCAAAACCTTTTGGTGTTACTACAGTCAATCTCACGACCATAATCAGAAAGGGTAGGAAATCCAAGTTTACCAGAAATGCAGTCAATCCAATACTATGCCCCAAGGCATCTACCTGCCTCACCAAGGCCTCTATACAACCTGCGGATACAAAACATTTTCATACACAATGTTAGCTATAAACATAGCTAGTGAGTACAACCAAAAACATTTGATTTATCAAAATCAAGTCATCATCTTTCTCTTTTGAAAACACATGTTTGGCAATCCAAATACTTTTAAAAAGCATACACAATAGCACATAAGGATGCGGGTCTGTCCATTGGGCCACAATGTATCCACGTGGTAGCTAGCCACGGTCAACACGTGCCCACATGGGGGATAACCACATCACCCCGTCAAGGTGGGGGATGCACAAAGCAGTCCACCATACAACGGTTATCTGGAGTGCATGCCCTGTTCACCAAATCCACTCGTGTTGCCCCGGGTTCGGTGGCTCATCAGCCCAATGAACCCACACGGTCATGATGGCTATTGACATACCCCTCCACTCTCTGCACCGATTCCTCAACCACCCGTACCTCGCGGTTCCTCAATTGCCGAAGCCACATGAACCTCTATGTACGTCTCAATGGCTAGGAACCCTATGGTACAGAGTTCATATCACACAGTGGTCCGGACCAAATCACATATACCCCGAAGGGTCACATAAGCACATACCCCGAAGGGTCACATAATCACTTACCCCGAAGGGTCATATAATCACATACCCCGAAGGGTCACATAAATCATATGCCAACAAGGCCAAATATCACATGCCATAAAGGCCACAAACATCATGTCATAAAGGCCAAGTAGTCCAAGCATACAAGCTTATCACGAACACATATGTGTCACAAACGTATCACTTGAGCATACATGCTCAACAATCAAAACCATACTTGGCATCTCCATGCCCAAAACATCATTAGTGAAAACATATCTTTTATTTCTCAAACCATGTTTGTTATTTCAAAACCCAAGTCCACTCCATCATGGAGTATCATGTTTCAAAACCATTAATTAAATCATAATTTAAACATAGACCATCTCCAACATGGAGCAATGGTCTTATTTAGAAAACCATCATTTAAAACACATCTTACATTGAATTCACAATTTCCACATTCTTTGAAACCCAAGAGTTTCATAAAGCATTTGCAATTCATATAAACCATATTATAAAACAATGCATGGTTTCCATATTCTTTAAGTTCCAAAAGCCTCATAACATTTGCAAATCATATAACTCGCATTTATAAACAAATGCATAGTTTCCACATTCAGAGGTTCAAAAGCTTCAAAACCTTTTCTAATCATATAATTCATGTTATAAAGCAATTTTATAATCCACGTCCTTTAATTTATCAAGAATCATCAAAAATTGCCAAACAATCAAAACACATAGATGACTTGAAAACTTTAACAATTTTGGGTATCCGCAGGGTGTACTCACCTGAGGGTGTGATGAGGATCACAACCCCATCCAAACCAAAGCTAAACCACATGATCATAAACCTATGATCACAAAACACAAGGTTAACTAACATAAGTTAACCAAAAACAAGGTTTCTAGACTCAATTCTAGCCTTAGACACCATTTCGGATCTAAAAAGACTTCATTTATCCCTTATAAAACCTTAGAATCAATCCCCAAACATGAACATATTCAAATGGGGTCAAAAACATGAATTTTGGAGGTTTCAGGGTGCCTCACGCCGTGAGAAATTCTCTGGAAAACAATTTCCCTCAAACCAGTTGTGTCGCGCCGCGACACCATGCCTGTCGCGCCGCGACGGGCCTGCACAGGTCAGTTTCTTCCTTTTTTTTCTTGCTGCAAGTTTCCATTTCTTCATCTTCTTAACATCAAACTTCAAAATCAACCCATGAAAACTTTAGAACTCGACTAGAACAACTTTATGACAACAATTATTAACACTTTCAAAACATACTAAATCATTCAAAAACCCCAACTTAACCATTCTTTCCCCAAGTGACCCATTTATCAACATGAATCGACATTTCAACCAAGAATCACCAACATCAACATATATATAACTAAAATCAAACACAACAAGTTAAAACTTACTTGATTTTGCAATCCACTTGACTAGTTACTTTCTTTCTTGCTCAATCCAAGCCTTGATGATGATTCAAGTGTTAAAACACACATCTTTCAACTAAAAGCACCATAACTTTCAAGGTTTTACCTTGATTCTCCTTCCTTCCCACAAGAACCTCTTTTTGAGCTCTCTTTTCTCTTTCTCTCGTGGGTTCCAGAAGCATTTGCAACTTTGACTTCCTTTTGAAGTCTTACACACACATAAATATATATACACATTTACCATTTGGCCCTCCAAGTATAGTATCTTTTCATTTGCTACCCAATTTAGCTTCTAGCACATATATACACAACACATAGTATTTAATTAGCATGATATGCACATAATTACTAATTTCTCATTTAATATTGCATGTACATATATATTTTGAAATTCCCAAAAATACGGGTTTTACATTCATAAATTCCAGAATATTCCCTTTCCATATATTTCATAGCAAAACTTACGAAATAGAATATTCCATAAACTTAATAACATTCCATAAATTCCAGAAAAGAAAAATATATAATATTCGCTTTTCACCTGCTAAATAAAAATTACAAAATTAAATTTAAATTCCATTCCCTTTTCACCTGCTAAATGCAATACTATTATATAAAGCATTTAAGTTTTTTCCTTAAAAATCTTAAATTTTAAGTCACTTAAGATTACTATTCTACCCTCATCTACCAAAAAAATATTCTATAAAATAAACTTAATAACATTCATTTTTCATAAATTCCAGAATATTCCCTTTCCATAAATTTCATAGCAAAACTTACAAAACAGAATATTCCATAAACTTAATAACATTCCATAAATTCCAGAAAGGAAAAATATATAATATTCACTTTTCACCTGGTAAATAAAAATTACAAAATTACATCTAAATTTCATTCCTTTTTCACCTACTAAATAAAAATTACAAAATTACGTCTTGTGTGTCCTCTTGATTAATACCTACCAGAACAACTCCTTACAAACCATTTTTATTTACCGTCGCCGCATTGCACGGATACCCCGCTAGTTTATATAAAAACATATACTACTTAAAATTAAGTGGTCTTAAAATTTTTAAGAAAGAGAATTTTAAATACTTTATAAGATAGTATGTGTAACATCCTGCATTTGAGCCTAGTAGACACGTAGGCTTGGGTATGGTTACACGTGATTATGTTTATTTAATTATTAGTCATTAAACTTTTAATTAAGTTTTCTATATATATATATATATATTGGTTTATATATATGTTCGGATTTGTGTGTGTGTGCATGTAATTGAGAATTAGGGGAATGACACCTCCTGCTTTATTTCCTTCAATTATGCATACGTGGGTTATATAGGATTTATATCAGATGATTAATTCTCACTTTGAATATCTGCTAAGTGTGTGTACAGAGAGAAAAAGCAAAGAAGAACAAGTAATCGGATTTGGTGTATTGACTTCATAAATCCAAGTTAAAGGTTGGTTTGATTCTTGTTTTATTCTTGAAACGTGATTCTTGGTAACATGCTATAGTTTTATTCAATAACATGCTGGATTTTTGTATATGAACACCAGGGATGAACTTGTAAGTAGACTTCACAGGTGGGTTTAGTTACTTTGATCATGTTCTTAAGTTTTATGGTGTTTATGATGCATGATAGCATGTTTAATCATGTTTGAATATGTTTTGGCAAGATTTTCTATGAATTGTTTAAACTGTGGAAATGAGTCATGGAGGATTGAAGATGGTGGATTGTGTAATAAAGAAGACGATGTGGAAACCGATAGATTCCGACATTATGAAATCCGGATATTTGAAATCCGACAGGGAGGGAATCCGATGGTGGATTCCAATGTTAAATCCACTAAGGAAAATCCGCAGGTTAGAATCCGGTTATGGATTTCTGAAGAGTTGAATTCCGATTGATTGGAATCCGAAGGTGGTGGAATCCGAGACTATGTATCGGATTTTCCCAAAATCCGATGATTCTGGCGGATTTCTACAAATCCGATGGTTGTATCGGATTTCCTTTGAAATCCGATGGTTTTGGTTGTTTGTTGATTATTTGATATTATATGCTAAGTGTTCGTTCATATGTGAATCTAACATGATATGTTTAATTTAAAGATGATATAAATATATGTCTGGTATATATTTATGAACCAGATACTGATGTTTGGTTGTTGTGTTCTCAGGAACAGACAAGGCTGAGTAAAATTAGATCACTGAGTGGAGAAGCTGAGAACTTGAGGTGAGTGGATGTTTGCTCACAGATGATGTTAGTTGTAACTAGTTTGGTTGCAACTGTTTATGGTTTGACGCATGGATAGATTTTATATCTGATAATTGATTAATTGGTTGATTGTTAATTAATTGTTGCGTCAGTGATATGTATACATGATAGTTGGGAAGTCAATTTCGGCTGGGCATATGGGCTGGGTTTGTTTGCTATCGGCTAATCAGTATTGGGATCTTTTGATGCATTCGTTACAACTTAAGGTAATACTGTGTGAGAATAGCAAATGAACTATCGGTAAACCTTTGCTTTGGCCAGCATTGGTTGTAGGTTCCTGCAGAACCACCGGTCTTCCCGAGACACGATTATCTGTTATTTGTTGTTGTTGATATCATGCAGTTCTGGCTGATATATCTGTTGCAATTCTTACTCCATTTACTTAGCTTTGTGCTAATCCCCCACCTCTAACTCTTTTTACAGGTTTTGGTAAGTCATCGGCTCGGCTGAGAGTGGTTTGCTTGGGGAGTAATTGCCTAGGCCTCTGATGATTATATTTGTGACGAGCCGTAGTTTTTGTAATACTGATATTTTAAACTGGTTGACTTTGTCAATGGTGGTTTGTGAACTGTTGTAAATACTTTTATGTATTTGTGACCGCTTCCGCAATGTGGTTTGTAAAATGAAAATTTTTTGGGTTGAAAATACGGTGTTACAGTATGTGTGTGTGTATATAAATATATATATATATATATATATACTAGCCAGGTACCCACGCAATGCTGAGACGACAAATAATTTCTATTTTACATCATGTTGCTTTTAAAAATGTAATAATATGTTATTCACGCAATTCAATGTGACGAAAAAGTATCGTACAGTTTTGGTTTTATTTTTTTTATTTGTATCAACTATTTTATTAATTTAAAAAAAATTTAAAAGACATTAAAATAAGAAAACAATTTATATTTATGAAATAAGGAAAGAGAAGTTAATAAGATTTTGAAAATTATGTTAATGTGGGTGTATAATTGTGTTTGTGTGAGATGGTGTTTTAGTGTTAGAGAGATATTTTAAATACATAGAAAGTTAAATTAAATTATGGGAGAGAATGAAATGGTTAAACGAGGTATTTTAAAAGTTAAAATAAATTAGGAGAGAGAATGAAATAATTAAGAATGGCTATTTAAGTACATTCAAGTTACTTAAAATTAAGAGTATTATAAAGGAGTAAGATATATATATATATATATATATATATAGGGAATGGTTCATTTGAGAAACATTTTTATTGTGAGACCGCAATAAACAATCTTAGCCGTCGAATTGGTAAGTGAAATTCATAGATGAAGAACGTTGGGGGATTGAGTGTGGCAAGGTGCATGTAAGGAATTTATCGGTGGACAATCCAATTGAAGGAGGGAATTAGACGGCTAAGATTGATTTTTGTAATAAAAACGGTTCTTAAATAAATTTTTCACTATCTATACTGTATACTAATATATAAAGCATTTATAACTCTCTCTTAAAAAAAATTCTTAAATTTTAAGTAAATTGAAATTACTAACTTACCCCTCATTTAAATCTAAAATGAAACTAATGAATGAATTAATTAAATTTTTAAAAACTATTTTAATAACTAAACATTCCATAATATAATCTTGAATATCCTTATATTTTTTTAAAACACATCCCATTCAAATCAATACAATTCACAAAGTCATTAATATTTTTTCATCATTTTTTTATAAGTATAGAATTTTTTCTTATTCTATTGTTTTTTAAAAAGTTATTTTAGAAATTATCAAAAGAATAGATAGATAATAAAGAAATAAATAAAGTGAAAAAGAGAGAAAGAAAATAAACATACTACGAATGAAAATTATTCGATGTTATCATAGTATATGATTTTATACCTTAGATTTCGAAAATAGATATGTTATTCTGTATGAATTATTCATCGTCACCGTATTGCGCAGGTAATATGCTAGTATATATGTGTGTGTATATATATATATACATGTAAAAGTTCAAACGAGAGCTGTTTTCGTACAAGAATTGTTTTTAACGTCATTAATGATTTATTAATAGGGGTATTTTAGTAATTTATATATTTACCCGACCGTGAATTACGTCCGGATGAGCTGTCATTAATTTGCGATACATGATTTTTCCGAAACAACGCTCATTAATGATCCATTAATGAACCGTCAAAAAATCTCAGTCATTGATTAAGTTTAATCAAAGACTAAGATTGATTTTCACTGTTCTCATACGAAAAACAGTTCTCGTTTAACTTTTGTCTATATATATATAGCAAAAGAATCTATTACGAACGCAAATATATTTGCGAACGGGGTGTTTGGGTTTAGGCGGCGGAATAAAGGAAATTCTTTAATCTATATATGCATATAGATAAATTCAACATTGATTGTAATTAAATCTTCATGTGGGGGTGGGCGTTCTTTTTGTGGTATTTATTTGTTTTTTTTATTTAAAAAATAATAATTAATTTAAAGATCTATTACAACAAAAAATTTTAAGAGGTAGAGGTAAGATACAACGTTTTTAGATAAGATGCAGTGTTTGATAGATGAGAAACCACCGAATCTTTCAACCAAGATTAGGGATGTAAACGAACCGAACGAACATGAACGGGGCTTGTTCGTGTTCGTTCGCTTGACTTTAGCCGAACAAATAAACAAACACGAATGAATAAACAAATGGATTTTTGTGTTCGTGTTCGTTTGTTTAACTGTAGCCGATTAAATAAACGAACACGAACGATAAAAGAATGAGCATTTATGTTCGATTGTTTAATAGATAGAAGTAATGAGCAACACAAATGATGAGATGCGGAATTTCTATAGACATGTTGAGAGTTTTTAAATTAGAAACCATTGAATCCTTCAATCAAGATGAAGTAGTTTTAAGGAGGCTATGTTTTTTGAACGAAATGCAGTGATTTTAAATTGGATGTTGTGATTTTGTAGATAAAGATGCAGTATTTGTAGCGTTTGTATTTTAAGACTATTTAAATACATTAAATTAAAACAGTATAAACACTCATCTTGTCTAAATGATCACTGCATCCATCTTAAAATTACTACAAAATGAAGTGATTTTAGAATAAATGTAATGTTTTTAGTAAGATGTAGTAATTTTATATTGGATGCAATGATTTTAAGCCGGATGTAATGTTTTTAAATAAGATGCATATGTTTTTTTTTAAAAAAATTATTAAATTCTTCAATAAAGATGCATTAAGTTTAACGGTATCTTATGTTTATTAGCCACGATACAATGATTTTAAGTTGGATGCATTGATTTTATAGACAAGATGCAGTGTTTCTAGCGTTGCTATTTTCATTTCTTAATTGAAAACCGTTGCATCTTATTTAAAAATATTGCACCGCATCTGAAGGTTATCATATTTGATTGTAATTTTTTAAAAAACAAATAATTCACAACATAAAGAAATTATATCTTATCTCTCTGGGCAGCCGCAAGTTTTAGATAGATAATTTATTTCCACCGTGAAATACGTTGAGCATGCAAACAACCACCGTTTGCAAGTTTGCAATTACATTTTCGTTCGCAGGGGATCTCTTCCGTGTGTGTGTGTCTATATATATATATACATATATATATATATAGAGAGAGAGAGATAGACGGATGTTACATGACAAGGATGACACACAATGATTACCATAGTGATGGTTCATGAGATGTCTTCCTAATACATCAAAATCACTCATTCAAGCCAACTCTATCAAAAACTGTTCCCACCGTTGTGCACGTAAAAGATGTCATCGCCGTACTTCACTTCCCTTCTATTTTCTATATTTTCTAATTTCTCTTCTATAAATGTTTATATCATATACATATAATATCTGGGCTTTACGCATCCCCGGTATATTTTATATATTTTATTTTATTTTAAAGACAAATGACATAAAAATAAAATAAATTTTTCTTAGTTACCATTATATAAAGTAAGCTTTATATTTTTAAAAATAATATAACTAACTAACATAATCATTATATTATATGCAAACATCTTTTTTTGTCTGGTATTTAATTACTATCGTATATAATAAACTTTGTCATAATTTACATATTATACAAGAACTTGCATACAATATGATGATTAAAAAATTGATTATATTGTTTTTAAAAATTTAAAAGTAATTATATACAAAATAATTAAGACAAAATTCAATATATTTTCATGTAATTTTGCACTTATTTTAAATTGGAAGTTAGTCAAGTTTACATACATATCATACTGTGTTATACGTAATACAAGTGTAACCATAAAAAAAGTGACCAAGTTGGTTAGAGTTACCAATATTTTCACCAAATAGTGAAGCACATCAAAATTGTATATCAAACTCTTAAACACTACAAGAAAAATGCCAATTAGTGACTGCTTTTACATATGTGGATTCTATGTCGTAAGCTTGCTGACTTTTTGTCGCAAACTTGGTTGCACAATGCGTCAGTTTACTAATATTGAAACTTGCTCAACCAAGTCTGAGGTACTTATACAATACAAGTCACTAATAAATCGCTAATTTTTGACTCACTAAAATCAGATCGTCTTAAATATTTTTAGGGCCCATGACAAAAGTAAAAAATGGGTTTCTAAAAATACTAAAATATACAAAACAAACTAAAATATATAAAAATACTGAATAATAAAATTACAAATGCTTATGTTTTCAAAAAATTTATAAATGTGTTGATCACCCTTTTTGAGATTGTTTTAAGTTTAAAATTCTTCTTTTTTCTTTATTTTTTAACAAAAGGATAAATGCATTTTGAAAAACATGATTTATTAATTAATTATAAATTGATTTAAATATTCAAGTACACAAACCAATTAACTTGATATCAAGTGATTCAAGTAACTAGTTTAATTAATAAACTAAATAACTACTACACTAATTAAGTGATTATCTTAACTATTTTGCTAATTTTCAAGTATTTCAATATTTTAAATAAGTGACACCAACAAATTTGATAGTTACCAAAGGGCTTGTAGCCCAATGGTATCGGGTGTTGTGGAGTGATGTCCCTTCGTAAGTGGTTGTGGGTTCAAGTCCTGTTATGAACAACGGTGTAGATCGATTTATATGTAGGTTTAGTGGTGGCGGTGGTGTGTGTGTGTGTGTTTGCCGTTAAAAAAACAAACTTGATAATTAATATCAATTAAGTGACTTAAATTAACAAGTTACTCAAGTAAGTAAGCAATTTCAAGTAACTAAAACAAATTAATAAACTAATTATCAATAATGACAAAAAGAGAATCAATCACCAAAGATAAGACCAGTCGTCTCTTCTCTCTCCCCGACAGCTCAACTTTTGATTCATAGCCAAATAGTTTGCCGCAAAATTGATTTCGTTTTTCTATTCCTCTGCGGTTGCTATGAGTTCAAGATTCCAAGTTGATTGTTATTTAAATTTCTAAGTCCGTGTTTCATATTTAAGCCTAAGAAATTAGGCATTTTTCCTTATTTGTCTGGATATTTGGATTCAATAACTTTGTTACATATACATATAAGGTTGGGTGTACCACCAAGCCCGAAGGTCTTCAGGTTCCATTTGGATACTTTCAGGTAGATTGGCTTCCCCAACTACGCCGGTTCTCGGGTTCCCTCTTCCGGCTTTTCACACCCGAGCTTACCCGCTCTTTTTTTAGTGTATAAGAGAGAGTAAAGAGAGAAAAAATATTTGGGTTATTTAGGTTAGGTGCTACTTGGGTTTTGGGTAAGAGGTAGAAAAAGTAGAAAAAATGATGTGGTGGCTGATGTAACATTTGGGTTGAGGAAACCCGCTACTCATGGTATGAGAGACTATACCAAACGTGACCCCCATATAGCCATGAACCCTTAACAATTATCCAGATAACCCGCTCTTAAGACAACCCTAAATAAAATATGTCACTATAACCAAATCGCTATTTTAAAGAATTTTGAGACTTATTCTCCTTCCCCTTATATAAAGACACTTAACTAGATGTTTACTTTTATAACTTATTCTCCTTCACTTATATCAAAAAGTATTAACATATTGTTAATGAGATAATAATAACAAAGAAAAAATATATATACAATGAATATAACTTATTTTAATATATAATGTTATATATATATAGGGGAGGGTACAAACAAGAACTGTTTTTCGTATAACATGCATTCAAAAGATGATATGCTACTGAAAACTAATGTTTTTCCCTCTATATCATCTCCAATTTGCCATCATCGCTTTACGTGACTACCATCTTAGTATGTGTGTGTATCTATATTATGGATACATGTCTTTTATCCCCTCATATTATATATTATTATCATTATTATTAAAGATATGTATTACCTTAGATTAGATTTTTGAATCTTACACACTTCTATATTATACGTTTATAAATAGAGGATTACCTATACATAATATGACCATGTCTTTTTCTCTTGTTCTCTTTTTAATTAACAAAACGTTATCGATACAAAGTTCTCATAGAAGGAAAATGGAGGTTTGACTATAACAACGAGAGAGAAGGATACAGAACCAGCCATTGCTCACAACGCCGGTAAGGGGAAGACCAAAGAAGATGGATTGACATGAACAATGTCGTGAAAGGTTTGAACTTTTGCCCTAGTTTTAATCCAGTTTGATTTTCTTGCTAATTGCTTTAGGGCAAAGTGCGCGAAAAGACAACAAATTATATCTAAATTGTCATTGTATGTAACAAACATCATTTTATACAAAAAAATATCATTACTTTCATACAATATGTTGCCTACATTGCACGTTCCAAGTCAATTTCCTATTTTTTTATACTTTTTTTCATTTTTATATTCTTATGTTCTTATGTTCTTGATATCTTCATCATTCAAGAAACATTTGCAAATCCAAAAATTGAAAATCGAACGCATCATGAATCTAAAACTATAGATCGCACACAATATGAATCATTTGCATATCCAAAATTTAACACATCATGAATCTAACACGACAAGAACAAAATCAAAATATGGGATATGTGGATCCATAATCGGAACTCTCCAAAATCATCAAGGAGGCTTAATTTCTAAAACAAAAATCAACATGAACCAGAATCGAAAATCAAACAACCGAATGCAACAACAAACTAGAATTGATCTACAAATATACAAATGAAGAACTTCTAACCATAAGCATGAATCTCAAATAAAAACCCTAATATTTGAACTCATAATTAATTGGAATACTGGAACAGACCCACAAAAAGAATAAGGAATACGAAGATCTCAAAAATATGCTAACCATAATCGTTGCCCTAATATTCGTCGTCAGAATCACCACCACCTCAACACTTAGCCGACGACCACGCCCCCATGTTAGTCTCCTCTCTCCATCCTTTTCGATCTACACCTTGCCTTTGACGCTGATCACAAACGAAAAGCATTAGCAGAATGATAAATCTCAATTGGTACAAGAATGATAAACTGTGAACTTAAACCACTAACAAATAAAAAATGAAAAAAGTAGGTGCAATTACAGGTTATGCTATTCTAGATAAATTTCATACACTGAATCAAAATGGTAAGTTAATTGTATTTTTAAAAACAAAATGAAGTTGATTACATAAAATGACAAATTAAGCTTATTTTGTTATATTTTCACCCGGTTTGCCCATTGCTTTAAATATTGTTGTGAGTTACTTATTCAATAATCTGCAATTTGAGTTTTCTAGATTTGAATTTTTTTTTTCAATTTAAGTATGAAGTTGACAGAAAATTAGTTCATATTTGTTTGATTACAATTAAAATTCTCTTTCTTCACTACATGAAAAACTAGTTTCAGACACGGGCACTTTTAGTAAGGACATGTGTCGTCACTAAAACACCACTAAATGACAAAAATTAGAGCCTTTTTCGCGTAAATCAAGTTTTGGAACGAAGGCTATATATTTTTTAAATGAAACCATTATTATTTATTAACTTAGGTTTGAATTTATGTAGCTACATAATATGTATTCAATTTGGTAGGTAATTTTATAAAATAGTTATAATTATTTTATAGCACTCTAAGATAAATAAAAAACTAACTTAATAAAACCTATTAAATAATCTTAACTATTAAATTTACGAAAAAAATTTAATTATTAAATCTTAACCGTTTATTTTGATAACAAATTAAAATCTAATTTTGATTTTTCTCTGTCAAAATGTCAAAATTAAATTCAATTTTGACTTTAATTTAAGATAAAATTATTAGAGATAATTTCATATATGTCATTCTTAAACCCTAAAATATCATATATATCCACCTTAATTTACATATATATATATATATATATATATATATTTACCCTTTACAATATTTTAAAATATCATATTTAACAAATTTCGTAGTTTTATCATTCTAAAATATCTTACAACTATTCAATTTTTTTAATTATAACCAATAAACCCTCAATCTTATTGTTCCTAATTGTAACAATAAAAATTAATTACTTGTATAAAAATACACATGTCTTTTCGTATCATGATATCCCGTTTCCACCGTCACATATGCACTCCCCTCGCATCTACTTTTTGTAATGCCCATTTTTTTAAAAGCATGCAACAAGAAAGTAATCAATACTCTATTTAAAATAAGGCAACAACCGGCACAGGTTATATAAAAATAAATTTTCTTTGATGTTGCACAGAACTCTCGACCACTCCATGTGGAAGCCTTGCTAGTCACAAAACCTGAAATGAATACAACAACAATAATGAGCTAGAAAGCCGAGTGAGTACTCAACAACACTCAAACGAATATAATTAGCGCATAAAAGACAAAACATCAATTTGTGCCACTTGGGCCTCTGTTTGCCACTTAGGCATCTCATTTGTCGCTCAGGCGTCTCTTTGCCACATAGGCATCTCTTTTGCCACTCTGGCATCTCTTTATAACACAATATACATAACATAAACAATTATATGCAATAACACAAATATTTATCATCATCAAGAACTCATATATAGTCTCATCTCTAGTAGTCACACGTTAGCTTCTAGCTACATGCGCCTTTCAAGCTCAAGCATCGGTTCTCATTCAATACACATTTTATATACAACCATTTAGGCTTAAACACATTTCTCATATATGTAAGTGTATAATACCTACTTCTCTTCTCACACATAATTATCTGATAAGCTATAATTAACACCATTATGGCTAACATACATGAGTTATACTCTAATTATTCTCTTTCTCTTGATTACTCAATCCATGGCATACTTATATAGCCTCTAAATATATATTAATATATTCACACCATCTCTTCATTATTATCTCTCCTCTCACCCGTTTCATATTTCTTTTCTCTATTGTTAAACATATATAAATATAGACATAGTCTATATGTCTCTCCTATTTACAGATGTATATAGTCACATGCTTAGGTATGGTTACTCTTACATTTACCATCTCTTTATGTATTTCTCAAGATAGCATTCTTCTCAGTCTTGTTAACTCTACGGATACTCATAATGTATAAATGTATGTATTCATAGATTATAACTCTGATAGAGTTCATTCTTTTATTTATATCTTCATACTCATCAACCTTGTATGTATATATATATCATCATATATTCTTTAATTTGTGATTCACACAATACTAATTATCTCTGATCTTTAACGCGTATGGTTAATTAATAAACATTAACCCCACTCTTTTCTTTCTTTTAATTAACGGGTTCTCACTTCTTCTTATTTGTTCGTACTCATTTCTCGTTAATTATTTTAATGTTTGAATACTCATTTATAAATCAATAGCTAAGTACCTCTGTCTCTTGTCTCTTATCTACAATTATACTCAACTCTATTAACTTTATAATTATCCCTATACTCTTTAACAAGCTAATAACATAATTCTCTAGTATATCTCATAGTAATGATCATACAGTTAATTAATATCTCTAAGTACCAGGTTGAGGTACTCACCTGTGGTCCAGCTCTTCCACGGCATTCTCTTTCCTCTTTTCCTTAGGTCCTCATATACCTAGGAATAAATATATGATACTCATTACTCTTACTCAATCAAAACATCACTAAAAAACACTTCACATGACCGGGCACGCCCATGCCCTTACTCAAAGGTACGCCCGTGATCAACGGCCACTCCCTAGGACCCTCTAGGGTTAGGCACACCCGTACCCTCTTGAGGTATGCCCGTGCTTATCAGGTTGTAACATCTTGTATTTGGGCCTAGTAATTACGTAGGCTTCGGTAAGTTTACACGTGATTACTATTTGATTAATGTTTATTTAATTATTAGTAATTATACATTTGATTAAGTGTTATACATATTGGTTTATATATATATATACGGATATGTATGTGTGTGTGCATGTAATTAAGATTTTTAAACTTGACACCTCCTGCTTCGAGTTTCAAAGTGTGATTACGTGTTTAGTTGAATTAAGTCTAATTCCCTATAATCATCTCCTCACTTTGAACATCTGCTAAGTGTGTGTACCGAGAGAAAAGCAAAGAAGAACAAGTAATCGAATTTGGTGTATTGAATTCATAAATTCAAGTTAAAGGTTGGTTTGATTCTTGTTTTATTCTTGAAACGTGATTCTTGGTAACATGCTATAGTTTTATTCAATAACATGCTGGGTTTTATATGAATCACCATGGATGAACATGACGCAAACTTGTTATATGGGTTGATTGACTTGGTTTTGTTCTTGGGTTTTTATGGTGTTCTTGTTGATGATAAGCATGTTTTAGATAGTTTTAACATGTTTAGATATGATTTCTGGTAAGCTTATGTTACTGGATATTTGGTTCATCATATTATTGAAGTTGTCGGATTGTTGATGAAGAAGATGATGAAAACCGACAGTGTTGAAATCCGAATACTGTAAATCCGCTAGTTAAATCCGAAAGGGGTTAAATCCGATAAAAGGAATCCGATGGTGGATTCCGATATATTGAAATCCAGTGGCTTTGAATCCGATAGAGGAATCCGATGGTGGATTCCTACAAGATTGAATACCGACAGTTGTTGTGGATTCCTTCAAATCCGACATTGGGGTATCGGATTTCCTTGAATCCGATGGTCTTAGCGGATTTCCACAAATCCGATGGTTGTATCGGATTTCCCTTGAAATCCGATGATTTTGGTTGTTTGTTGATTATATGATATTATATGCTAAGTGTTCATGCATATGTGAATCAAACATATCTGTGAATCTAACATGATATGTTTGATTTAAAAATGATGTAAATATATGTCTGATATATATTTATGAATCAGATACTGATGTTTGGTTGTTGTTTTTTCAAGATCAGACAAGGCTCAGTAAAATTAGATCACTGAGTGGAGAAGATGAGAACTTGAGGTGAGTGGATGTTTACTCACAGATGATAGTAGTTGTAGTTGGTTTAGTTGCAACTGTTTATGGTTTGACGCATAGATAGATTGTATATCTGATAATTGATTAACTGGTTGATTGTTAATTAATTGTTGCGTCAGTGATATGTATACATGATGGTTGGGAAGTCAGTTTCGGCTGGGCATATGGGCTGGGTTCGTTTGTTATCGGCTAATCAGTATTGGGAACTTTTGATGCATTTGTTGCAACTTAAGGTAATACTGTGTGAGAATAGCAAATGAACTATCGGTAAACCTTTGATTTGGCCGGCATTGGTTATAGGTTCTTGCAGAACCGCCGGTCTTCCCAGGACACGATTATCTGGTATTTGTTGTTGTTGATATCATGCGGTTCTGGCTGATATATCTGTTGTGGTTCTTACTCCATTCACTTAGCTTTGTGCTAATCCCCACCTCTCACTCTTTTTACAAGTTTTGGTAAGTCAGCGGCTCGGCTGAGAGTGGTTAGCTTGGGGAGTAATTGCCTAGGCCACTGATGATTATATTTGTGATGAGCCGTAATTTTTGTAATACTGATATTTGAACTATGGATAGTTGTGGAAATTGTTGTATGTTTTCAGTTGTAAATACTATAAGTATTTTAAATCGCTTCCGCAATGTGGTTTGTAAAATAAAAATTTTTGGTTGGAAATACGGTGTTACACAGGTACACCCTCAGGTACGGTCTGTTCTTAAGGGGCACTCCCTGCCCTTCATCTTTCAGCCCAGTACCGACCAGAACTTCACTGGTTTCCGACCAGATCTCAACCCAACATTCTAACTCGTTTCCAGTACTGAAAAACATCCCCATAACATCAAACAACTGTATAATACATCATAATAACATTCTTTGATCATTAAACTCTATAAAAACCCACTTAGCAACTGAAAACATAAATATAAGGATTACTCACAATCTTAGAACTTGAATCCTTCAATCAACCCATGGTAATCCTCCTTGAATCATCACTTACATTCTTCAATTTCTCTTCTCAAAAAATCCAGATATATGTATGTATGTGTTTGACTTGGCATGCTTCAAAGTGAAGCAAAAGAACTAGGAAGAAACATAAAGAAAGAGGTTGCCGCCTCTTAGGGGTGGTAGCCTTTTTAGCGGGTATCTCGCTCTCCTTTTTAACGCACAACTCATCTAAACGATACCCAAAAATCTCAACGGAGATATATTTGAAATCCTTATCTCAAACCATTTAATAATTAATAACTTATACTCGTTTTCCTCCTCTTTTATTTAACACTTATTTTTATAATATTTATAGAATTGGGGCGTTACACTTTTCCATCTCGGTCTGAGTGTTGACACCGTCTATCGTTATTTTTAGTTCTCATTTCATTCTTTAATTATCTAATATCCTTTTATTTTGGTTTAATATCTTTTAAACCTACCGGTGTATCACACGGACATTTAATCTAATTTATTTGATGAAGGGTTATTTTTTAAAGCTTAGCATTGTTCAGAATCAAAAGTTAAGGAAATTAAATACAAAACTTCTTTATCCCGGTTTTTCTAATTGTCCCTAGTTGTACGGTGTTCGTTTTAAGTGTGTGAGACACTTTACGTTTTGTCTTGGATTTCGAAAACGTGCTTTAATATACTTACTTGCACGAGTATCATTTGGATGCGTCTTAGGTCATTATGTTTTAAAATGTTAAGGCATTAAGCCATTTTATTTGAATATATTCAATCAAGATTCTACATTTTGTTACGATGTTACGTTTAATATTATAAGATTTGCCTTCATCGATTAAACATAATAAAAATAATTATGTCTTATGTTGCTAAAGTTACTTAGATAAATAATATATTCTAAATGGGATAAAAATCATGTATCTAATGGATACAGTTATAAAGTTATTCATTTGGAATTTTTAAAGAGAAATATCAACTTATGACAGTTTGTATACTTCGTTGTATGAAGTTTCATGTAAGGTTGAAGGACTTATCCTGTAAATAGGCAAAACTTGGTCGTTTTTACAATTAATCCTCGGCGGGTATTACGTGTACATGACTATATATGTGAAATAATCTAGAGTGACTACAAGGAAAAACACTTCTAGCGATGACAAAAGTCGTCACCAAAAGCCAGGAAGTCGTCGCTAAAAACCTTCTGCGAGGACATGTCGTCGTCAAAGGGTCATCGCCAAAAGCTCATTTGTGATACCTTTTAGACGAGACATGTCGTCGCTGAAAGTGTAACACCTTTCGTTGCCGACATAATTCGTCGCGAAAAGTCATTTAAAAAAAACAAAATTAAATTCAAAATACTTTTAGCGACGCAAAAACCTTTAGCAACGAACTATGTCGTCGCGAAAACCTTTTTGAAAATTTTTTTTAATACTTTTAGCCTCGAAAAGTCGTCGCGAAAAGTGATATTTTTTATTTTTTTTTGTTTTTTTTAATTTACAATATTTACTTGCTAAAACTAAAAACAAAACTGTATTCATCGCCGGCTTTTAACAAATCCACTTACGCAAACATAATTTACACAAACAATAGTATTATTTTTTACAAACTAAGTTAATGTCTTTAAATAGCAACATAAATAACTAATACGCATCATCATCATCGTCATCATCGAAGTCATCATCATCCCCATCATCATCTTCGGTTACATTCATAGGAAAAGAAACCGGTTGAAAATCCAAAATATCAAAATTCACTCGCTTTAATGAAACCGGTGGAAATTTACCGCTGACCGGGTCTTGCTGTAAACACGTGAGAATGATATATAAAAAAAATTAAAAAAATTATATATCAAACAAATGGATCACAACACAACTAAAAAGTTATTTAAAATAATAGTAATTATAAAGCTAATTACCAACGCATGACGAAGAGCAGCATAAAACAGAGACCCATGCAAACTTGGATATTTTTGCTGCTGCCTATTTGCTTGGTTTACTGTTGATCGTCTTAAATTTGCATCCTTTAAAATATAATCATCATGTTTGTTCTATTCAACAACACTCATGTTATAAGGAGGGAACTGACGTATTTCTTGAGGGTGTTCGAACCCTCCTCTTCTTGTGAAAAACTCCTCCTTGAATTTTCTTTTTCTGTCCGAATATCTTTCGCCACATAGATGATCAACCCCTTGTATAATCAAATTAGCATGCGGCCCTCTGAAGTAAGGTCGGATGTCAAAATACGTCTGCAATTTTAAAGAATAGTTAGTTACATACGTAGATATATATATATATATATATATCTATATATATTTATAATACAAATATTTGTGTGTAACCTCTATAGTAAGCCAAATGGCGGCTTTAGATTCTTCAGGTACATCTTTCCATGATTTATAATATTTAGGGATCTCATCTCCCACGGTTTTCCCAATAAGATTAGCAAATTTGCTTGCGTACTTTCCAACAGGCCAAGCTGTTTTCTGGTCAGAGACATCAAAATCAATAGGTAATGGTTTTTCACCATTATTTTCTCACGCTTCCCTTAAATTTGCACCCATGCTCTTCCCACGAACTTTAGAACCTACAAATTAAAATGAATAAATTAAATATACAAGTAATCAAACTCAAGTAAACAAAATACTATAAAATTTCTTACGTTGACAATTGGAAGGTGACTTCCATGGATTATGAGGGGGATCACCACCTGCATCCCCACCGTGACCTCTTGCAACCATAGACATCTACTAAAAGACTTCATATTATAGTTAGTAACATGCATTGTATTATTGTTAGAACATGCATTGTATTATAGTTAGTAACATGCATTGTATAATGTGTGTGAGTATATACTTAGTACATATATATAATGTATGTGTGTGTGTATATATATATATATATATTTATGTTTATCATTATATTTTAATTTCTTATATTTTAGTTTATCATTATGTGTATATATAATGAGAGTGTGTGTATATATATATATATAATGTATATATTTTTTTTTGTTTGTCATTATATGTTAGTTTATCATAATATGTATATATAGTGAGTGTTTATATTTGGGCTTTCATTCCACTTTTGAAAGAACTAATTCCACAATATCGAGTCGTATTATTCCACTTTTTAATATCCTCTAATATAAATAAAATACCAACCTTTATCAGTTATTTTTTAGTTTTCTCTTTATCCCTTTTATAATATTTTAATTTTTATTATTATACTTATTTATTATGACCCTACTAACTTAAAACTTTTATGTATTAACATCCTACTTACTTAAAACTTGTATGTATTAAAATTCTAGTAACTTACAACAACAACAAACATCAATCAACTTCATACACGTACTTCTTGAAAACAAGTAATAGAGATACATATATATCCTAATACGGTCACATATTTAACTTATATAAACACCAACTTACACTAAGTTTTAAAAACATATATTATACAATAGTTTAATAATCACTATCATTTATTAGTATATCAAACAACAAATAGCCCCTACAACAACATATCAAAATCTCTACATGTTAAAATTAAGTTAACATAATATTAATTGTTCAAAAAATTTAACCACATGATAAACCAAATATGTATTATAATAGATGATAACAAAAAAAAGTGTCTAATTAGAATATTAAAATAAACATCAACTAAACATATTTAAGCTTAACATAATATTAACTATAAAATAAAAAAAACATTTTAATATAAAATAAACTTAACATTTAATCTAATTAGAATATTAAAGAAATAAAAATAACTATAATCATCTACTAAACATACTTAAAAATTACATAATATTAACTACTAAAAAAATTTCTAAACATACTTCATAATATTAACTACTAAATAATTTTCTAAGTAACAAATTTCTTTTTTTTGTTTATAATTATAAGAAGAAAACCATACCTAGAAAATGTTGTTTTGAGCTGCAATCTATCGCCGGAGTAGTCCCCGCCGGAGTGTTCGCCGGAGATAAAAAATTACAATTTTATCTATAAAAAATCAAACAAACACTAACTTTATGTAAAACACTAACCTTATAAGTCAATAATGACTAGAATTTCAAGAAGTCGTAGGAAGTTATGAACATTTCACCGGAAATAATGGAGTTCTTGCCGGGAAGATGATCTTGTCGACAAAC
The DNA here is from genome assembly GCA_038502395.1 of Dittrichia graveolens. NCBI lineage: Eukaryota > Viridiplantae > Streptophyta > Magnoliopsida > Asterales > Asteraceae > Dittrichia > Dittrichia graveolens. The sequence goes on from JARJIL010000002.1 coordinate 63,012,372, forward strand.
AAAAGGAAAATAGTAACAAACAACCCTTAGTCACACCTTGTATCTCCGAAAATGGTGGTAAAACTAAAAAAACCGAGAGGAACCAAGTACTGTATAAGCTGTGAAAATATTTTAGTTGAAGTGGTGAAAGAGAAAAGAAAAGTAGCCTGCAAGGGTTTTTACGGTGGAGGGTGTCGTCGTCGCTGAAGGTCACATGCAACCCGACAAAACTTCTGATGCATCTCATGCGATTTAAAAAAACAAAAAAGGAGTTTTAGCGAGGACTATGTCGTTGCTGAAGGTTATGGCGCAATTTCTACCGCCTAAAATCCTATTTTTGCATGAGAAAAAAGTCAAAAAAAATATACAAATAACTTTTAGCGAGGACTTTGTCCTCGTCAAAAGTCTATCACATCAGTCTTATGTTTCCAAGTTCAAAAAGGCGGTCTATTTTGTCTGATAGTGACTTTTAGCTAGGACATTGCGTCGTCGCTGAAGGTTCGAATGTCCAAAAACTGTTTTTCTTGTAGTGAGTAAAGTTTTAATTCATATTTGTTTCTGGCTGAGCACACTATATTCTCATCAAAATAATGAGTTTTGATGTAAATCCATCTTGTTGACTCTATTATATCCCTACTAGAGTAAATATCCGTGTGATACACGGATTGATTAAAAAATAATAAATATTAAACATTATATAATATTTTAGAATAATAAAACAAAAATTTTGGTTAAATATGATATTTTGAAATACTATAAAGTGTAAATATGATATTTATAAATTATAGTTGGACGAATATGATATTTTAGGGTTTAAGAATGACATATATGAAATTCTCTCTAATAATTTTGATTTAAGTTAAAAGTCAAAATTGAATACAAAAAAGGTCAAAATTAGATTTTAATTTTTATCATAATAGACGGTTAAGATTTGATAATTAAAGTTTTTCTAAATCCAATGGCTAGGATTATCTAATAAATTTTACCGAAGTTAGTCTTTTATTTATATTAGCAGATAAGACCATGCGTATCTAACCGGTGGGTGATGAACTGATTGGAGCATGACACATATGAACAGCATCGCTCCCCCCCCCCCTCCTTTTCCTCTCCAATTTTGATCTCTCCTCTACATTAAATTTTTGAAAAAAATAGAGAATGATCGAGGGGGGTGGGTGTGGGGTTAGTGGGATGAAAGGGAAAAAAATTATGACGTTGATGTGACAAAAAGAAGAAAGAGGATGGATGATCATGACCTAAGCGAATGTTATAATAACATACTCAATGTAAAGAACATGTTAATTGACCTAGTTAAGGTAATTATTTCGATACCCGTGTTAAGAATGTGGTTTTCCATCAAAAGTTGCAATGTAACTTATTGATATATAAAAAATAGATGGGGGTGTGTAAAGTATGAAGATGTCATAAAATATATGCTATAATGATTGTGAGAAAATAATTGGGATGCATATCGTAAAACTAAAAACCTTATATAAGTTTATCTAAAACTTCTTATCAAAGAATGTGACTTTTAAATTCACATGGTTCGTTTGCTTGTTATTTATATACAATAGTAACTTAAATCTTTAAGCATGCATAATATATGTTTGGTTAACTATTAATGGTTATTATGTGTTTATGAATAATAAAAAGTTATTACTGTAGCACAATTTTTCCTACTATGTGAGACTATTGCTACAAGAAGTAAGTGTTATATATGATGGTGCAAAATTAATCAAATGCTACACAAAAGCTAATTAGATAAACTGTCATGAGGAAAGACTTTAAAAGTCATGATAGTATGTGCTATCTATAAATCATCCTGATTCAATGATAATGTGAAGAGTTTAAAGAAGCTGAAGTTTCTTCAATGTAGTGGTTTTGTACATTTGTTTGCTCTCATCGAATCACGAATAAATGACTATATCACTTAATTTTCTGGAAAATATGCAAAGAGATATGTAATAACGTGTATATCCACATTATGTACCATTTAGAGTTTTAAATGCATCGTCTAAATGTTATCAAAGTCGCAACATGAGTTTATTAGTGGCTCCAGAATGTCATATTCATTTTTAATAAATTACTTCCTAAGTTCAAGTGATTTTTGCCTATAACACGTTGCCGTAAATTGTTTTTATTGAAACGCTTGCCAAACACCTTCGGTTAATTGCAATATTGTCATATTGAACACTTTATGTCTTCTGCTTACACATAATAGCACACTGCACACGTCAAACATATATATTTGGTTGACTCAACATAACAGAAAGATGCCATTGCCCATATCTATAACATAATAATATGATGCTTAAATTCAAACTACACAAAGTTTTAGCAGGCAAAAGTGAGATTACAACTCTTATAAGTTAAAGTGCATGAACAACCACTATTTCAAAAGGCTATTTAGAAAGAGGAAAATAATTCTTTCACCATCTTTTCAGCTTCCACATTTGTTCTAAATCTGCAATGACAAAAAGTAGATAAGATTTCATTTGATCTGTCTCACCATGCATTATGTAATATTCAAAACATTTATCTATAAAAAAAATGTGTACAAATTACTAATTTTTTGTAGTGGTATTCATTATTTTTTGTAGGGTCGACCGGGCAACTCCACTTGTAATATTAATTTTGAGTTGTAATCCTATAAACTTACATGATATTTGAGCAATGTTCACTCGTAGATTAAAGGTTACACGGGCTCCACGAACCCATATATATATATATGTGTGTGTGTATGTGTATATATATGTATATGTATTAGATTAAAGGAACCAAACTAAGGTTTCCTAAGGGAATGAAAAGTGTGTACCAAGTCGACTGCATTGGAATGATCATACGAAAACGAGCGCACAAGATAATAAAAAGCACCATTTTGAAGGGGTTGGAGGGTTACACCATACTCGTTGGTCAACACCTGCTGACCAAATGAATGGACTAGCACGGCGTCATCACCAAAAGCTTCCCTCACGTTAAACGGTCCCATGACTACCTCAAAAGCTACATCGTTGATAAACACAGTCGATTTTCCAGGCCCAGCTGGTTCCTCCACACCTGCACCACCAGTATTAATTACTTCATCAACATAATTACACGTCTTGTTCATACATATGATTATAATAATCATATAAGCAGAGGCTAAAGCATGCACACGTAGTAAGTACAAAATTTCGTGAGGAACGATGTGCATTGATTGCATGTATTTCTAAATGTTAAAACTTCATAGGAATTGAAATGGGTTCTATGACTCTATCTTAATTGAAGTTCTCTCACATATATAATAACTGCAAAGTTTCTTATAGACAAACAGTCAGAATCGTTTGATTAAACAAATGGTCTTAACTCATAAATAGACCACACCTTGCAAGATTGAGTTATTGAAATGTTATATATTTATTATTGATCTTGGAAATTATGCTTTACAACAAAGATACTTCTGTTAATAATGAAAATTTTAAATGAACCATAAAATTTTAATTCAATGTAGGGATTGTGAAAATTGTTTCAGTCTTTCTATTGCTACCATAGGTTATATTATTATTATTGGATGAAATGGTCAAAATAGTTGTGTTAAAGTTCATTATATTCTGAGGTAATAGATGAACTCAAAATGGTCAAAATAGTTGTAGCAAATACAAATTTGACATAAGTGCAACATATTAACAAGCATAAATGACCTCAAAAGAATGAGAATAAAACATCAAATACAAAAAGTACATACCTTGAATAACAGGTATACTTGATTGAACAGTAGTTGTAGTAGGATTAGGGTTAGGAGGAACAACAGAAGTAGGAGTGAAAGTAGTTGACATTTTCATCATTTTGTCTTGCTCATCATGAGATTTTATGTTATTATTGTTGTTCAAGATTCCATTTTGTTGAATATTCATCATCAGTAGATCACTCCCAACCGTCGGATGAGGATTAAATACATTTCCCAACTCCGAGAAACAAAACCCTTGAGTAGTTGGTGGTTGAAGTGTAGTGAAAAACAAGGGTTCTTGAGAATAGGGTTGAGGCTGTTGGTTGACTGAAGCAGTTGGGGAATTCAATAGGATGTCAACCGGCGACTTTGACTTTTCAGAAGAAGAAGATGAGGAGGTGGCGGTGGTGGCGGCAGTTGCCGGAGATTTTACAAGGTGTCGAGTTTTGTGTTTGCTCCTGGATTTCCTGTTCTGAAACCAGTAGAAAACGTTGGCATCTCCAACTTGCCCGTATTCTTGCAGTTGAGCTCGAATTTTCCTGATTTCATCTCTTGGAGGATTCACCATTCCTGAATTGAAAATAGATTCTAGGATCCGGATTTGTTCCGGTTTTGGGTTCCATCTTGGCTTTGGCTCCGGGCTTCTCTCTTCACCTCCTACCACAGAAACCAACACCGAAATATAATCTAATGGTTGCACAAATATAGTTAAGGATAGCATTTACAATATAAAACGAACAGATTTTGAAATTTTTTTAACATTACGAGCATATAATTGAGGGTTTCATGCACTACTACCTCGGACTACATACTAGATTCTCCTAGTCTTGCAATTAGTAATTAACCCTTAATTACTTCTTTCTAGTAATATTTTACTGAATTAAAAAAAAAAGTGGATCATCTTAGCTAGGGCTTTCATGCGTGTATGCCTAAGCAAACGAAAACAGTGACACTATTTAATCATTTTAGCTAGTCTTTTTCATGCGTGTATGCCTAACCAAACTGTAACAGTGGCCTATATTTAAGCTCCATGATTGTCAGGAGAAGGAATCATATCATATAGTCCTATTTATAAACTTCAAATCATAAAAAGAAAATTAAAATAAATCACTGATAAAACTTTGACCCTCAAGTAAAAGGTGAAAAAAATAACATTATTAATTTCATGATAGTTTCTGTAATCAAGGGTGAAAATGGTATTTTACTTAGAGAAAATAAACATGGAAAAGGAGATATAGAGTTAGATATATACCAGAAGTGGTGAGAGGAGATCTGTGGAAGGCTGAAGGGGAAGAGAGAAGATTGTTGGAGTCATGTGAGCGCCATTGGTGGTGGTGATGAGTGTTGCAGGTTGGTTTGGATTTGAACATACTAGGCCAGTGCCTATTTGATGAAGACATCTAGTTATGACTGGCTAGTGTGTATAGGATTATGAATGATTGATGATGAATGAATGAATTTGTAGCACACTTGAAGTCAGGAAAAAGAAAGTGATATTTTGCTTTCCTTGCTTTGTTCTTTCTGCTTTCTTTCTGGCCCTCTTTTTTGGTTTAGTGAACAAGAATGAAAAGTCTAGGCAAACAAAACATATCTTCTTATAGCCATAGAGTCCTCACCTAACCCTGCAATTTCAGTTCAGTTTCAATTAATATTTACTCATATATAATCCAATATTTATATATATATAGAGAGAGAGAGGGGGGAGGGTCATATATACATACATATATATATATAAATAACATATACTTATTTCATACGTTTACTTAATTAATCAGTAGAAAGTATACAGATAAACCCATCAACAACTCAACAAGAATCACCTGTTAACAAAAAGTACAAGTAAAACAAATATGAAGGATACAAAGAGAGCAGGATCACATACTCCTACCTCAGAACAGTTCATGCTGTTTGTGTGTGTGTGTATATATATGTATGTATTAAGGGAAAAATGGTAGTTTATTTAACATGCATGAAGAGTATTTATAATACAAAAATAGGGTAGTTCAAATAGGAAGGGAAACAAAGAGAGGAAAAGATAATTTGGCTCTTACTAGAATCTTAGAGGGAGAGAGAGAGATTGTATTTCTGATAGTTTCATACCCTCTGATATATCTTGCCTCCTTTGCTTTGTAGGAGGGTTTCTATAAATTTTGTTTGATATTGTGAGGTTGTGGAGAGAGAGAGAGAGAGAGAGAGAGAGAGAGAGAGAGAGAGAGAGTTAGTTTGTGAGTTATATATGCGAGTATATTGTTTTTCTTATCCCAAGGCAAAAGGTTGGTGTTGGTGGCAAACAATAAATTGGGGGCATTTGAAAGTCAAGGCATGGTAGGGTTTGAGTGCAAACGTGCAGGATTTATTGCTATTTCGGCTTATTTCGGGCAAAGTAATATTTAAGAGAGGTTCTTCATAGTGGCTTGACTCGAGATAAATTTATGACCCATTCCATCTTTACACAGGATAATTTGTTCATTTTCCATTGGTTATGGATGATTACACTTAATTTAGTGTACACCCAAGGTTGGTATGGACATGGTTCTAAAAGGTTTATATATCTTGGCTTCTGTCAAAGCTTAAAATTTGACTATGCCACCACAACATGGTCCAAGCTAAGTTTGAGTGAAAGGTTTGGCGTATGCTAAAGCCTAGCTTCGCACGCCTTTACCAATTATAAGTCGTGTTTAATTATTAGGCGTGTTAAAGATATCGAGTCATCATATATAATTATTCAGTTATAAACATAGTTGGATATATATACCGAAAACGAAAAAAGATTGATGAACTACATCAAAAATCTGTAAGTATGTTCATTTTTGTTTGTATAATTTTATATAGATAATTATATTTTATATAAAAAAGTGTCACCTTAGGTCGCGACTAGTAAAACGCCGTGATCTCACCATGACGTTCTAGGCTTTATGTGTGACCATGTCTCCACGTCACATCTCACATTATTTAGAACCTTGGGTATGGAACATCTTCGTAAAATTCGACTTATAGACGAGCTAGGTTACTCAATATACAAGAAAGAGTTAGCGCCTTAACCAATAGTAATCCCTTTTAACATAATGGTAATCGTTTTAACCTTAACAATTGATATCAAAGCAACGTTAAGGGTTCGAATCCCACATCATGCAAAAAAAAAATGTTGCAGCGAACTTACATGGATCATTGACTGCCATCTTTCTACATCCGCTCGTAGGTTGTAACAAGTTGGAATCCCATGAGTCAATCTAAGGCATTTGCTACGGATGTTTGGGGGAGAATATTAGTATGGGACAACATCTCTCAAATAATAACTTGGGCGAGATAAGTTACTCAATATATAAGAAAGAGATAGTTCCTTAACGACCACAAATTTATTTTGACCTAGTTGTAAGCGTTTTGATCTTAACACTCTTTTATACTTCACATTGATTAAATCTTAACATAAATCTAAATGTGTATATAAGAAAGAGAGAATGTCTTCACCAATTAAAATTTTTTTTAATCTAGTGGTATTTAACATTAATCAAATTATAACATAAATATAAATGTGTAGGGCCATGCATTTGATATTTAAGTTACTTTTGATATTATATGTATCATTTACACCTTATCTTTTATTTAATATAAATAAAAACTAACGTTTATCAATTTAATTAAAGAATCATAGCTTGTAAATCTTAACTATTTATTAAACCAAAATTAAAACCTTAATTTTAACTTTAGATGTTAGAAGTTTAAAAGTCAATTTCACGTTTTATCTTCACTAATTTAAATTTGCTATCAACTAAATTGATTAAATCTAGCTTATATAATAAGTATTAAAATTGTAGTTTATAATACGAACTTATGATAGCAAATGAAACTTCCGTGCTTAGCAAATTCAACATTTAATCTTCTGATAAATACCAATTAATTAAATGTTAAATATCTCTTATATAATAATTTTTTTCCAATATAAATAAAGTACATGTATTAAATTTATTGAACCAATATTATAGTCATTTACGTAATAAAATAAATTTATTTGTTTTTCTTAGTCAAAATTGAATTCAATTTTAACTTTAATTTAAATCAAAGTTATTCGAGATATTTCATGTATGTATTTCTTAAACGTTAAAATATCATATTTATCTATCCTAATTTATAAATATCATATTTGCCTTTTATAATATTTTATTTTATCATATTTAATTAGATTCTTAATTTAATCATTTTAAATATATTTTAATCATTATAAGTTTTTTTAATTATAATTAAAAAAGACTTGACCTTACTACGCTAATTGTAATCGTAATAATCAATAACTTATACAAGAAATGCAATCACATCTCTTGATATCATAATATCATTTTTATGCCGTCACGTCTACTTCAATCTCGCGTCGATGCTTCCACCAGCGGTCTAAGTGTTGACGTAGTTTGTCGTAAGTTTTACTCGTTTCTTTTGCATTTTATAATTATTTAGTATCTTTTTACCTATATTTAATATTTATCATTTTTTAAACAAACCTTGTATCACATGGGCATCTAAGCTAGTTACGAAACAACAAATGTTTATAGAAGGGGGTTGAATACAAACTTAAGTTTTTTTAATTAATTGCACACGCTTATACTTTTAATATAATTCTTATTGACTATGACTCAAGAATTACATATATAAGGAAGCGGAAATTTCTAATATAATAAAAGGTGGCAGCTTAAGTGTCTAACACATAGACAAGTTTCTCCTAAACAACTAATGTTCAAAAGGTCCAACACATGGACAACTTGTTCTATACTTATGCAAACTCTAAAACTTTCCTTTGCTTAATAAGCTTTAAGCTTAGTTTTTTTAGACCGGTGTTCAATGAGTGTGTAGAGATTCGTATTTTGCATGCTATGAATGCATTTCTATTTATAGAAGTTTTTTGCAGAGATTTTGAAAGATCCTTCAAGCGATGATATGGTATTACAAAAGACATAAATATTATTATAAAGCAAATGGACAAATGTCAATATCACTTTACTTGAGTACAAGTAGAGTGTTTGCTCTTTTCGAAAAAGATTCCTCCTATCGATAATATAATAATATTATTTATCTTATCTTATTACTTTGAAACTCTAAATTTTCTTTTTCATGATAGAACTTTCTTGATCAGCTATTCTTTTTAGACTAGATTTAGGGACCCGTGCACGCCCGGGGTTTTTTAAATGAAAATGTTAGTACATAATTTCTTAAATAAAATAATAATAAACAATTTAATGAAAGGATTTAGTCGTAAACATGCAGTAAGAATTAATTACTTTTTATAGCAAAGAAAAAATAACAAACAATTACAAACGGTTAAGAATTAAAATAATTAAAATTTCATCAAATATGTTGTAGAACTTTTTTGTACACTACATTGGTTGTTTTGTCCGTCGGATTGTCGTTATCATCACAAATAAGAATTTTTAATCCGCTCTTACTGTTAACACGTGAAAGTGCGACATATAATTGCCCATGAGTAAATACAGGTCGCTTGAGAAATAATCCGACAGTAGACAAAGACTAGCCCTGACTCTTGTTAATGGTCATTGCAAAACAAACCATTGTCTTCTTTGGAAATTTACTGGAATTTTAGAGTCTGAGGGGATCATCTTCATTCTAGGAATATATTTTGTAACACCAATATTTTTACCTGAAATGATTTTGACCTCAATAACACATGAACCAAGTCTGATAACTTAAAGTCTTGTCCCATTGCATAACCCTCTCGATTAGTTAAGGTTACGAAGTAACATAACAGGCACACCAACCTTTAAAGATAATTTGTGGTTTACACTTAAAATACAACAAAATTATAAAGAAAAATATTTCATGTACATCAATTTGTGTAAATTATACTAAGATATAAAAGAAAATTATACTAAAATACAAATTATAATACAAACATTCATGAAAAAAAATAACTTATGTATTATTAGTTTTATTTCTATACGAATAAATCGCATCAAATAAAAAAATATAAGATGTGTACATATACTAAAATTTTAAAATACAAACATAAGAAACCAAACTATATTTTCTAAAGTTTTTAATGACTATAATCGTTTGTGATATTGTCATTATTGTCTCTCATTGTTCTGTATGTGACATTGTCTAGAATATCTCTAATTAAAATTTGTGAAACTCTCGTAAGAGTCAAAATTCTTACAAACTAATCATTATTTGAATAAGAATTTGTTTCTAAAGGAACAAAATGTATATTATTAGACTATTAGTAAATCATATTGTACACCGGATACAATCTTGTTCTAAAATTATTTTCCAAAATCTATCAATTTGAATATTTGATTTCAATTGAATTCACAGATTCATTTTTTATTTTATCTAAGAAATGCAGCATAGCTAAAATGAATATTATAAAGATATTTATTGAAAGGATAGACATAAATAAATATAATCAATTTATAAAAATAGAAGAAGGTCGATACATAGAAGATGGTTTTATTTATAACTTGCAGACATGATTTATATTTTAATTGTATGTTTTTTTCACTCTAACGAATTAACCACCATTTTAAATAACGCGTGCTTGTTAGAAGTTACATACATTACCACCAAGAACAAAAGAGTCAACAACACCAAATAATTTAATTATAAATCATATGAGTAATCACAAAATTAAAACAGGTGCTCTACCAAAGTATAGTCGAAGTAGGCTAATATAGATCACGTGAAACTTGTCAAAAATAGTTATAGTAGCAAACAAAACCAAGTGAACTAACATCTAACCCTATTATTTTTGGTTTTGAAATACTGATAGCACCCGGCAGGTACGGATACTAATTAAATACAAAACAAGTATAAATAAATTATATATTAAATTAGACTTCATTAGAGAGCTTACAATATCACCGATCAGAATACATATTAAAGGCGGCCTTTTTATTTGGAACTTGCAAGATCTCTTAACGATCAATTCTCAAGCATCACATGTGACATGTGAGGTCCCTGCGCCTAGTGTTCCGGTTCCAAACAGATAAATGAAGGAAACAAAGGCCCAACAACAAATTAAATGATGAAAAAACACACTCTCGATAGAGGAGTGGATCAAATGTTTGTGAAATGAAAATCAAGACTTGGCTTTTAACTTGGAGGTTACAAATGCAAATAGCAAATTAGCCACTTAAAATGACATAATATAAATAGAATATAACACAAATACACTATGGTATCATTATATCATAAATGTAAATCAACTCATGACATAAATTTTAGTTTGTTCTACAATTCCAAACTTCCAGCAAATTTTGGTTTAGTGATTATATGTTCATTGAACATATAACAAAATATAAATAAACTTTGGAGTACCTAAATATGTTAGTTTTTAATCATATCTACGAAAAAGATATCCGGGGTGTGGATCAACATGGTAAAACCCATTTCAAAATTCATTAAATGAGCAAACACTACTATCTGCACAAATAAATATCTTGAAGCAAACGGTTTTCACTTCAGATAACTTTTAATCCTTTATGTAATGATACAAACATATAAAGTGATAATAAATGTGTGATATGAAATGGATATAATTAGATACAGAAACTATAGCATGGACCGAAGAAAGTGGATTACAGTGTATATGAATATGAAACACAAATAAAGATTTAATGTACCTTAAGAGAAAAATATGAACAAACTTTATTAGGTATTTAGTAATTAACAATTATGAGCTACTCTAACCTTTTTACTAAAACAATACCATTTGCTTTTAAAAGCCGACTCCTCTTCATTAAAAAGCCGACCCCATCTGGATCTAGTGAACTTCAAATATGAAATAAAGAAATTGACATCCAATACTTGATTGGATCATAATACGCATTTGTGCTGTAAAAGAAATCAATAATTAGCAAAAGCATTCCAAGAATATAACCAATCGAAATACAATAAGAATTTTTCTTCTAAGGATCATATATCCAAAAAAGAAGTCAAATACCATTTTTAGCTTTTGGCAATTTATTCATATGCCAACATCTCTAACCACAAGAACCATTGATTATATTAACAAAAATCATATCTTATAACCTTCAATTTCTGTTAAAGTACTCCATCAATGGAAAGCAAAGTATACCCATTCCATGTTAAGTCAAATACCCTTTGCAAACACAATGCAAAGATTAAGAAGGATGAAAGCTAATAGCAAGAACAATCTTTCTGATGCGGTTCAAAGAAATAAATTAGGAAGCTCAACTCACCCATTTTTCCATCCCTTATGCGGTTAGAAATGAAAAGAATGTTGCAATCGCCATGGAAATTTGACTAACTGTAAATAAGGAAGGCAATACACATGGTTATAATAGAACTTTTCCAAACATTAAAGATTTACCCTTACGTGTGGATGCTAATGACTCATTTTTTCAAACATTAATACTCAAAGAGCAAGCACCTCGTTAATATTTTCAATCTAATTAAATACACCTGCATTTTGTGAGTTACAAAAATGTAAATGTCATACAAAAAACGAAAACAGTGATCGAGTATTAGAGGCGATGACACTTGAATTTTTCATTCCAAACTAATTCTTTGTGCTTGCAAAATGTCAAAAAAGACTCGAGTTTACAAATTTTCTTGATTTTTGACAAACTATAGGAATATAAACACCAACAAACTATTGAAATTAATATATGTTTTGAAGGACTTACTCATCTCTCATTTAGACACATCTCTCCAATGTTGCACCTGAAGAAGCAATATTTTAAAATTACAGGCATGTGAATGCAACTACATCTACTCTATATGATTTTGGGTAAATCAAGAATATTAACTTAATTTTATTTACAAGTGTGTGGTAGTGCTGGAAGATAGCTAAAATTGCATCAATGAATTCCAAGAATTCCATAGCATATACCAGCAGTGGTGCTCCTTTTGTTATATTGAATTTATGCCGAAATTTGTTGCTAACTTGAGTCCTTGCATCATTCTTCCTTTGACCTGCAAAAAGAACACCAAATTAGAACTTTCAACCTCTACCATGAACTAAAATTTGTGAGAAGATCACTAAAATAATGTATTCGAAGATTTAAAAATGTTCATACAGCGGCTATGTAAACAGTGGTTATGTATAAAGTACCACATCAATAGGGACCTCATGCAAAAAATCCAACTCCTAAACCAGATTTGGAAATTCCATGGATCTTCAGAACTGTCTGCATTGTAATACTGAGTATCAACAGATTTAGAATTCCATAAACACCAACAGAAGTTTAATTATGTGAAAAATGACCAGTGGCTTATTTAAGAAAATTTAATATAACATCAATGCAACATTGGGCACCATGCTGGTCCATGACAACCATGATTTTTTCCACAGTAAGACTTGAAGGCCTTCAACTCCCTCTTCTTCTTTCTCTAAAAAAATTGAGCTCTAATATTGGTCATAAGCTTATTAACAGTAAAACTTAGGAAAAGGTAACTTCATCATTAACAACATGAACCTGAAACACTAATTCCATAACAATTATATATTAATTTAGGAGAGCAATCACAGGGAAAAAGAGAAAGAAGCATCAAATACACATGTTTTAGCAACTTGATAGTGAATTTAGGAGAGCAGTCACACACACACACACAGACTTCATGTTCAGGATGTATATGACAATAATAAACCAAGAAACATCTCTCCAATGTCGCACCTGAAGAAGCAATGTTTTAAAATTACAAATCATTGACTTGATGATAGAAGAAAATACAGTCATGGGTAACTGGATAAATAAATTAAATATAACCAATCATCACGCTCAAACATTGTCTTCTTGTCACATACTTGAATTTAACTGTCAATTCAAAGGTACTTTTCAAAAATAGGAATACTAAGAAAATATAAATATATTATCAAGTTAAGGACTCAGGTCATTATAGTTCATATAAAATACTTACTATCCATATGTAACACATTTCAAGAAAATGGTACCAATACCCGAAGAAATAAGATTGCCCTTTAAATTGGTCATTACAGTTCATATGAAATACTTAGCATCATTTTTAACAGTTTGGCACTAAAAATAGATATACTAAGAAAGTATAAAATGCTTATCAAGTTAAGGACCGAGGTCATTACAGTTCATATAAAATACTTACTATCCATATGAAACACAATTAAAAAAAAAATAGTTCATATAAAATACTTCCTCTTTGATTTCACCTTTGAATAAGCATTTTCCTCTGATTAGAGAGCACCAAACAAAAAAATATAATTGCAAAAATCTAGTACAAAACAAATAATCACTTTAAAACAAAGAATGGCTTAAATGACTACAAAGAATTCATGGATATTGCTTCTTTTCTTAATGTACATATTGTATGCTATAAATGTCTAAATCCAATATAATATCAATAATATGTTTAGACTTCAAAATTCATAAAAGTAATGCAAAACAGAAGATGCAATTACTCTTAGGTGAGGGTATTTTCACCCGGAATTGAGCAGTAGATGATTTAAAAAAGGCTTTTAACCCTAATTTAAATATAACCCTAAACATTACAATCACCATTTTTTAGATACTACATGGGAAGATCAATACAATCAATAGAATGAGACGAAGAAGAACACTATAAATACAGAAACAGTGGAAATAGTTGAAAATAGATGATGTATATGTTAGTATAAGTAAAAGAAAAAACCTTTTTGCTGGAAAAAAATCCGAGAATTGTAGGAGATTTCCCTGAATAGCGATGAAATTAATGATTAGGGTTAGAAATCTGACTTTGGGAAAGAAGGCAACGAAGAAAATGAAGGAAGAAAAATGGGTTAAAAGGGAAAATGAAGCCAGGTACCGAATAAATGGTGAACTTGTAACCTTGAATCCTTGATTGGTCAATCAATTTTTCAAAGGAGGGTTAAGGATAGAATCTGTTTCTTGAATCTTGAAACAAAACCCTTGAAATCTTGAATCAAAATACTTGAATTGCAAACCTCCTCTGAAATCAAAGGAGATTATACTTTGAGGGTTTAAACAGATTAGAATTAAAACATAAATCAAAGATATTATACTTGAGAAGCACAATCGAAAAAAGTAAATCTTACCATTAACAAAAGATCACTTAACCCAAAAGCAAGCTAGATGAATATGATGATCACAGGCTTACAACTTACTTGTAGGCAAAACGGCGTGAAGATAACTGCAATCCATTCGTGGGGCAACATGATTTTGATTTAGGTTTTACAATGAAGGAATTCTTGAACTATAAGAAGAAAGAAATCATACCTTCGTTTACAAATCGGTGAAAGAATCGAATGAAGAAGGGTTAAACACCGACCTTGGATAATGATTTCTTGAAAGCACAATTATCAAACCATCATTCTAGAAGAATTAGGGTTGCAGGAAATTCTCCGATTGAAAGTCTCCCCTTCTCTGTAAGTGATAGAAAGATTAGGGTTTTTTATGTCTGGAAGATGTCGAATGAAGAGAGGCTACGGAAGGGGAAGAAACCGATGCGGAAAGAAGTCGAGTTATGAGACCCGCGTGTTTTTCCAAACGAGTTTAATACCCATTTTCAATACATAGTTGGGTATTTTTAAAAGAGTTAGTCAAAATTACTTATTTTGATCAAAATTAAAAAAAGGAAGGAATTTTATTGGTTAATTGAAAATTATTTAAGAAAGCTTTTTCATAAATGGTTTTCTTTTAATATATATATAGATTTGACTTTACTAAAAATGTAGTTGTCTGTCATGCTTTAGTACTTTAACAAATCTTCGGGATCTTTACATCATAGATAAATTTAACATTTGTGAGATGCAAAGTTCGATTTTGTTTATATCTTCAAAAGATACAAAAAGTGTGAATACATTTACAATTGACAGATCCAAGGCATAATAGAACAACACATATTCATCCATTTGACTTAATTAAAAGTTACATCATAAAACAAAGTTCATAAATAAATTGTTATGATATAACTTATAATTCCGTTGAAGGAGGTGTACTGAACTAATATATTAATTAATTTTGTCTTTAGTGAGAGAAGTTGGGATGTTTGGTGGTAGATATATGTAGAGTTACATCATAAATAAATGGTTCATCTGACGCTTTGGACTTTACGCATCTGAAAGGCTTCAAAGTCTTTAATGAGTGGACTTTTGAACTTGTATACATTTAAGATGGTCTTCCATCGTTGTCTTCGACTGAAACTCAGTACTCTAAATTCAGTCTAACTGAAGGTATGCTTTTGTTATCATTAAATCCTACATATTTCAGTGGACAGGTTTGATTATTAACCTGAAATGATTATTTTCCCAACAAAAGGTATGTTACCATGGGCGATGAGCAATAAATTTTGTTCTTATCTCAATATATATATTGTGTGTGTTTGTGTATATATATATATATAAATGGGTTTAGTTTCCTAAAAAGGTATCAAACGTGTCACCTTATGTTATTGTATGTACCGAACTTTCAATTAACATACTGGACTTTTCAAAGTTACCATTCTGTCATGTACTAAACCTGGTATAGCACGTTATATGATGATGTGGCACCAGTTTGACTAATATGGCGATGACATAGTGGTGACATGGACGCTGACATGTAATTTCTTTTTTAAAAATAATTCAAAATTAAGAAATATTATTTTTAATAGTTATTATTTAGTGTTGTATGACTTTGATCATCTCACTACAAGAAAATTCGCTTCTATCATCAAGAAACAATTTACAAGAAATAATGCGTTGTTACCAATGTTAAGAAGGATGGATTTACAAAAAAATAATGAGTTCATATCGATTATATCGATTAACGATCTAGCTTCATCATCATCATTGGGGCTTCATCATCATCAAGAAACAATGTGTTCATATAAATATCAAGAAGGATCGATTTAGGGTTCTTGTTCAAAGCGTGTGTCACCGACAAGACTCGATTTAGGGTTCTCATACACCATTTACCATTTCAAGAAGGCTTAATTTGGGGTTCTTGTTCGAACCGTGTGTCATTGTTAAGGTAGGATACTCATCTTCAAAGCTTGCAATTCTGATTCGAACAAAATTCAGGTTCTTCGATTTTGAGGGTGTGTTCATCTTCATAGGGTTATGTTTTTGATGTTATGGGTTCAAAGTATACATATCTACAATTCAAAGATAAGTGATTTTGGTTCATTTTTTATGATCCGAGTTCTTGTTCTTGGTTCACATCTGAGTTCTTGTTCTTGATTTAGATTTGAGTTCTTGTTCTTCTTCATGTAAGGGTTTATGACACTTGAGTTTACACTTTTGAGCTCGAACAGATTTCGATTTTGTTCTACAATCGAACATGTTAAACCAAATTGATTTCTTCTTGATTTAGGTTTAATGGATTTCTATTTTTGGTTCTCAAATGTAACACCCGCAAACCTGGGCTAGTAAATTAGCGGGTTTACGGTATGTGTTTAATTGAGTTTTAAATGATTATTTGATTTTATGAGTTATTTAATTGATTAAATAATTAGGATTTTATTGATTAATTGTTAATTGGTTAAAAATATGAAGGAAATACTATGATATGTATGTATGTATGTATGAACATATGTATGCATGCATGTTTAGTGGAAATACACGTGTGGGTGTGTGGGTAATTTGGAAAGAAAAGATGACACCTAACTTTGCATGTTAATATTTGTGTGTGTGTGTGTATTTCACTTACTCGCTATTTGCAAAAGGAAAAAGTGTGTGTGTGTTAAGAGCTCTGCCAAGAAACCGAAGAAAAGATAAGAGAAGAAAAAGAATCGGAATTTCAAGGGAGTGTTCTTTTAAAATCAAGATTAAGGTTGGTATGTGATTATGTTATGTTATTGCTTGTCATTAATATGTTTTTCATTTGAATATGTAATCATAAGTGATTAAATGGGTTTTAGTATGTTTGAATGAAGAACACTAGGATTGTTTTTTTGAAAGAAACATGATTTTATGGTTTTGGTTTATGTTATGATTCATATGTTTAAAAGATGATTTGATCTATGAATATGTGTTTAGAGATGTTAAAACATGCTTCTTGAATATTTGGATGAATCTATGAAATCTGGGCTTTAAAATTATGATGATGATGAAGTTCTCGGATTGTTGCGGAAGAAGACGATAGGAAATCCGATTGTGCCTAAAAACCGATAGTTGAGGAAATCCGGAAGTTTGAAAAACCGACACTCGCAATCCTATAGTAGAAATCCGATACAAGGAAATGAGAACCCCAAATCCGATTGTTATATATATATATATATATATATATATATATATATATATATATATATATGAAATCCTACCCTTGAAAACTAAGAACCTAGAATCCGAGTATAGAAATCCAATACCCAAAATCCGGTAGTTGAAATCCGGGGATGATGAAATCCAACAATCTTGAATCCCGGAGCCAAAATCCGGAACTCCTAATACCGGAAGTTATGAAATCCGATTAAAGTCAAATCCGATTGATAGAATCCGATAAATGGTAAAATCCGATACTTGTGACTTGCGGATTCTTGGAAATCCGATAGTCTGGAAATCCGACACTTTGGAATCCGACAATCCATAAATCCGACATTTTTTAATTGAACTTGTAATTGATTATTATTTGATTCTATATTATAAATGAATGAATTATAAATATATGTGGTCAGATATATTTACGAGATTGAGACGGATTGGTTGTTATTGTATTTTCAGGCAATCCAAAGGCTCAGTAACATTAGACTTCTGAGTACTTCATCTGAGATTGAAAGGTGAGTGGATGTTGAACGCAAATGGTAAAGATTATGGTTAATGTTATTGATGTGATGCATGATTGTGATTGATGGATTGTTATGGAACTGTTGATTGTGATTATTATTCATTGATGACTGATGCATGATTATTTTATCGATACACACTCTTAGTATGATTTTGAGTTGCGTTTGGGAAGTCAGCTACACGTGGAATTGGGTTGGGCTCGTCTACTGGTTGGTTGAACAGTGGTAGCCTTACTGTTGTATATGTTGCATCAGAGTGGGATTTCACTGTGCCAATTCAGTAGAGGGCTATCGGTAAACCTTTGCTTTGACCGGCATTAGTTGTAGCGCCGAACCGCCAGTCTTCTTGGATTTGTGATTACATGTTTAGTATTGGCTTGATGTTTGCTTTTGGGTTTAGCCTTTACTCACTTAGCTTTGTGCTAATTCCCCACAATTGTTGCTTTTTGCAGGTTTGTGTTTGTGAGGGTTCGTTGAAGGAGAAGTTGACCTAACTCTGATGTCCAGATTTAAAAATGAAACGAGCCAGTTTATTTTGTAACACAAGGTTATGTTTATGGGAATTGAAAACAAATATTTTGTCTTGTAAATGTTTGTGTGAATGAAATTTATGTTTGATTAATTAAGCTTCCGCAACGCAAATAAAAAAAATGGCTTAGATTTTATGGTGTTATAGTCTGGTATGAGAGCCTTGGTTTGGCGATGCATGCACAGCTAGAGTGTTGCATTCCCAAATCTTGGCTCGTGACAGGTCAAGCTTTCCTTCAGGGGGAATTAGAGTGAGTTAGAGTTGTTTGTTGTAGTTAGTATTTTGAGTACTAACGGTTTATGATAATAAGTGGTGAGATGATGTGATTGTAACAGATATGGCTGATAGAGAGACCCCTATCCTCCCTCCTGTGACCCAAACATCAGCAGAGGCACCAGTGATAGAAGATTTGGATGCCACTAACCGAGCAGGAACATCTGGTCAGGATCAAGAAGAAGACCAAATCGAATATATATTCAAATTGGAGAATGAACTACTGGATCTTAGAAATAAGATTCATAACTTGGAACAAAGATTAACTCAACCTGAACAAACTCCAATGCTAACTGCGATTTCTACACAGGCAACCATACCACGAGTATCGATACCCCTACCACTAGTGACATAGATGATACAACAACCGTTTTACTATTCGTATCCACAACCAGGAGCTTACCCTTTTGCGTTCCCTGGGTATAAACAACCATGCACATACAAACAATTCCTTGACTGTAAACCTTCTGAGTATAGTGGAAGTCCTGACCCTAACATAATATTGAACTGGCTAAGGGAGATGGTGAAGGCACTTGATGCCTGTAATTGTGAGAATGAATTAAAGGTGAAGTATGCATCCAAGATGTTGAAAGGTGATGTAATGGTCTGGTGGGATTCTATTACCAGCCACTTTACCGAACAACAGCAGGAAAGCATTACTTGGAGTCAATTCCAAGAAAAACTTTGTGAACAATATTGCAGTACCTTTGAGGTTACTAAGATCAAGAAAGAATTCATGGATTTACAGATGACTGGAAACATGACAGTGGATGATCTAATTAAGCAATTTAATCAGAAGATGAGGTTTGTTAAACACTGGGTACCTGACGAAGAGTCCAAGATCACTCACTTTGTTGGAGCACTACACCCTGATCTTCGTAGCGCCACTAGGTGGGCTACCACCTTATCACAGGCTTTTACATTAGCCAATCAGCAGAAGGGGATTGGATTGCCAAAAACAGGTTGAGTGGGGAAAAGATTGCCCAACAAAAATCAAGGATTGATCATTTTAATTCCCAATAGAGGCAAGGTGAGCATGGTAGTGGGAACAGACAAGGAGACCATAACAGAAGGTCTAATGTAAGTGGATCAACCCAAAGAGCACCATGGTGTGGTAGGTGCAAGTCATACCACAACGGGAAGTGTACGCCCCAAACCATGAGATGTGTAAAATGTGGCCAGTTTGGTCATGATCTAAAGAACTGCAGGTTCCCACGCAGTGTTTGTTGGAACTGCCAGAAAGAAGGGCACAGAGTGGGAGAGTGCCCGGTGGGAAAGAAGGCAGGGTCTGGTGCAGGGGCGGGGACAGCTGGGGATCATCTTCAGCTGGTCAGAAGAGGAAGAATCCACCTACTACTGAGGATAGGGCTTTCAAAATGACGGTGGAGGATGCCACCACTACTGATGATGTTATAACTTGTATGTTCGTGATAAACTCTATTCCTGCAAGAGTGTTATTTGATTCTGGAGCTAACCACTCGTTTGTTTCCATGGAGTTTTGTGGTAGATTAAATGTGCCTATTATTAAACTTGCTAGTACCCTAGAAATAGAAGTAGCTGATGGCATGATGGTTCCAATCACGACTGCTATGGCTGGAGCTAAAATTGATATTGATGGTGTGTGTTTTCCTGTTTATTTTCTTGTCATGCCTCTATCTGGTTTTGATGTGGTACTGGGTATGGATTGGCTAAGTTTGAATCAAGCAAGTATAAAATGCCACAAGAAGTTGATCTCGTTTCCATTAGCGGATGGTACAAGGGTGGTAGCAAGGGGTGAGAAAGCCGGGTCTGTAATTTCAATAGTTTCTTGTTTGAAGGCTAAGAAAGCATTGAATAAAGGTTGTGAATCGTACATAGCATATGTGATTGACGGAAAGAAGGAAAAGCAAGTTATGACAAATATACAGGTAGAAATGGAATACCCGGAAGTATTTCCAGAAGAGTTGCCAGGGTTGCCTCCAGTTCGTGAGGTAGAGTTTAAAATAGATTTAATTCCTGGTTCCCGACCAGTGGCTAAAGCACCGTACAGACCGGCGCCTTCAGAAATCCGAGAGATGATGACACAGATTCAAAACTTGTTAGATAAAGGTTTTATTCGTCCAAGTTCATCTCCGTGGGGGGCACCAGTATTATTTGTGAAGAAGAAAGACAGTACATTACATATGTGTATCGACTACCGGGAATTAAACAAGAGTGTAAAGTATAAAATTGTATAGAAATAGGAGTTTTTTTGAGAAAATACTCATAGAGTATAAATAGGGATATGACCCTTGTAATATGTGAGTTTTGCCATAATCAATGTTTAAGTGTGTGTTTTGTATAGTGTTAATCATCTCTCACACTACATTCTTGCATTACTCCATTCATACTTGAACCACTTGGGACTTACAATTGGTATCAGAGCCTAATCTTTGCTAAGATAAGGTTCTTGATTGAAGAATTCGAGAGAAAACAGCAACAATTCGAAGCAATTTGTCGGATTTGAAGGTTTTTGGTCAATTTTTGGGTGAGATCTGATTTCTATCGAATCAAGACTGAAAATGGAAGTTTATTAGCCTATTAGATTCACAATCAACAGTGGAGTAAATCTGTGTAAGTCCGCGATCGATCATTACAACAGTTTGTATTGAATTTGAAATTTTGTATTTTTCGTGTTTGAGAAAAACTTGATCGAAAATGTATTCTAGAGGTTGAATTTTGTTGTAAAATTGATTCTGAATTGTAATTTGATTGTTTACAAACCTTCTGAAAGAAGAAATTCACGAATTTGATCAAAATTCGGAGGAATTTGAAGTTTGAAAGTTGGCGGTTACAACTGTTGCAAGAACTATCGGATTTAGTCTCAAGAACAATCGGATTTTACAAAATCCGAAGATTTCTACCGGATTCCGATACTTTTCTATGTGTCGGATTTTGACATTCGGATTTTGTGTCGTGAATTTTGGGATTACAAGGATTGAGTTGCGGATCTGGAGTTTGTTCGCTATCGGATTGATTAGATTGCTATTGGTTTTGAGTTTCGGATTTCCCAAAATATCGGATTTTGGAGTTTCACGGATTTAATCACTTGCGGATTTGATTGATCGGATTTCCAAAGTATGTATCGGATTTCCAAAGTTGGAAGGAATTCTTTCGGATTTCAAATCATCGGATTTGAGTTTCTCGGATTTAGAATTAACCGGATTTCTAACTTGGATTTCAATCTCTCGAATTTCCAACTTGGATTGTCAAGCAATCGGATTTCCACACTAGTCGGATTTGAATCAATCGGAATTCTCAATTCTATCGGATTTAAAGCAAACTTTTGGATTTCAGAGACTTAGTATCGGATTTCAGTTGAAACAAGAATTCTTCAATCAAATATCTTATAGAGAAAAGATCCTAAAGCAAGAATGAGTACATATAGTGAAACCCTTTCATTCGGTTCAGACACGAAGTCGCCTGTATTGTACAGAGGAGAGTGCCATGTATAGAAAGGTCGTTTCATGGATTTTATAGACAACAATGAGCAATATGGTGAGGAGATGAAGAAAAGCATACCGGAAGGTAATGGTATCTTCAGGATTGATCAAGAAGCAAACTCTCATCATAATCCACCCTTGGATGAAATCCACCGAGAAAAGCTTCCATTTGAGTATACAGCTGAGGAAAACATAGAGCCACAGCCGATCGTAAAGCAAAATACTATCTAAAACATGGCCTTTCTTCAGAATTTTACATTAAGGTGAATGGCCTAAACACTGCCAAGGAGATATGGGACGAGATAAAGAGCCAGATGGAAGGCACTGAGTCTGGGGTCTGGATCAAGGAAACTACACTGGTTAACTCCTTTGATCATTTCAAGGCTAGAGATGGGGAAGCGGTTATTGAAACTTAAAGTTGCTACTGTAAATTACTCAATGACCTTAGAAACCAGAAACTTGATGATTACTCTAATCTCACGAAGAATACAAGGTTTCTAAACTCTCTAGGGACTGAATGGAGATCCCAAGTGGCAATCTACAGACAGATGAATCAAAAGAATATAAACAAAGTTACTCACCATATGATTTTTGAGGAGCTAAATCAATATCAGGATGATGTTGGTTTGGGGACACAAAAAGACACTATAGATCCACTGGCTCTGATGGTTAATGAGAAAAGGGTTAAGAGCTCAACAAAATCTGTTAAGATGAAACAAGTTAAAGAGACAGAATCTTCAGATTCGGAGGAAGAGAGTGTGGTTGATAATGAGAAAATCATGGAGGCAATGGCATATTTAACCAACATGATGCAAAATAAGTTTCTGAAGAACAAAACGAACAACAGGCAAAGGTTCACGTCTGGCTCTAGAAGGAGAGATGACCAATTCCCAAAAAAGGATGGTCAGAGATTGGAAAGGAGGTATAAAAGAAAAGTAGAAACTGCCCAGGAGCGCAAATGCTACAACTGTGGCAGAACTGGGCATTTCATTAAGGATTGCAAAAAGCCCAAGGTTAAGGACTCTGAATATTACAAGACTAAACTCAACCTCATCAAGCAAAGAAACAGTGGGAGGGCATTACTTGCTGAAGAGGATCAATTCTTATCTGACACTGATAACAGTGATGAAGATCCCAATGTCCACGCCCAGTTTGTTCTAATGGCTTAGGTAGAGGAGTGTGAGTTTGAGGAAACTGAAGATGAAATCGTGGGAAATGACTCTGGATTTATGGACAAATTTGATGAGTTAGACATGGAAAGTGAGTATGAAGAAGAAGAAGAAGAGATTGAACCTGAGGTTGCTACTGAAGGCAACAACCCATCTGTTGTTGAGAATGAAGAGAAGGTATTGACTGATAATTCTGAATTTCCTACTGAATATATACTAACTCTTATGCAACAGGTGGAGATCTTAACTTCTTAGAATCAATCACTCATGAACAAGAACCTGAAGTTGCATGAAAAGAATATAAGTCTAAAAATGGAACAAGCAACGAAAAGTGAAGTTGAACTAAAAACACAATTCTCAAAAATAGAACAACTTCAACAAGAAATAACAGACAAAGAAAATGCACTCAACAAATTACAAAAAGAAACAGAGTTAAAAGTGCATGGCTGCTGCCAGTTGCTGCTCTTAGAGTCTGTGGATGCGAACTCAGCTCCGGGACTTTGGTCTTACCTACTCTAAGATTCCACTGTTGTGTGACTCTCAAAGTGCAATTGCCATTTCTTGCAATCCTATCCATCACTCTAAAAACAAGCATATTGATATCAGGTATCACTTCTTGAAAGACAACGTCGAAAAGTGTCTGATTGAGCTCCAGTACGTTCCTACTGATCATCAACTGGCTGATCCGTTCACTAAACCACTGGACGAAGCCCGATTCTCATTTCTGGTATCAAAGATTGGAATGCTGAATCTCTAACTCTAAATCATTACTGTTTTCATGTCTTGAATAGATTTACGTGTTGTTTTATTCTCTGTGCAGCTATACAGACGCTCCTGTCTAGGGGGAGCGATGCGATTCACTGGTTAGCACGAATGTTTTCCGTGCATTCGTGTAGGGGGAGAAATGTTTAGAATTCATCTTCTCAGATGATTCTTTGTCAGATGTTTATTTTATGTATTTTAAATGAAGTATAAAACAACAAAAAGAATGAATAATCAATTGTGGGCTTAAATAATACTAAATTCTAAGTCTTGGGCTTAAATAGAATAGATTGGGCCAACCATCAAGTTTGGGCCAAACCGGGTCGATCCGACAGTCGGATCAAAGCCCCGACTCATCCGACCGTCGGATAGTCTATAAATAGAACTATCCGACCTTTCTTTCCTTTCACGCTTCCAAATATTTCAAAAAGCAAACACTGTTCATCTTCTTGGCTTCTCAACTGCTCTCGATCGAAACACACTTGTAGTGAAATTTTTTGTGTTTAAACAACACTAAACTGAAAGGTAAGATGATTTGACCAAAAATGGTGAATCCTTTGCACATTTACATGTCAAAACTCGAATTTTTTTTTGGTTTTTCAACCCCTGTTATCGAACAGTTGGGCCTTCGGTGGGTTTGAATAAAAAACACCATAAATGGTGTTGTTTGTTGTGTTTGAAAGGCATATAATAACATTTGAGTGTTTGCAAACCCACTAGAACCAAAATAGCATTCAAAATCACACAGAATCGAATCAAATAGGAATTTTTTGTTATTCTTGGGCACTGTTCTTCGCTTTGAAGAACAGAGTTCTTCGAGTCAAAATGTGCAAACTTTAGAGCTGTTTACGTTTGATTAAGTGTACACAATCGTTTGAGGTTAAAATCCGAGTCTATTGGTACCAAATTTGAGTCCATAAGTTTACTTTATGTCAAAAACCATGTTTGGACTTAATATGAACAAACTGAGTATTCATAACAGTCGGATGAAAGGAAATGTGATTCATCCGACAGTCGGATGAAATTGGTCTATCCGACTTTCGGATGAACTTTGTTCTATGCGACTTTCGAATGAATACATTTATACCATGCGACTTTCGAAACACAATAACACTGAAAAGACTAAGTTTTATGCCATCCTACTTTCGCATGAAACAATTCCATCCGACTTTCGCATGACTCATTTGCCCATCCGACTTTCGGATGAATTTCGTTCATCCGACTTTCACATACAATGTGTTCATCCGACTTTCGAATGCAACTTGGGTTAGCCGACCTTCGCATATTTCAAACCATCCTACTTTCGCATGAATTAAGCCCATCCGACTTTCACATGACTGTTAAACTCATGCGACTTTCACCTCATGCGACTTTCGCATAACTTAGGTTCATCCGACTTTCAACACTTAGGAAATTTTTGACTTGATTCCAAAAACTCCAATTAAGGGTCAAATTTCATAAGTCACAAAATCAAGGTCAAAGTCAAAACCAAACATTCACATGTGCATTGAACTACAAAACTCTTATTCATTCATATGTTCACATGTGCATCAGACACTATATGTTTCTTCTATACTAATCTGATCTATCTTATCTATGACAGATGGCTGCTAACCAACCCCTTCTCGAGGAAAGCCTAGTCCCTGCTGCTAACAGGCTTGAAACACTGAGTAACAACGTGTACTTTGACCTAGCCATAGATACCAAAATCCCTATCATCACTGAAATTACCCGTGCCCATCCTCTCCGCCAGGCCATCACTGAAAACCCAAACACATCACCCACCCACGTACCTGAAATTTACCTGCAGCAACTGTGGTATACCTTTACTGAGGGTGTCACTCGCGTGGGACATAAGTGCCTCCGTGGTAGAATTGAGAATCTCCGTACAACTCTTTCTGCTGTCAGGCTGAGAAATCTACTGGACCTACCTGCTGCTGATCACTATCCAGACAAAGCTGACTTCGATGAAAATCCTGGAGTTGATGCAGTACTAGACCTAATCAGAGGTCTTGGATATCAAGGGGAGTTGAACCAAATTCACCAATTCAGACGATCAAATCTTGCACCTCTCTAGTAGACGCTTGCCACTATAATCTCCCGCACGCTTACTGGTATTCACCGTGGTACAGATGGTGGATCCTACTACTCCCTACTGCTGTTGGCTGGTGTTTCTTACCACCGCCACCTAGACTACGCCACCATCATATTTGAGGAGATCGTTCGCATGGTCAAGGAAAAGGACACCACTCGCTAGAAAACCTTTATACCCTTTCAACGATTCCTGACCATATTCATCGCCACCGATCTGGAAACCTACCACACCATTCCTCGGCGACTCAACAACCCGCAGGTCCAAGTACAACGCATCACCAGATTCCTACGAATCACAGACCTCCCCAACATCGTTGCCATGACTGTGCCTGTTGCCCTTCTTCGAATCCTAAATCAGGAAAGTGAGGCAGTGCGTGAGTACATGAGAGTCAATAGGATTGCTCCTCTGGCGCAACCAGAGCCGGTTGTGCCTGCCCCGGGAGCTGTAGCACCTCATGAGGGTCCTAACGGTATTAAGGCTCGGGTGCGCAGGTGTAACACCATAAATTCTAAGCCATTTTTTTTAATACGCTGCGGAAGCTTTAATTAACTTAGACATACTTTTCATTCACAAAAATCTACAAGCATTTACAAACAAATATCTATTCTTATAATCCAACATGCATAAGTCTGTGTTACAAAAAAAACTGGTTCGTTTCATTTTAAATCTAGACATCAGAGTCAAGTCAACTTTTCCTTCCACGAGCACTCAAACACACAAACCTGCAAAAAGCAACAACTGTGGGGAATTAGCACAAAGCTAAGTGAGTAGAAGCTAAACTCAAATCAAACATCAAGTCAATACTAATCATGTAATCACAACTCTAAGAAGACCGGCGGTTCGGCGCAGAACCTACAACCAATGCCGGCCAAAGCAAAGGTTTACCGATAGCCCTCTACTGAATTGACACAGTGAAATCCCACTCTGAAGCAACATATGCAACAATAAGGCTACCACTGTTCAACCAACCAGTAAACGAGCCCAGCCCAATTCCACGTATAGCTGACTTCTCAAACGCAACTCAAAATCATACTAAGAGTGCGTATCGAACAAATAGTCATGCAACAGTCAACAATAATATATATATATATATCACAATCAACAATTTCAGTATCAAACCATCAAATACAATCATGCCTCACATCAGTAATATTAAACATAATCTTAACCATTCGCATCCAACATCCACTCACCTTTCAAGTTCAGGGAAGCACTCAGAATTCTAATGTTACTGAGCCTTTGGATTTCCTGAAAAACATAATAACAACCAATCAGTCCAAATCTCCTAAATATATATCTCATCATATATTTATAATTCATACATAACATCAACAATCAATAAACAAATGCAAATAAAACTCAAAAGTGTCGGATTCTTGAAACTATCGGATTCTCACTCGGATTCTTGAAAATCCGCAACTCAATGTCGGATTTTACTAATGTCGGATTTGGGAATCCGATGGATTCCATAACTGTCGGATTTACCTTAATCGGATTTCAAGCACTTGGTTTCAAAGTCCCGGATTCAAGAGTATCGGATTTCACTAAGTCCCGGATTAGGTATCGGATTTCATGTGTTTCGGTTTTCATGTTCCTCTTTATATCTATCAATCGGATTTGGAGTTCCATAATTCAAGTATTGGTTTTTAGTCAAGGATTTCAATTGTAAGACCAAAGTATCGGTTTATAAACTTCCGGTTTTAAAGATTCGGATTTCCAAAGTAATCGGATTTCTACCTTCGGATTTCATAAGAATCAGATTTACTCTCAATCGGTTTTCCTATTTCTTCAACAATCCGAGAACATCATAGTTTCACCAAGAACTCATATAACCCAGATTTCATATAGATTCATAACTTAATTCCAGAAATATTATGTAAACTCTTAAACATATTTTCATGATATGAATCCTCATATAAACATATAAATGATATGAATACACAAAATCACTAGAAATCATATTCTATCACAAACCGATCATGATGTTCTTAATCATGCAATCTACTAACTAAACATAAATCATGTTTTAAATCAGATATATCATCTAAGAAGGAAGATATTATGATAACTAAAACATACCAACCTTAATCTTGATTTATAGAATTACTATGATCAATCCCGATTCTTATCTTCTTCTTCCTTTCTTTCGGTTTTCTTGGCAGAGAATACACACATACAATATTTCTTTGTTTTAAGAAAATGAGCAGATAGTGGTATTCACTCACACATAAGTTTACATGCAAAGAGGTGTCATCACCTCCTAACCCCCCACCCCACGTGTACTAACCCACTCACCAACATACACACATACGGTCATACATTAATACATACATACATTCTATTAATTCTAAGTTAGTTAAATAATTAATATCACTCAAATAATCACATAA
This sequence comes from Dittrichia graveolens, assembly GCA_038502395.1. Classification (NCBI taxonomy): domain Eukaryota; kingdom Viridiplantae; phylum Streptophyta; class Magnoliopsida; order Asterales; family Asteraceae; genus Dittrichia; species Dittrichia graveolens. Next base: position 63,041,430 of record JARJIL010000002.1, read on the forward strand.
TCAAATTAAAATAATTAAAGCACAAACAAACACATATCGTAAACCCGCTAATCTACTAGCCCAGGTTTGCGGGTGTTACAAATCTCCCTTCCTTAAGTGGATTCCGTCCTCGGAATCCTTTCCAGCTCGAATAACTGGGGATACCTTTCTTTTATTTCTGCCTCAGTCTCCCAGGTAAAATCGGAACCTAAACTGTGTTTCCATTTTACCAATACCATAGGTATCTGCTTCTTTCGAAGTTTGGTCACCTTTCGATCTAGCAGTTCAATCGGTTCCTCTATCAGTCTCTTCTTAGAATCAACTTTCAACTCATGCACTGGAAGAATCTGAATTTCATCATCAATCTTACACTTCCTCAGATAACAGACATTAAATGTATCATGAATCCCAGCAAGCTCTGTAGGAAGATCTAGTGTAACTGCTTGATCATTCACAACCTAACGAATACGGAAAGGACCGATGAAACGGGGAGCCAACTTCCCATGTTTGCCGAAGCATATTACACCCTTCCATGGATAAACTTTCAAGTATACTAGCTCTCCCACATCAAACTTTACTGGACGTCGTTTCGGATCAGCATACATTCTCTGTCTATCTCTGGCTGCTTTCAACTTATCTCTGGCTATAGCAATCTTATCCGCAGTCAACTGTACTATCTTGGGACCTGCAAACTGTTTCTCACCCGCCTCTAACCAACAAGTCGGAGTACGGCAGCGACGACCGTACAACATTTCATACGGAGGTGTTCCAATACTGGAGTGATGAGAGTTATTATACGCAAATTCTATCAATGGAAGGTGTGAATCCCAAGATCCACCATACTCTAGTACACAAGCTCGCAACATATCCTCGAGTGTCTGTATGGTTCATTCAGTCTGACCATCTGTCTGAGGATGGTAGGCTGTACTCAAGTTAACTCTAGTTCCCAATTCTCTTTGCAAACTTCTCCAGAAATTAGATACAAACCTTGAATCCCTGTCAGACACAATCGACAACGGTATACCACGTCTCGCAAAGATCTCATCTATGTATAGTTGTGCCAATTTACCCAATGAAGCCGTCTCACAGGTGGCAAGAAAATGAGCACTCTTTGTCAAACGATCCACTATAACCCATATCATATCATGATTCCTCTGAGTTCGTGGTAGTTTTGTTACAAAATCCATTGTGATGTGCTCCCATTTCCACTCAGGAATCTCTAACTGTTTCAAAGACCCATAAGGTTTATGATGTTCCGCTTTCACTTGCGCACAAATATGGCACGATTCTACAAAATGTGCCACATCTGCTTTCATCGTAGGCCACCAGTAAAGCACTTTCAGATCGTTATACATTTTAGTGCTTCCTGGGTGTACTAATAGTCTCGACTTGTGTGCTTCTGTCAAAATTAATTGTCTCAATTCTCCAAGCTTAGGCACCCACACGCGAGCTTTGAATGTTTTTAATCCACGAGAATTGTCATTCATTTCATCTTTTCTCTTTTTCATTAACTCAGTCTTTAAATTTTCTTCTTTAAGGTCTTCCAACTGAGCAGACTTCAGTCTATCTATCAGATCAGATACTATCTCAATTTGCATAAACTGAATAGAGTTTCCATTTCCTGTTCGACTCAGGGCATCTGCCACAACATTCGCCTTTCCCGGGTGATATCTGATCTCGCAGTCATAATCTTTTATCAATTCTACCCAGCGTCTCTGTCTCATATTCAATTCTTTCTAAGTAAACACATACTGCAGGCTCTTATGATCTGTACATATCACGCATTTGGTGCCATACAAGTAATGTCTCCACAGTTTGAGCGCAAATACCACTGCTGCTAGCTCCAAGTCGTGAGTCGGGTAGTTCTTTTCATGTGGTTTCAATTGTCTGGAAGCATAAGCAATCACCCGATCCCTCTGCATTAATACACACCCTAAACCAGCCAATGATGCATCACAATATACTATAAAATCTTCAGATCCACTTGGCAAAGCAAGGATTGGAGCTTGACACAACAGTTCTTTTAATATCTGGAAGGCCTTGTCTTGCTCGTTACGCCACATAAACTTTACATCCTTCTGAGTTAACTTGGTTAACGGACCCGCAATCTTAGAAAAATCCTTGATAAATCTGCGGTAGTATCCAACCAATCCCAGAAAACTCTCTATCTCTGATAGTGTTCTTGGAGCATTCCAGCTCATCACTACCTCTACCTTCGAAGGATCCACCTTTACCCCTTCCTTACAAATTATATGCCTCGAAAACTGAACTTCTCTTAACTAGAACTCACATTTCGAGAACTTTGCATACAACTGTTCTTTCTTCAGAATTTCCAAGATCTGTCTCAAATGCTGCTCATGCTCTATCTCAGTCTTCGAATAAATCAAAATGTCATCAATGAAGACAATAACAAACTTATCAAGAAATAGTCGACAGACTCTGTTCATGAGATCCATAAATATTGCTGGTGCGTTGGTTAGACCAAATGGCATAACCAGGAACTCATAATGACCATATCGCGTACGGAAGGTTGTCTTTGATACATCCTCCTTTGACACTCGTACTTGATGGTAACCCGATCTTAAATCAATTTTTGAGAAGAAGGAAGCTCCCTGTAGTTGATCGAACAAATCATCAATTCTGGGTAACGGGTACTTATTCTTTATCGTTCTCTTGTTCAATTCCCGATAATCAATGCACATACGTAATGTACCGTCTTTCTTCTTTACAAACAACACTAGTGCACCCCACGGAGAAGAACTTGGGCGGATAAATCCTTTATCTAACAAGTCTTGAATCTGTGTCATCATTTCTCGGATTTCTGAAGGTGCCAGTCTGTATGGTGCTTTAGCCACTGGCCGGGAACCAGGAATTAGATCTATTTTGAATTCTACCTCTCGAACTGGAGGTAGCCCAGGTAATTCTTCTAGAAACACCTCCGGGTATTCCGTTACCACCCAAATGTCTGTCATAGCTTGCTTTTCTTTCTTTCCATCAATCACATATGCTATAAACGATTCACAACCTTTACTCAATGCTTTCTTTGCCTTTAAACATGAAATTATTGAAATTGAAGACCCGGCTTTCTCACCCCTTGCTATCATCCTTGTACCATCCGCTAATGGGAACGAGATCAACTTCTTGTGGCATTTTATACTTGCTTGATTCAGACCCAACCAATCCATACCCAATACCACATCAAAACCAGAGAGAGGCATAACAAGAAAGTAAACAGGAAAATATACACCATCAATATATTTAGCCACAGCAGTCGTGACTGGAACCATCATACCATCTGCTACCTCTATTTCTAGGGTACTAGCAAGTTTAATAACAGGTATATTTAATCTACCACAAAACTCCACAGACACAAACGAGTGGTTAGCTCCAGAATCAAATAACACTCTTGCAGGGACAGAGTTAATCAGGAACATACCGGTTATGACATCGTCAGTAGTGGTGGCATCCTCCACCGTCATCTTAAAAGCCCTACCTTCAGTAGTAGGTGGATTCTTTCTCTTCTGACCAGCTGAAGATGATCCCCCAGCTGTCCCCGCCCCTGCTCCAGACCTACTCTCTTTCCCACTGGGCACTCTCCCACTCTGTGCCCTTCCTTCTTGCAGTTCCAACAGACACTGCGTGGGAACCGGCAGTCTTTCAGTTCATGGCCAAACTGGCCACACTTAACACACCTTTTTGTTTGGGGCGTACACTGCCCATTATGATATGACTTGCACCGACTACACCATAGTGCCCTCTGTTTTGACCCACTAACATTTGACCTCCTATTCTGGTCTCCCTGTTTATATCCACTGCTTTGCCCACCCTGCCTCGGTTGGGAATTATAATGATCGATCTTCGATTTTTGTTGGGCAATCTTTTCCCCATTCCACTTATTTCTGGCTATTAAATCCCCTTCTGCTATCTTTTCCAAGTTAAATGCTTGTGATAAGGTAGTAGCCCACCTAGTGGCGCTATGAAGATCAGGGTGTAAGGCTCCCACAAAGTGAGAAATCTTCGATTCTTCGTCTGGTACCCAGTGCTTCACAAATCTCATTTTCTGATTAAATTGCTTAATCAGATCATCCACTGTCATATTTCCGGTCATTTGCAAGTCCATAAATTCTTTTTTGATCTTCGCAACTTCAAATGTACCACAATATTGTTCACAAAGTTTTTCTTGGAATTGACTCCAAGTAATACTCTCCTGTTGTTGTTCAGTGAAATGGCCAGTGATCGAATCCCACCACACCATAGCATCACCCTTCAGCATCATTGATGCATATTTCACCTTTAATTCGTTTTCACAGTTACAGGCATCTAGCACCTTTACCATTTCCCTCAGCCAGTTCAAGGTTATGTTAGGGTCATAACTTCCACTATATTCAGATGGCTTACAGTCCAGAAACTGTTTATATGTGCAAGGCTGCTTAAACCCAGGAAACGCAAAAGGGTAAGCTCCCTGTTGTGGATACGGATAGTAGAACGGTTGTTGCATCACGTGTGTCACTGGCGGTAGGGGCATTGATACCGGTGGTATGGTTGCCTGAGTAAAGATCGCAGTTGATACTGGAGTTTGTTCAGTTTGGTTAATCTTTGTTCCAGGTTATTTAGCTTAGCTCTAAGATCCATGAGTTCATTCTCCAATTTGAATATGTATTCACTTTGATCTTCTTCCTGTTCCTGCCCAGATGTTCCTGCTCGATTAGCGGTATCTAAATCTTCTATCACCGGTGCCTCTGCAGATGATTGAGTAGCAGGAGGGAGGATAGGGTCCTCTCTTTCAGCCATATCTGTTACAATCACATCATCTCACAATTTATTAGCATAAACCATTAGTACTCAAAATACTAAGTACTACAAGCAACTCTAACTCACTCTAATTCCCCCTGAAGGAAAGCTTGACCTGTCACGAGCCAAGATTTGGGAATGCAACACTCTAGCCATGCTTGCATCGCCAAACCTAGGCTCTGATACCAAACGGTAACACCATAAATTCTAAGCCATTTTTTTTAATTACGTTGCGGAAGCATTAATTAACTTAGACATAATTTTCATTCACAAAAATCTACAAGCATTTACAAACAAAATATCTATTCTTATATTCAACATGCATAAGTCTGTGTTACAAAATAAACTTGCTCGTTTCATTTTAAATCTAGATATCAGAGTCAAGTCAACTTTTCCTTCCACGAGCACTCAAAAACACAAACCTGCAAAAAGCAACAACTGTGGGGAATTAGCACAAAGCTAAGTGAGTAGAGGCTAAACCCAAAAGCAAACATCAAGTCAATACTAATTATGTAATCACAACTCTAAGAAGACCGGCGGTTTGGCGCAGAACCTACAACCAATGACGGCCAAAGCAAAGGTTTACCGATAGCCCTATACTAAATTGACACAGTGAAATCCTACTCTGAAGCAACATATGCAACAGTAAGGCTACCACTGTTCAACCAACCAGTAAACGAGCCCAGCCCAATTCCACGTATAGCTGACTTCTCAAACGCAACTCAAAATCATACTAAGAGTGTGTATCGAACAAATAGTCATGCAACAGTCAACAATAATATATATATATATATATATATATCACAATCAACAATTTCAGTATCAAACCATCAAATACAATCATGCCTCACATCAGTAATATTAAACATAATCTTTACCATTCGCATCCAACATCCACTCACCTTTCAAGTTCAGGGAAGCACTCAGAATTCTAATGTTACCGAGCCTTTGGATTTCCTGAAAAACATAATAACAACCAATCAGTCCAAATCTCCTAAATATATATCTCATCATATATTTATAATTCATACATAACATCAACAATCAATAAACAAATGCAAATAAAAATCAAAAGTGTCGGATTCTTGAAACTATCGGATTCTCACTCGGATTCTTGAAAATCCGCAACTCAATGTCGGATTTTACTAATGTCGGATTTGGGAATCCGATGGATTCCATAACTGTTGGATTTACCTTTATCGGATTTCAAGCACTTGGTTTCAAAGTCCCGGATTCAATAGTATCAGATTTCATGTGTTTCGGTTTTCAGGTTCCTCTTTATATCTATCGATCGGATTTGGAGTTCCATAATTCAAGTATCGGTTTTTAGTCAAGGATTTCAATTGTAAGACCAAAGTATCGGTTTATAAACTTCCGGTTTTAAAGATTTGGATTTCCAAAGTAATCGGATTTCTACCTTCGGATTTCATAAGAATCGGATTTACTCACAATCGGTTTTCCTATTTCTCCAAAAATCCGAGAACATCATAGTTTCACCAAGAACTCATATAACACAGATTTCATATAGATTCGTAACTTAATTCTAGAAATATTATGTAAACTCTTAAACATATTTTCATGATATGAATCCTCATATAAACATATAAATGATATGAATACATAAAATCACTAGAAATCATATTCTATCACAAACCGATCATGATGTTCTTAATCATGCAATCTACTAACTAAACATAAATCATGTTTTAAATCAGATATATAATCTAAGAAGGAAGATATTATGATAACTAAAACATACCAACCTTAATCTTGATTTATAGAATTACTATGATCAATCCTGATTCTTATCTTCTTCTTCCTTTCTTTCGGTTTTCTTGGCAGAGAATACACACACACAATATTTTTTTGTTTTAAGAAAATGAGCAGATAGTGGTATTCACTCACACATAAGTTTACATGCAAGGAGGTGTTATCACCTCCTAACCCCCCACCCCACGTGTACTAACCCACTCACCAACATACACACATACATACGGTCATACATTAATACATACATACATTCTATTAATTCTAAGTTAATTAAATAATTAATATCACTCAAATAATCACATAATCAAATTAAAATAATTAAAACACAAACAAACACATACCGTAAACCCGCTAATCTACTAGCCCAGGTTTACGGGTGTTATAGCAGGGGTGCCTCGAGCAGGGTTGTGATTGAGAGGGAAGAATCAGTAGAGAGGGGTGGTGGAAGTGGTAACGGAGGAGCGATACATGAGAGCGAGGGTGTTGTGATAAGTGACTCAGAGGCCTCCACCAATGCCGAATCAGAGAATAAGTCCTCAACAGAAAGGACTCAAACAGAATCTTCCTCCTCCGGGCAATCAATCTCATTTGGCCCACGACCTTCTCCGGTCCGTGCTGAATCCACTGGCACGCGGCAAGTATCTGATCATCCCGAGGACATCCATCACGATCTATCTGACATATCTGCCACCTTTGGTGATGTACCGTTAATGGAAGGAGAAGATGAAGAAGTAGATGTTGTGGTGAGTGATAGTGAGAGTGAGAAAGAAAAGAATGAGGGTGAGAGTACCCCAGACCGAGAAAGCCGGGAAGCCTCATCCACTACCGGTCGGGACACTGTTCCGGCTGGTATTGAAACAGATGCTGGCATCCCACCAGTGCATGCACCTCACCCCACCAGCCACTCTGCTTCCACTCAAATGGAAGTAGTTTCGTTGCATGGGGATTTATCACATACGCAGTCGGCACCTCGTTCGGAGTTTGCTGGCTTTGAAATTAGTGGACCGCCTCCCCCGTCCACATCTTCTTTCCATGCACAATCGAGTCTAGCACCAAACTTGACAGGTTTTCAATCTTTTGCTAGGACACCATCACCACTAGCATGTCTTTGTGACGTTGCCAGAACGCCCGTAGCGGCCTCTACTGCAGAGGTAATGCGAGGATCGAGCGGAAGTCCCTCCAATGCTACCATATTGCCAACACTGCGTGAGGGCCACGGGTCTGAAAGACCTGTGCCAATCGAGCCTCTTAGTGAGGTCGGGGTTACACCAGAGCTTAGATCCTTCCTGAATTCTAAGTTCTCCTCTCTTGACTCTGGCCTGAGGGAGTATGTCAACACACAACTCCACTCTGAAATCAACTCCCTCAGAGCCTAAATACGAGCCCTGGAAAACCGCCCACCTACTGTCATTGAGCGAGATTATTCAATCGATGAACTCAAGGACCTCCTCCATGCCAAACTAAACAGTGTTGCCAATCCTACACCCGAACAATCAACCATACTTGCAGCACTGCAACAACAACCCCAACCCTCCTCCTCCAGCTCCACCACCTTCCAAGATACAGTCCTACAAGCCTTGAATGCCTTAACCTCCACCGTATCAAATATAAGCAAAAGGCTGGAAGTAGTGGAGGAGTCTTGCAAAGCTCAATCCGAATCTCTCAAGCATAGGCATGATGATCCTGAGGATCCAGGACATCATGAGGGGGAGAAGCGGCAGCGGCGATACATTGGGGCTCAAAGCACCATACTCAGAATTGAAGCCGCCCCAGTGTCAAGGCCGTCAGAGGGTCAAAGCGGCAGTGGGAGTGGGGTAAACAACAACTAACTGAGCATGCAACTGAGCCTGCAATGGCAGATTTTGAATTTGAAGTGGGTCAGGGGGCAGAGTCAGAGAAGGAAAGACAAGAGACCCTAACAATCTAAACTCCATCAATCCAAATCCCGCAAATCCAAACACATCCAAAAGAACCATAATCCTCTCTTCCTGAATCTTCAACTGAAAAATCCAAAGGCAAAAGGCCGATTACTGAGGAAGTAGAAGAGACTCCACTGATCAACATACGCAAGGTCTTTACAACGGTAAACAGGGAGTTGCTTGACATCTTTCCACCTGAACAGGGGCAATTCAACATCGTGCCCATCAATCTTATAAGTCAGCAGCAACCTCAAGAATCTGAGCAGAAAGAGGGTGAGTGGCCGGTACCTGCAACTTATCATGGAGGACCTATGCCCTTGGCCACTCACGAGAGAGTAATAGTAGAAAGGCCAAATATCAGGAACATCAGGCCTAGAGAAGCTCTAGCAAAAGACCAACCTCGCTGGCCTACGCAATGGCTAAATACTCCGTATCTTGAAGAAAGAATTCCAGGTATCTTCTCAGAGAGTTGTCAGAGAGGTTGACGATCTGTATGTACTGAACTCGGAAGAGCATGAAAAGGCCTTCCGATTCGCCACCACCTTCCATACAAGCAAAAGACAACAAGTGGCCTCCAAATATCCAATTGTCAAGATCGAGTTCGTGTACTAGCGTAACTTCCTCAACTAGCAAATGGTTCACTTTCACGTAACCAGAGCAGATGGGAAAAGGTATACATTTTACGAGGTCGAGCTTAGATTTTTGAATTTGGGGGCTATAACACATATGGAAGATGAGCTGGCCTGTAAGCTGGAAAAGAATTGTGAGGAACAAAGAGCTCTCCAAGTCATCAGAGACTTCATGCGAAAGAAGATCATCCTATGCAGAACCCATGATCTACAGCTTGGTGCTGAGGCTGATCTAGAAAAGATTAATCTTCAAAGGCCTAACAACAGCATTCCAAGCTAGACAGACACAGAAAATACACTATCATAGAAAAGTTTGATGAAGATTACGAAGGAGCCGATGGATTCGTCATGCCAACGGAGACAAAGCATTCCTTCGACTTTCAGAGTTCAGTGCATATTCTGACGGGACGCTTCAAAGATGCATATCTAAATTCCGCAGAACATGCTTCAGAAACCGACACTTGCCTGATCAATCAGAATTGGTAAAAATGACCAGAATTGCATATCAGTTGGAGGAAAAGATTCAAGAAAGAAAGGCCATCCGGAGCTGGGAAAGTCTCCTAGGTTAGAGAAGCAGATGAAAAATACCTGCTTCAGCACAAGGCAACAAAAGGGGGAGATTGTTAGATATTAATTAGTTTGTTTGCCTTGTGTTCTTTTGTGTGTAATCTATATATCTCTAGACTAGTTTATTGTATGGGCTTGGCCCACTTTCCTTATGTATTTCCTAGTCTAGTTTAAGTATTTAGAATTGGGCCCATGTGGCTTTTTAGCCCATGTGGCTTATGTATTTATATCCTTGCAAACCTAGTTTGCAAGGTAACTCTTTGTAATTGTATTCTTTGCACTTTACGTTCAAGAAATATACAAGAGAGAATCTTCAAGTTCATGCAAAGTGTTCATACTTGTTCATACTAACTTCATCATCTTTACTTCAAGTATTCATTGTTTATTTATCTTTTTCACAACAAAGTACTTTCATTCTCCTATTTTTCGTAAAAAATACTTTTCACATGAACCACCCTATATATATATATGTTACCTTATCATTTTCATCTATGTATGCAATCCAATCACTTTGTAGGGGTTATCATTTGCACCAATGTTCTAGATTACTTATGAAGATGATTTGCATTTTCAGTGGCAAGAATCTAATGACTAGTATAGAGTTATCATCTTTGACATCTGATGTGCAAGAATTATTATTTTAAGCAATAACTAGTTTACAGTTATCATTTTCATCAATGTTTACATAACATTCATTGTGTAGGGGATATCATTTGCACCAATGATCTGAACTATTTATGAAGATGCTCACATTTTCAGTACAAAGATGCTAAAAAGGTGTAAAATTATCATTTCCATAAGTTACTAATGTTAGCTTATCATTTTCATCCATGATTTCTATGCAATACCATTGTGTTTTTTTTTACATATTATCATTTTCATCTATGTTTGCAATGCAATCACTTTGTTGGGGTTATCATTTCTGCCAATGTTCTGGATTACTTATGAAGATGATTTGCATTTTCAGTGACAAGAGTCACTGTCTAGTATAGTGTTATCATCTTGGAAATCTGATTTGTAAGAATTATCATTTTAAGCAATAACTAGTAACGGTTATCATTTTCATCAATTTTTGCATAACATTCATTGTGTGGGGGATATCATTTGCACGAATGATCTGAATTATTTATGAAGATGTTTGCATTTTAGTACAAAAGATGCTAAAAGGTGTAAAATTATCATTTCCATAGTAACTGATGTTTGCTCTTTATTTTCATCAACGATTGCTGATGCAATCCTACTGTGTGGGTTACATATTATCATTTTCATATATATTTACCCTGCAATCACTTTGTTGGGGCTATCATTTGCACCAATGTTCTGGATTACTTATGAAGATGATTTGCATTTTCAGTACAAAGATGCTAAAAAAGGTGTAACATTATCATTTCCAAAAGTAAATGATGTTAGCTTATCATTTCCAGTACAAGGATATTTGCATTTATAAAGATGATTTGCCTTTTCAGTTAGAAAAATGTAATGTCTAGTAAAGAGATATCATTTTGGATAATGTTTGATACTTGAAATTTAATTATTTGAATGTGCAAATGGGTTTAGTTTGCATTACATATGGCAACAATGTGTAAGATGTATCATTTTAAGTAATGACTAATGTACAGTTATCATTTTCAGATGCAACCGATACGTATGACGATTTTGTGAAACCAACCCAAAAGGATATGAGTCTAAATAAAAAACAAACATCATCAAAAAAGGGAAAGGAGCAAAATAGTTTCAGATATTGAAACTGATGAGAAAGAAAAGGAAGATGACAACATTGTAAAGGATGTTGGCAAAAAGGGAGTAAAGTTGAATAGGGAAATGTATTATATAACATCAAGGCAATCCCCCTACTAGTTTGTAAATCTGTGTAAAAATTTGAGTGATGAAATGAAGAATATCATAAAAGAAATGAGGTTGGATGGTATATTGAAATGCACCATAGGTTTTATACCGGGAAAACTTGCATACTAGGTAGTTCATAATTTCGATACATAAAAAATGGTAATGCAAATTGGAGGGAGAAGATGTAAGCTAGACAAAAGGGAAATACATGAAATGTTAGGGTTCCCAATGGGGCAAATTAAAGTAAAAGTAGTAAATAGAGGAAGTTCAAGGGATATAGTAAAAGTAACAACTTGGCATAGATATAATGGTGTCGGATAAGAAGCCAGGTGAAATGTTTAAGATGAATGCACTTGTCTTGATAATGACTCTAATGGCGGAGGGGATAAAATGTGGTACTGTAAACCAGAAAGTCCTCGCATGCATTACTAATGTTGAGCATATGCCACAAATGGACGGGTGCACCTATATGTGCACGAAGATGCAAAACAAAACGGAATAGGAATAACAGAAAAAGATGGTTTACCGGTCCATTACTACTGGTCGTAAGTATATAATGAATTTATATACATGAATATAAAAATAATTAAGAAATAAAAATTGATTTTCATATATAATGTAGCCTTGGTATTGTACAACGCTGAATAGAATGGAGAAAGCAAGGAATGTTACAATTCCAACGGTGAGTTACTGGACAACAAAGATGCTAAAGGAGGAAGGGAAGATGCTTATATCTGGTGCAAGAGTAAAGAAAGATACAACAAGAAAGAAGACTGGAGTGAAACATAAAGGTGATAATTAATTTAAAAACTAGTGTATATGCAAAAATTCAAACACATGCATATTGTGTAAAATTAATTAAGACTAATGTATGTGCAGATGGAAGAATGTCGAAGGTATTAGACGTTTCATCAGACCTCCGGAAACCAAGAATGACAAAAGGCTCTATCAGAAAAATGCAAAAAGATAAAAAAATGTAATATTGCTTTTTTACAAATGATTATAATAATGTATGCATATTAATCTGAATATTTCTAAGAAACATAAATATATGCAGAGAAAAACAAGACAACATAGGGAAAACAAAGCCCATCTTAACAAGATATCAACGATATATCTACTACAAAGAAAGGTAAATAAGTTTCTAAAAGTAAATTATTTTTTAAATCTAACAATATTGAATATGCATAAATGTATACAATATAGATGTAGTAGATGGAAAGAATGATGATGTGAATATCATAAACCATAAATAGTTGGATTTAGCATATGGAACAGGTAATACATACATACCAAATCAAAAAAGAAATTGGGATACAAAAAACATATATAATATTATACTCATATATGGTGTTTTATCAAAAATAATCAAAACAGGATCATCAAAAGAGCCAATATCATGTGTGGAGACTTATCTACAAAAAGAAGGAATTGTTTATAAGCTGCTAGAAGATCCAAAATAAAAAAAATAAAGAGAAAGATGACAAGGAAAATGATGATGATGATGAAATCAACCAAGGAGATCAAGATGATGATGAAGAGCAAGATAGCTAGGAAGATGAAAATGTGGGTTTTGATGAAAGGTTTAGTCCAAGGGATCATGGTGATGGTGAAATCAACCAAGGAACAGATTATCATCATGAAACAATAGCATATGAGTCGGTAGTTAACCATTATAGTGTTGGGGTAAGATACAAAATTTCTTATAATTTTGAAGAACTTAATAAAACCATTACTCACTAAAAATGTAAATTACATTATTAAAAGACACATGATTAGTCTCCATTTAATAATCAGTATGTAACCATTATCCTTTTAAACCAACTTAAATAAAACAATTACTCGGTGATATATATGTGACCCTGTTGTAACACCGTAAAATCCTAAGCCATTTTTTTAAAATACGCTGCGTAAGCTTAATCATAATATTTACATAAAACTCACAACCAGAAAAAAAGTTTACAAAATACAATCACTTGTTTGTGTTACAAAATGTAAAAGCATGGTTCGTTTCAAAACAAAATCAATATCATAGCGGGAGGTCAAGCTTTCCTTTCACAACGACTCAAAACTCACGAACGTGCAAAAACAATCAACAGTGGGGAATTAGCACAAAGCTAAGTGAGAGGAAGCTTAAAACACAAAAGCAAGGATCATCAATCGATATCAAAGCATGTAATCACATAATATAGAAGACCAGCAGTTCGGCGCAGAACCTACAACCAATGCCGGACAAAGCAAAGGTTTACCGATAGCCCACCGCCGATTGGCACAGTTAGACCCCCTCCAATACAACACATGTATGAGAGGGCCTACAACTGCTCCACCAATAGCGATCAGGTGCAGCCTAATTCCACACATAGATGACTCCTTAAACAATATTCGATATCACACCTCGAGCACGTATCTGCCAAATAGTCACACAATAGTTATTAACAATAATCAATCAAGCAACAAGCAATGAGCATAAGACTAAAAAGTCTAGCTATCATAAACACGTGCATCACATCAATCATAATCTTTACCATATGTGAGTTAACATCCACTCACCTTTTGTTCTCAAACGTTGCACTTAGATATCTAATATCACTGACCCTTGGTATTGCCTAAAAACACAGCAAGGCCGAAATTAGTTTCTGATTCATAAATATATATACCCACATATATTTATATCAACATACTCATGTTAGATCCATATAACATAAACACATATAATACACCCCAAAAGATCCAACAAAAAAAACTCCAATTCCTGAAAATTTCTAGACGCGTCGCGTCCAACAACATAACGCGTCGTGTCGGGCTTTGAGCAGCCCTCATTCGAATGTAGGCTTCGAGCGCCCCTACACTTCGAACAATAGCCCACTTTGAGCGGATCCTTCGAGTCGTAGCTCACTTCGAGCGCCTCATTTTAAACCGCCATAGGCTTCAAATTCAAAGGGCAACGCGGCGCGTTCCTTTCTTGGACGCGTTGCGTCGCCTGAATATTAGTTCAGACTTGTAACTTTTTTTCATCTTCCAGCTCCAACCAATTTCGAACCAACATAATTTTAGTAATACCCTGATTTTCAGTCCAAATTTAAACTTACAAAACTTGTTTTAAAACCATGGTTTACATAAAACCCTTTAACTAAAAGCAGAAGTATTAAAATTCTTTTACTGTATTTATACAAAATATGGTACAAAGCTTAACAACGATTTCCAACGATGTATATGACTCATAATATTTTGGTGTTACTATAGTCAATCTCACGACCATAATGAAACAAATAGGAAATCCACGATTACTAAAAGCTAACTCAAGCCAAGGCACTGCCGCAAAGCAACTACCCACCTCACAAAGGCCACTAGACAACCTGCGGATACAAAACATTGTTTACACCAATGTAGCTATAAACATAGCTAGTGAGTACAACAAAAAACGTTAGTCTTTTCAAAACCATGTCATTATCTTTAAAAATACAAGTTTGGCATTAAACATACTATAATGACATTCACATAAGCACATAAGAATGCGGGTCTGTCCATTGAGCTACAGTATCTCCACATAGTAGCTAGCCATGGTTAACATGTACCCACATGGGGGATAACCACACCTCCCTGTGAAGGTGGGGGAAGCACGAAGCAGTCCACCATACAACAGTTATCTGGAGTGAATGACCTCTTCCCCAAGTCCACTCGTGTTTCTTAGGTTCGGTGGCTCGTTAGCCCATTGAAACACACGGCCATAATGGGTACTATCATCCCCCTCCACTCTTTGTACCAATTCCTCAACCACCCGTGCATCTAGGTTCCCAATTGCCGAAGCCACATGAACCAATACACGTCACCCAATGGTTAGGAACTATCATGGTACAAAGTACTGTATCTCAAACACTGGTCCGGACCAAAACTCATACCACAAGGGTCACATAAAGCACATGCCATAAAGGCCAAGTAACTCAAGCATTTAAGCTTAACAATAAATACGTAAGTGTCACATAACTCATAGCTCTTGAGCATAAATGCTCAACAAACAATATCACATTTGGCATTACAATGCCACCATACACCCTAGGTGTAAACATAATTTTCATTAACTTAAAATCATATGTGTTATTACAAAATCATAGCTTACTCCTATGTGGAGTATCATATCCCAAGGAATTATCAAGTATAAACTCAATCATGAACATAGACCTTCTCATAAGTGGAGCATTGGTCTCATTTGTTTCCATAAAAAAAGTTCATTAATCATAGGAAAGTTACACATGTTCCACATCCTTAAATCAATAGATTTCATAAAACAATTTTCCAAACATATAAAACACATTGGTGATGACTTGTAAGCTTTAAAGAAGTTGGGTATCCGTAGGGTGTACTCACCTGATTGAAGTGATGAGGATCACTTACAATCCAAATCAAAGTGATATCACTTGAACAAGAGTCCTATGATCGCAAACATAGCGTTAACTTAGTTAAGTTAACCAAAAATTGAGGATCCTTAAGAGTATATACTCAAAACCAAGCTTAAACACTCATTTTGGGTCTTTAAGACTCCATATTAACTTCACATAACCATTAGAATCAATCCCCAATCAAATTCAAGGTCAAATGGTGTCAAAACAATGATATTTGAAGGTTGCAGAGTGTCTCGCGCCACGAGAAAATATCTGGAAAACATCAAGTTCCTGGCCAGCATGGGTCGCGCCGCGAGCCCGCGTGGACAATAATTTTCTGCTTGTTTTTAACATAAATCTGGCCAAAACTTACATTTTTCCAAATAAATCTTGTTTGAAACATACGAAAGACTCATATAACACTTCAAGACACCATAACATCAACATTTATCACCACTTTGATCAACCAAACCCTAATTTCACCATCTTTCTCCATTTTGACCCATTTACTCAATGAGTCACAAATTTCAACTATAAATAACCACAAACAACATGTAAAGCTAAAATCAAACACAATCACAAGTTAAAATTTACTTGATTATCAAACCCAACTTGTTCTTGCCCTTCTTTGCTCAAAACGCAAGACTAGATGATGCAAAAGCTTAGGAAATCACACTTTTGGAGTTCAAACCACACAATAAAAAATCCTCTCCATGATTTTTACTTCTTTCACCTTCAAGAACTTTCTAGGCACTATCTCTCTCTCTCTCTCTCTCCATGGTTTATCTCCAGCCAATTGAAGTCTTTGACTTAAATAATACTTACACACATATATTGCACTTTAGATCCTCCCATTGTTCAAGTGTTTGCACTTTCACCCCTTAAAGCTTCATCCAATTCACACATATAACCCTTAACTCATAGTATCTATAATACCAAGTATTTAAAGCTTTAGTCATTTGTACCTTGTGCATTTTTAATTATACTTCATGGCCAAATATTATTAGATAACTATAATCACTCTTGTAAATGATAAATTTTCCCAATTATCTTTAATATACCATAGTTTATTTTACCCACATATAAAACACCTTATTAACCAATAATGATGATATTTAAAATTTTGGAATATTATAATTCCTCCCTCTTTAAAAAGATTCCGTCCTTGGAATCAAATCAATCCACAAGCTTAAGTATTACCACAACTTATGCTAAGATCCTAACTAGGATCAATTAACTTAACTAACGGTATCAACCCTTTGATAATCTCTTAATCTTTATTTCTACAAGAGAAATCATTACTCTTATCTAGACTCAAGCTTTTAATCATCGATTAAGGTACTTAACCAATGATATAACCCTTTATACAACTTTTCTTAATCAAAAACTCAAAATCAATTCTTTTAACTAAACCCTTAAGAATAGCCTAGTAACCCACCATTAGAGGGTTCATAATTAATTGTCAATTGTACTTTCAACAGTTTCATATCCATAACCAAAATTTGATGACTCTTTAGTCATCCAACCCCATGACTAGCCATTGTCCTTACTAATTAGTGAACTATCATTCACTTTCAATTCTAAAATACCACAATAACTCATAAGGGTTCTTTGCAACATATCTCACTTCCAATTATTTCTTGTCGAATCTAACTCATCAAGTGGATAATTGCATCACTTCTCCAATATCTCAATAGGAAGTATTTCAATTTCTCAAACAGTAAGGCAATTGCAAGAAAACTTGAGCAAACAACCCACACATGAACATAAATGTTCCTTATAAATATTTCTCCAATATTTGGAGTAACACAAAAGTATATTTGTCCAAAGATGAAAATCATGTTTCCATGCCTTGACACAATCATAACAATGAAAAACTTGCCCACATGGCTGGGAAAGTAAACTCATAAATGTCACAAAATGAAATCATTCTTTTAACAATTGGTCAACAAAGACATAAATCATATCATCTCTCAAGGTTCTTAACAACCTTGACACTTCACATAACTTAATTGTTCCAAGGATCATATCTTAATTCATTGGCTATACTTGCCACTAACAATCAATAGCTAATGCACGAGTTTAAATCTCTACACAAAAATAACACAATACCAAAGAAAGGTTCACTAGAACCAGTATACATTAAACATGAATAACTCATAATTCATATCAAACCTTAAAGCTCAAATCGGCCCATCAGCCATAGCTGACACGATTATCGTCCTTAACATGATCGTATTTGCAAGCACAAACTTTTCTTAGAGATCTTTATACCGCAAGGCCTCTCGTCGTGTACCTCTAAGTCGCCTCATTAAGTCCACAATAACTTTTGGTCTAAAAGACCTACAATAGAACTATTAGGACTATAACCTTGTGATTCCAAACTAAGGTCACAACCTTTGCCATGCCTGGATAAAACATATCTCAAGGTCAAAGCTCTCGACCAACTCAAGCTACCGGCATCACTGTATGCTTCCCTATGGTCGAATACCCAGTCATCTCTTGGGGTCTAAAGGAACCTAACTATGTCTAACAAAATATAAGCTAATTGCTTTGACACAAGGACATCTACCGTCAAGATAGAAGAGTCTTAACTCTATCTCATTGTCTGAGAACATGTCTCAATCATACATAGGAGCTTCATTTTCAAAATCAACTCCTCTGATCTCTAAAATCTACTTTAGGTAGCAACCTCATAAACAGAACGAATCACTCCTTTCGTTATCAAACCACATGTTACATTATGGTAACAAATCAAAACTAATTGAACTCAAATAGTCACATTTGCTCATGATACCAATAACCATTAGGTTGTAGAGGTTATTCATCTCAGAGGAAGGTTTATAGGCTTCTGATTACAATGTCACCCGTAATCTTTATGATCTAAATATACTTTACCTTCATATACCATCTTGATCATTGAGTAGACCATAATTAGATATAGCCGTTCAGAAATTCTTTCAACTTTACCCAAAATGGCCCACTTACTCAACTTATCAAGTTCTTAATCATTAATACTTATCCCAGTTTTAATGAACTTACAAGAAACTTACTCTACAACAAATTCACTTCTTAATCTTCACTGATACATAAGATCACATCAAATCGTAAATCAAAATTTTCATATCCAAAAGAGTAACTTTAAAATGGGTCCATCCTCATAAGAGGTTCAACATACTATCAAATATCTTTCTCTTACGCACCCCTCCAAGTCATTAAGGAAAGAGACTTGGTTATCAGATTTTTTAAGTGAACACATCACTAATCATAACACCATATTCTTAATTTCAAAAAAAAGTCTCAAGCACTAGAAAGTTTTAAACTCAAAGATTATACAACAACTCAATCACAAAGATTACTTAAGATCTAACCTTACTTAACATTTCATTACATTATCTTCAATCACCAAAACACAATTGGAATCCACCGACTGATTGTATACCTCTTATCTCTTCTAAGCACCTAAAGGAGTGCTAAGAGTGGTTTATAACTAACAACTAAAAACTTGAGAACTTATATGACTGAAGGACTTTAACTCAAACTTAAGCTTTCTATTTCACATCTCAACAAGAAACTCATTAAATCGTATGATCCATAAATGCTTTCAATAAGAAATTCAACTTATTTGAACTAGGCCACACCATTTCAATGGTGACACGATGTCTATTCTTCTATCGAAGAAGATACAATTCAAAAGAAGATTCTTATTTCTTTCGAAGAAACACAAAAACACTGTTTCACTTATAACATAACTTATCAAAGTAAGTCTGCCATACATAGAACAATAACTTTAGTTCCAATTACAACTTAACCAATAATCTCAGTAAGGTTCATACTTAGATAAAGGGTCAATTCTCAAGTCAAAACACATAAGATGACACCAATAGATAACTTTATCAATAATAACATTAGTGATCCAAAATCCATAACCGCAGTTGCATATAGGGTTCATTCTATTGACTAAATCATCTTTTATATTACTTCACATAAGGTGTCTCCCTCCTTGAACCAAGGATAAATGACACATTTCTGATCCAACTCCATTCTATGAAATTCATCACTTCTCCACCTTATTAACTAAGGTAAACTAAACAAGGCTTTAATATCATAATCTCATGTTTCTATTTGCGAAACTTATCTTAATAAGAGTTAGTTTCTCATTTTAGTGCTCGAAGCATCTTGTACAATATCAAGGAAATCTTTCCTTCTAAACTATTACATCATTACAAAGGAGTCCATCAAGGACTTTAACAATAATAAATGTCTTAGCATACAAGCTTAAACAACTTTCTTCCATTATCCAAGGTTCAATTTGAACCAGGACCACTGTACTTAGTACTCAACAGTACAATTCATTTCTAAACCACTACCCAAGGTAGACTATTACATTAGGCTTAACACATTTCTGAAGTCAAACTTGGTAATATATGGCTAGCAACACACTTGAGTTACCTAACACTCAGGCAACTCCCATCCTAACCCAAGTTACACAACAGTTATAAACAATAATCAATCAAGCAATAAGCAATGAGCATCAGACTAAACAGTATAGCTATCACAAACACATGCATCACATCAATCATATCAATCATAATCTTTACTATTCGTGAGTTAACATCCACTCACCACTTGTTCTTAAATGTTGCACTCAGATATCTAATATCACCGAGCCTTGGTATTGCTTGAAAACACAGCAACACCAAAAGTAGTTTCTGATTCATAAATATATATACCACATATATTTATATCAAAATACTGATGTTAGATCTATAACATAAACACATATAATACACTCCAAAAGATCCAACAAACAAAACTCCAATTCCTGAAATTGCTGGACACGTTGCGTCCAACAACATGATGCGTCGTGTCGGGCTTCGAGCAACCTTCCTTCGAACGGAGGCTTCGAGCGCCCCTACACTTCAAACCATAGCCTATTTCTAGCGGATCCTTTGAGCCGTAGCTCACTTTGAGCAGACCCTTCGAGCCGTAGCTTACTTCAAGCGCCTCATTTTAAACCGCCATAGGCTTCAAATTCGAAGGGCAACGTGGCGCGTTCCTTTCTTGGACGCGTCACGTCACGTGAATATCAGTTCAGACATGCAACTTTTCTTCATCTTCTAGCTCCAACCAATTTCGAACTAACATAAATTTAAAGCTGGAAATTAATTTGTAACATATCTAAACACATAAAACATCAAATAACATGTATACATGTATCAAAAACACATCAAATCCATGTTTAACATCAAAATAATCAAAACCCACTTGGTAAGTTTGAGTTCAAGCTCCATTAATGGTGATTAATACTTAAGCCCATAAAACACAACAAGAAAGCATATCAAGATGATCATAAACATGCTGGAACTGAAATCTAACCTTTAACTTGAATTATAAAGCACCAAATCTTCAAATCCAAAATCTCAAGTTACTAGTTCAAAGCTTTCTTCTCCAAGAAGCAAGTAAACACCTATACACACCTTTCAAATTTGTTTCAAATGAGCAGGTGAAAATCAAAACCCTCTCCAATATACATATACACATACTTTCTCATATCTCCGAGCATGAGGTGTTATATACATCAATATCCATTTACACATATATACATACATAGATATATACTTCATGCATACATACACATACTTAATTAATTAACTTCTTTAACCAATTAACTCAATTATCATGAATACTAACTATTCAATATTATCACATAATTATATTATTAAAATAAACACATAATCACATACCACCAAACCGCTAACGACTAACTTGGGTTTGCGGGTCTTACACTTGTTTAGACTAAAAATGCACATATTATTGGTTATCATATTAAACTATGATTAACACAACATTTACAATACAAATTCATATAAAATGTTACAATGTGGGGGAAAGAATAAAAATTGTGTTTACAATAACCATTACATTTGTTTAGCACTTTAATTAAATAACCAGCAATGTATAAAATGTAAATTTTGTTTAAAAATGCATACATGATTTAGTTTGCATTTACAATAACCATGTGAATTAATTACAAATGCAGGAATTTTTTACCGAGATAAATAAATTGTACAAATTGTTCATTAGCACAAAAGATGAGCTTGTTGAGGTGATATGTAAGGCACAATATGAGTATCCTAATGAGAAAGAAATTCACAATCTATTGCACCAAATCAAGAACAATGTAGTAGGTGGTCTGAATCTCATTGATTTCAATTATGTTCATAAAAATGAGGAAATAGAAGCCATGATAGAAGTGCTAAAGGAGAGTGTTATTAATGAAATTTCAGAAACGATGATGCAAATTATAGAGAAAGAAGAAGAAAGTAAAGGGGATGCAAAAACAGTGATGGTGACTGAAACTTCTTACAATACAACAAACACAATGATTACCAATACATATGCAACAACACCATCAGCTACACAAATACCGGAGATCACACAATGTCTAGAGATGATTGACAAAATAGTTGAGTTGCATATTAGGAAGAGGAAAGAAGGAAAAGAGCCAACAAGCAAAAAAATCTAATATGAAGAAAGTCCGGGCAAGAGAAGAAAGTTGTGTAACTTTCCGTCATTCAGCCTTGGAATGACACAAACACAAAGAGATATGGCAGGTTACAAGAGTAATGATAATGTGGATGTTCAAAATATTACAGGTGGAATGTGCAATGTAATCAAGGTAATGAATTACCTGCAAAACAAGAAACAAAATGATATAACAGCAACTGAGGAAACAAAAAAACAGTCCACCGCTGGTAAGGTTTAGGGCACTGAAAATGTGCCGGTTAAAAGGAAAGAAACGACAACACAAACAATTGAAGATGTATTGAAGAAATTGGATAAAAAGCAAAAAAGAAAAAATATCAATGTCAAAGATGTCAATGTCAATGTCAGTGTCAAAAAACGACAACACAAACAATTGTGCTTGAGTGTTAAGAGATTGTTAGAGAGGAACAACAAAGACAACAAGAAGATGTAAATGTCAAAGATGATAGAAAGAGAAAAAGAAAAATAAAGCCAGAAGTTGCATTGTTGTCACCTTACAAAAACAGAGAAGTAAATATAAATGCAAAAACCAGTGACACAGAGCTTGACATAACAAGTTGGCTATTTTCAGGGATGGGTGATGTATTGTATGCAAATAAATTATTTATTTAAATATTATAATAAAGAAAAATATCACTACTTGACTGTTTTGCAGAGATACAATATTTCAAAAAGCACGAGGTGTTGCATTACCAAAGGCATTAGCAGAAAGTTTGATTCTAGAATCACATATGCATGCCTCAATATTAGATGCATGGTTAGCTGTCCTAAACCACGAGGAGAATTTCAAGGACACAACCTCGCCAAAACGATTATTCTACTTCGTCACTCAGAAGGTACGTCAATCGTCACTCAGAAAATGCAAAAAACATGATAAAATGCTAGGTTACATTATTTTGTGCATTTATCATTCATTTTGACCTATAAAGTGTAAATGTATGAAAAATCAGCCCAAATTTCAACAAGACAAGAAGAATCAAACACCAAAAAGTAAAGAAGAAGAATAGAAAGAAAAAGAAGAGGAGATTAAGATAATATTTACGGTGTTTGAAAATATGATGGAAAAAAGCTTGTCAACAAGCTCATATAAACTTCATGAAGTGGATATGGTAATTGAAAATGCATGTTGTAAAATCAAACAATTACTTAATATGTAAAATATTAATGGTTGAAGTTTTACATGTATTTTTTCCAATAATCCATTTCTTTCTGTTCGTATTTGAGCTAAAGAAAGAAAATGTCCACATAATTGACAATATTGCAAGGCCACAAAACAACATTTAGATATAATGATTTCTATTATGTGATGGTAAGAATTATTTAAATATTAAAAATCGAGAATTCTTAATTATCATATAGATTTATTGAAATTTTAAAAATTTAATTTGTCATACAGAAAAGTGACATGGAAATGTACACAACAAAAAAAAAGGTTCAATGCAATTTGAGGCTGTTAAAAAAAGACCCAAACTAGTGAATGTGCACAGATTGTGGAGTATTCATTATGAGGCACATGGAAAGTTTCAAAGGTGTGACTACTTCTTGGAAAGCAAGGTTTAGGAGCTCGCTCTAAGGTTGAGGGAAAAATATGTAGCGAAAATTATGCTATGTGATGTAAATGCTAAAAAGGAGATAGTTCTTAAGGAGATGGAAGTATACCAACAGCTAGATCCAGAACCTATTACATGAAGATGCAAATTAAAGGATCAAGAACCGTATTGAAATGCTGGGTTAGCATTGTTTTGAAGTTAACACAACGTTTGTAACAATTTTGTTAGTTTTTGGATTTAGAACACCTATCAACCGTACAATGTGCATAAATAGTTGAAAATGCAAATATTTTGGTAGTTTTTGGATTTAGGACATGTAACCGGTACAATGTTTTTCTTTGTTACAAATATGAACTTGGTTACTCAAAATGCAAGTAAATTTAATTTTTCAATTTCAAAATGCTGTAAAACAGTGTTCAAATATAAAATTAAACACAAACACAGTAAAATAGAAAATGCGAATAAATTAGCAACACCGTAATAAAACCCTCATAATAACATCTAACAAGGTTCTATAATTTTGTTGAATATGCAAAAATCTTTATAGTATTTTAAAAAACACAATGTCTAAAGAAACACAACTTATCAAATATACTAAGCCTCACCAATAAAGACAAAATGCAAATAAGAACAACCGAAAGATGATGGTTAAAATACAAAAAAATTAATAGACTTAACAAATGTGAAAACTGCATGAATTTAAAAATCCTTAATTACAGTAAAACTACAAAATTGATTACATAACACATATTACATCAGAACCAAAAAACATAACGGAACTAAAAAGATTCAAAATAAAAAACCTATTCTAACAATTTCTCAAGACTATAATAATAAGCAATTTTGATCCTCAATAGATTTCGAAATCTTGTCACGTAATTCTTTAGCAGCAACAAGCATAGCCTTCTAATGTTCAATTTATGAAGAAAAAATACGCGTGTGGTCCTTCTCTTTAAAAGATTCTAAATGATCAATCTTCGACTGGATTTCTGATAGCATTTTCTTGGTATCCCTTAGCCTCGCCTTGTCGACCATGCTTATCCACCTCTTTCCTCAAATATGAAATATCACTGTATCGTTTCTTGTTCTTGCTCTCTAATCGAGAATGAAAATCAGGAATATCCATTGATTTCTATAGTGAAACAGGGAATGAATAAACGTAAATTTTTTGATGTTGATTCCTCCTCCATACACTGTCCTATATAAAGACATATGTAAGTGGCAAGAACGGAAGGAAAACAAGCCACCAAAAAAGGAAAAATTATTCAAAATGAAAAAAACGGCGGCAAAAAGGTAAATAAAAAAATTAATATTACATATTAAACTGACGTCTGACATACACTAACATTAATTTCACTGGAAATGCAAACGATAAAAAAAATCAAATCAACATCATACACATTGTTGTCACGTGAAATGCAAACTAATGCCCTTTGCATTTCAATTAATAATGTTTTTGCATTTTACACCGAGAATGAATATCATCTTTATAAGTAATGTTTTTTGCAATTTGCATAAGGTGATATTTTGCATTTAAAAATTGATTAAAATGATAAGCCAAAATTGTGTTTGCAATGAAAACATTAATAGAAGTTATAACTTGGTTATTACTGAAAATGCACATCATTTTAAACTTCATTAAAGTGACAATTATATTAAGTTATAAACCCTACACGGAGTTTGCATTTTGAAAAATTTGATGAAAAAAACATAAATACAAGTGCAAAAAAATATCGTTAACAATATTAAAACACAAATAAATACACATAAATGTAGAAACGTATCATTGTATCACGAACAAAACAAATGTGACTAAAAAACCCCAAAATATAAATCTAAACATATTATTCAGAAGGACTAACACCCGGATCACCTTGTTAAGCATTCTTGCGTTGATCTGCTTTAATTTTTTCAGGGAAATTCAAATATTATGAGGATCATAATGTTAGTCCAAATATGTTAGTAGGCCTTGTGTTCTTTTGTATTAAATATATCTATATTGTTACTAGACTAGTAAAGTGTATTGGGCTTGGACCACATTAGTAATATTAGCTAGTTTAGTGATGTAAGCCCATGAGGCTTTAGGCCCAAGTGGCATTCTCTTTATATACCTTGCACACTAGGTTTGCAAGGTAACCTTTGCATTTTGTAAGTCATCAGCTTGTAACTCATGTTGAGAGCAATATCAATATATCTTCAAGCTTAAGCAAAGAGTTCATACTTGTGTTCATAACTAGTTCGTCCTATTTCTTACAAGTATAATATAGTTTGCTCATCTCTATCACATCTTTGGACTTTCACATAACTACCACAATAACTGCATTTTCAGCCCTTCTTTTCTTGTTTAGAAGTAGCTCTCTCACGTGCGATAGTAATTCTCTTCCTAGTCCCACCACCTTTATTACAAATACCAGATGGGTTGTGAACATCAATATTTTTCACGATGCTCAACACCCAAGATTTCACTTATAAAATCTTTATTCAACATCTGCTCAACACATGATTTGGACAACTTCTCTTGGGCTTCCAAAAACTTAACTAATTTCTACTTGTTACCTATTACCTTGTCCAACGCTGTTTCAACATGATAATATACATGGCGAATTAGTTCTCTTAAACCAACGTCTTGAAGTACATCAAAATTCCGGATTTAGGAACTATAAAAAATCTTAGGAGGAACCACGTTCTTCATCCATCTTTTATAAATATATTTGCGAGGAAATTGATTCAACTTGAATAAACAAAGAGCATAGAAAATATGCGTGCAAATTCATATCTTTTACATGAACAAGAAACATATTCTCTTCACAAAAAGAAATGAAGATAACCTAAATAATAAAACATGGATTACCATATAAAAATAAACAAATGAAAATCCAATGATTTCAACAGCAAAAAATAATAATAGTAATAAAACAATATCACTATGGATGTGAAAGAATTCATCAAATTCTTTTGGTTCCCTGTCTCTATTTATTGAGTAATCAATATTAGTGACCACAACACTTGTGTCAACAATCTTAAAAATCTTTTACATTTCAAACTCCGAAAAAGATAGAGACATACACTTTTTAATAGCATATCCAATCTCGCTAGAAATATCACTAAAAACTACTCCAGTAAAAATACTACACGCATCCTCCTCCAAAGGTCAATCATGTCTAAAATTAGGCGTAGTATATGAACTCTCATGATCATTTTTCAACTAGATAAACCTTTGCCCGTACATTTCAGTATCAAAATGAGTTAAAAACTCAACAAGCGTATTACTTGAACACATCAACTAGTTAAACATATAATTTTCTGATTCGGATCTTGACGAAGTCCGCATCAAACCAGACAACTCCCAATCACGAAATCACGAAAATATGCAGGAATCCAAAACTTTCTTAAATCAAAAATTAAGAAATAAATAATAAAAATATTTATTGTTTATGAATGATGAATCAAGTAAGACCCTAGTTAAGTGTTTAAGGGATTAAATATTTAAAGCTTACTAATTAAAGGCTATTAATCAATAAAGGGTTTGAGGTAATTTTTAATTACTAAATTGAGGATTTTAAAGGAATTAATCGGTTTATATATAATCTTAGGTAAAAAAATATAATATCAAATAGAGTATTATAATCAAAACTATTAGATATTTATATCTATATATACTACTATATAAATCATTTAAAATTCTTTCTTCTTTTAACTTTAAGAGTTCTTAAAATTCAATTAAGATAAAATCTTAACCATTCATTCTATCAAAATTAATCTCATCCACTCAATCTTTAACCATTTTACTCTCTCTCTCTCTCATAATTTACTTTAACGTTTTATTTATTTAAAATACACTCTCACACAAACACAATAATCAACGTATATCAATATGATTTCTAAAATCTTATTAACTTCTCTCTCATTATTTCATAAATATAAATCTTTTTATTTTAAAGTATTTTAGAATTTATTTTTAAAATTAATAAAATAGTTCATGCAAATAAAAGAAAAATGGACATGTTAACGAAGAAAAGTTTTTCGTGACATTAAATTGTGTGAATAACTTTGCCGCCTAAGCATTGCGCGGGTACAATGTTTGTTTATTAACGTTGTGTTCACGAGACACGGTAAGGAAAGAAAAGAAAAGAAAATTAACGAGAGAAAAGAAAGGATAATGATTATGAATTTTCATGTTCTCGAGTTGGAAATAAAAGAAATGAAATTAGGGAGAAAAGACATAAATTTCTGTTTCCGAATTAGAGAGGAAGGAAAGAAAAAGAGTCATTTTAAAGTAATACCCTTATTTTTTAAAATTATTTATTATAATTAAAGGTAATTTAGTCACTTACAAAAAATCATAAAGATTTTCTTTTCTTTTCCTTCCAAATCCTCCCACTTTTGAGAGGAAAGTTTAGAAGCAAAAGTTAACCTTCCAACTCCTCCCACTTTTGAGAGGAATTTTTTTTATTTTAATCACTTCTTTTCTCTTTAAGTTAAACTTCGGGAACACAGTGTAAAACACATATATCCAAAATTAGGTTATAAAAAAGATTTAGCTAGCCCCATCACTCCCCGTCTCTCTCTTGCTTCGGCCGAGAAACACACACATACAACCTTGGTGTCTTATTTGAATTTTCTTAACATACATACACATACATCGATTTTAAGTTTCAAGGATTGAAGGTTGGGTGATTTCATTGTGTGGTATATGAGCACCGTTCAAGAAGGTGTAGTGGTGTAAATCCCTCTAGCATTCCAAGATCAAGACTAACTTTAAACGGCTATGCTTTTCTATCCCGTCTTGGTCTTTTGTTTACTATTTACTTAATTAGTTTTGTTGTCGTTGTGCATGATTAGTAAGTTTAGTTTAACCCTAAAAACCTTATCATAATCATAGTTATATTTTCAGTAAAAAGTAGTTTTAGATTTCTTGTATCCCAATGAAAATAGCTTTAAGGGTCAAGTTTTACTTTTTTGATTTTGGTAAATGTAAGTTGTTTACTTTTTAGTTTAAAGCTTTATAAAATCAAGATTCATGATCTATTGATCCTTGGCTGCTTAGATTTGTTTTAGTAATTTTGTTTGTGTTTGTAGGACCAATAGTAACCCCCTACAAAACTGAGTGGGCTTCAACCCACGTTGGGCACCATGACAGTAGGGATTCAGCCCGAGTCAAAGGCTTTGGCGGTTAAGGCCTCGGCCCGATTCGTTGGCCTGATGGCTAGGGCTTTCGCTTGATTTTTTGCTTCACTGGCTTCTGCCCGAGTCAAGGTTATGGTGATTAGGGCTTCGGCCCGTGTCAAGGTCTCGGTGGTTAAGGCCTTGGCCCAAGTTGATGACCTGTATGATTGTGCTTTTGTGATGAAGGCTTTTTTAACCCTAGTGAACTCACAATATCAGTAGTACAAAAATGGACAACGGTCACGCTTATAAATCATGACTAAGGGTTTTAGTGATGTTTTATTTTCCACATAGTGACCTATACTCACTATCACTTTTGATACAGTATGACTATTGTTAGAACTTGATTGCGTTCATTAATATCATTATGTTTGTTAAATAACTTCTAGCTTGGTTATTCTAGAAGTTCTAGGCTTATAATATAAATATAAGTTTAGAGACCTAATTGTACTTTCGTTTCAAGATTTAAGCGATTACGTAGCTTATTGGTCCTTACTTTCAATCTTTATATCTAGTCAGTTGCTTACTAAGCCATCTAAGAGAAAAATAGAAAAAATTACACAACTATGAAATTCTCATGTCCAATAGATACACGCAACCAGCAAATCAAACATACACAAGTAAAAAGCTAAAAGCTTTAAGTGGTCTTTCACTAAAAGCCAACAAATATTCAACAATCCAACAATTAATCCATAAGATAAATCAAATCTAGTATATGGTTCAAATCATCAAAGTGAATATAAGAGACCTAACAAAAATGTAAATTTCAAACTATTATAGACTGGCGGTAGCAAGTTGAATAACCTCCTCTTTTCGATTATTGAACATAAGTTGCTCCCCTTTTCTCCCCTAAGCTCAAGACCGCATGATGGCAGTGTTGGTTCTATGTGCACAAGACACAAATTAATACGATATTACTGATAATAAATAAACTCATAGGGTCACACATTTACAATCAATGGACACCAATTACATATTTGAATATGATGTAAATATGTTTCTAACTCATTATATATATATAAGTATATATGCATTGTTGCATATTATTTTTTATGTGAAATAATAATATCACTCTTATATATTGATATAAGGTAATGCATATCAAATACATAAATATAAACATATGATTTTATATATATGTATGAATATATATATATGTATAAATATATATATGTTACAAGTAAATTGTTACTAGTAACAATTATATAAATGTATGTATCTCCTTGTTACAAGTAAAGAGTTACTAGTAACAATCAAGTATGTATATAAAATACATGTAGATGTATTTTATACTTAGTATGACATATCTAGTATACTCTTTTATATAAATTAAAAGAAAACTAGAAATTCACACATTAATCCTTCAAAGGGGCCATGTATTGCTTCTTGATTGGAATTGACCAAGGCATGGACATGTACACCAAGTGAAGAAGCAAAGGAAAGAGGGGCCCTCCCCCCCTCACCATTTTCGGCCGAAAATGGCCTTGGGGAGGGGCCTCCCTCTTGGCTTTTGTTTATTGGTGTTTTTAAGTCTCCATGCATGGTTTTGTGTTACTAGTTCATGCTACCACCTTTCCTTGTGTTCTTAGAAAAGTTCTAAGTGTTTTCATACTTGAAAACATCCTTACTTTGTAGTATTGGTGTTCTTCAAGTGAGCAAAGTGTGATACTAGAATACATACTCATATACATACATAGTAAGTTCAAGAAGAAGAACAAGAGGTTGTTGCTTGCTTGCTTGAATTTTAAGGGTTCGAGAGACTAGCATCTTGGAGGTGTTGGACTCATTGATTTGTGGATACCTTGGAGGAAGTCTCTACTTGGCTTCTCATTGATCAACCACTTCACCAACGGTTTTATCACGCTACAAAGGTTGTAGTTCTAAACACCCTATGGTTGTTTTGTTTCTTAAGGCTTGTATATGGATCATTGGTGGGGAGTTTTAAAAAGTTTAAAATTGTTGTTCATGCTTCCATTGCTAAAATATATTTTGAAAAACCGAACAAACCCCAACAGGCAGCTACAATATGATTCTCTCTGGTCGCATGAAACTCAATTAATTCTAGGGTAAATTACCGAGAAAGGTAACCTAAATATCAGAATTTACCAATAAAGGTAACGTCCAATTTTTTTGACCGAGAAAGGATTATAAATTTCAATTTGTAACAAAAAAAGGTTATAATTAGGGATGGCCATGGTCACCCGATCCGATGATCATCCACCCGATCCGATCCATCTATGATGGATATGGATGAAGTTAAATGGATGAATTTCGGATATGGAGTGGATATGGATGTTATTGGATCGGATATAGATAACGATTTTTCATTTATGGATGAATCCATTAACCCGAATTAAATTTGATATAATTATAATTTTATATAAGTAACTATAATTTCATATATGTATTTTAATTTTAAAACTTATATATAAATATATTAATAAAAATATATATAATTATGTAGGCTAAATTCACTCTCTTCTATAATATTTTTGTATAGTTGTACCAATTATATGCATGTAAGTGTTAAAGTGAAAGAATTTATAATTACTATCTTTTTTTTGGAAGAAAATATGTTATTTATATCAATAAAGATCATTAATTATATATAAAAGTATGGTATTTTCTTTGGGGCAAAGTTCTTTTGACATCCAATGGATATCCATTTACCCGTTTAATCCGATGGATATGGATACGGACGGACGAAATTGTTTTAAATGGATATGGATGATGAAAAATTAAATGGATATGGATGTGGATATGGCGTCACCCGATCCATATCCGATCCATTGCCATCCCTAGGTATAATGCGTGAAATTTATACCTTTTTATGTTACAAATTGAAATTTATAATCCTTTTTTGTTAGGTCTAATAGGTCATTATACTCTTTTTTATTACAAATTGAATTTATAATTCTTTCTCGATCAATAAAATTAGACATTATCTTTATTAACAATTTTTAATATTTAGATTACTTTTCTCGACAATTTCTCTTAATTTTATGCTTGCATTTAGTTAAATCAGTCCACAAAAACACCAGCCGACTTTGTTTATATGTTGGGCTTCTCTCTTTTTCGGCCCATCAAAGTCTCAAGGATTTTTAACAGGACAACAACATTGTAAATATAAATACAAAAATGGCTTTTAGCCTCTCAATTAAAACCCGGTTGTAGTAAAAAAAAATCCAAAAACACGGGAGTAAAAGGTGTGTTGGTGAGTGGAAATTAGTGTTGTGGGATTTATCTGGTTTTAAAGTTTCAAATCTTTTAACCCCTTTGCTTAATAAAAACCGAGATTAAAAAGGAGTGTTAAAGACATTAGGGAGTGCTGACATAGTGACATTAATAATGCGGGATTCAGCATAATACCGAAAGTTTTGAACTTTTACCCCGGTTTCTTTAGTAAAAAACGGGGACTAATAAGGAGCAATTAATGCCCGACGGGTGGCTCAACTACCCCAAACATTTAACCCTGATTGTTTAACAAAAATCAGGGGTGAAATTGTCTATATATGGCTCATTTAGTCCTTTTGTTCATCTTCTTCCTACTTTCCCTTCTTTCACATTAAATAAATCTATTTACCACCATTAATAACCATCCCAAAAATTTTAAATTTCTCTCTAAATTTTAAGTTTTATCTATTATTTCTTTTCAAAGTCTACATCTATTGTCCATTTGATTAAATATTTATTGGTAATATATATAATATAAGCTTTTATTGTTTTTTTGGATGGTTCATTCATTTTGATAATTTTTGTTGTTTGTCTTATATTGTAGGTATATTTATGAGGAATCTAATTGGATTACATTGCTTGTTTACGTTGAAAATACTAAGGTATGTTTATCTAATTCCAATTGTCTTAATTTTTATAATCATATTTATGTAGTTTATACAAATACACACACACAAATATATATAATAGCATTATCTTACTATGAGTTGTCAATTGTTGGACAAACATAGAATTTGACATAACCTTTAGTATGCATACTTGTCAGTAATTAATTTAATAGAGGTTAACATCAGATTGTTAATATTTTGTCTCATTTAGGATGTAGATGCGTACTAGCAGATTTTGTATTTAAAAAGATCAGTACATTTCCCTTTGGCCTTTACTCCTACAAGTTTGTATTTTTATAAACAAACTTAGGGAGTTAGAGGAAATGATGCTGATTTTTTTCTTAAATACTTAATCTGTTAGTATATCATTAATAACGGTTTATCAGGATGCAATTTATATTTGAGTAATAAATAATATTATCAAAATACCCTAATTAATGAGTCGTTAATAGTTATTATTGCGAGAACTGCATGATCCAATCTTAGACCTTGATTTAAATAAGAAAAAATTATAAAAACATGCAATTATCTTTCCCTTTTCTTCTAACTTATGCAACTTTTTAAAAACTTTTTCTAATCATGTCATTCAACCATGCATTTTCATTCGATCAATTAATGCAGTGAGTGATCTATTACTTGTTAAATTTGTTCTTTTTTCAGTTTTCCATTTTCTAAGTACTCTTTTCAATTTACGTAATATTCTTTTCAACTTTTTTCAATTTATGTAACATTTGATTTTCTCAACTTAATAATTTTATTATTATTAGTATTAATATAATAATAATAATAAATAATTTTGGTAATTTTCATCTTGTAGTTATTTAAAATTTCCCAGCTACGACAAAAATTATTTTTGAAGGCAAAAAATATACTGAACACAAATCATATAAGTCATGGACCAAACAAATGTTTCATACATCAATTTGCTATATTTAGACCATGTAAGTCCTTTTAACATATAATCTCTTATGAATAGGAAAAAAAACGCAAATTATTTATTATTTTACCTTCGTCAAGATTAGTATTTTTCGTTTGTAATGTAAGATTAAGAAAAGATTATATTCTGCTATATTATGAAACATGTTATTTCACTTGGATTATTACCTTTTTATTTATATTGTTCTTGAATAATATAACGTCTAATCTTTATAAAAATAACAACAGTCATATTAAAAGTTAAAAATTATTATAATAATAATAATAGTTGTAACTAATAATATTATTATATCAATACTAATAATAATATTATTATTAAAACCACAAATATTACTCCTATACAAAAAGTTGAAAATTTGTACACAAATTTAAAAGTTTACTTACAAAAAAATCAAATGCTATACAAATTGAAAAAATTGAAAAGAATATTACACAAATTAAAAGAATTACTTGCAAAATTGAAGAAGTTACCCGTTTAGTAGTTCATGTTACATTAATTGAATGAAAATTATAATTTAATTACCTAATTAGAAAAAATTAAAAATATTGCATAAATTGAAATAAAGGCAAAGATAGTTGATGTTTTTATAATATTCCCTTTTATTTGTCATGATTTTGCCACAAGAGCTATTTACTCATATAAATACTTTAGACATTTGACACATGTTGACCCCTTCAACGTTATGGTAAACCAAGTCAATAAATAAAATAAAAAATATATAATAATTGACAATTATAACCGTGTAAGTCTTAAACGTAGATAAACTCACCTATGAATTTAGAACACCCCCAAATATAATCATAAAATAATAAACTTAAATTTGGGTATTTGATTTAATGTGTAAATGATATATGATTGATAAAACACAAAGTTGATATAGTCATTTCCATCCATTGGGCATTTGAAACTATTATCAAACAGGTATTTTCATTCAAAACAACTATATAGAGTCTTACTTGATAAATAATGGTCAAACAAGGTATGACGTGGTCAATGTTGGTCATCTAAGGTCTTATTTGATAAATAATGGTCAAATAAGGTGTTACTTGGTCAACATGATCATCTAAGGTCTTACTTGATAAGGTGTTACGCGGTCAACATTGGTCGGTTCAAAGTTTTACTTAATAAATAATGGTCAAACAAGGTGTTACTTGGTCAACAATGTCTTCTATGGCCGGCCTTGATAAACAGTGCTCAAACAAAGTGATATTTGGTCAACATTGGTCCTCTTAGGTCTTGATAAAAAATCAATCACGGGTTGCTCAATATTAGTCAAATAAGGTCTTACTTAGTCACCATTGGTCAAATAACTTTATTGAGAACAAGCTTGAATAATACTTGAGCTGAATGGATACCAAATTAATCAAATCATCACAACTTAAAATAATGATGCAGATTGACAAAATCTTGGCACTTAATAAGCCACCTTTAAGCTGGAAAACCAAAAAAGATGCAGTGCAAGAAAAAAACATACTAAAATCTTTACAATGTCTATGTCAATTAAGAAATGATTAGCCAAGTCAAAAAGGCTCATCACCACAAAGAAGTGCCATGATTACCAATTTGCGAGAGGTAGAACAAGAAGGAACATAAGATTGCTTATGAGATATACAAAGCTTGTGATATGTCAATATTTGCATTTGTTGCACATGAACCCTATGTAAATAGAGGGCCGGAGGAAGAAGTACGGCCTTAGAGAAGTAGCTAGCTAGATGTCGCATCTGAAGGTGTAACATTGATTCGCTCCTTTGTCTTACTTGGGATTGTGTAGTCTTTAAGTTAGAGGATTGAATTGCACTAAATCCATTCTCTAGATTTAGTATGTCAAATTCTCTATTGCTTTCTATGTCTATTAATTCAACTATAGAAAATGGTTTAAAAGGAAGCAATGAAGGGGAGAAACCCTTCAAACTCGGTTATAGTTTTGAATTCACTCCTAGTTTCCAATTGGGAGCAAATATTGTAGATTGGGTGTTTTTGATACAATTGTTCACAACAAATAATAACATAGGTACAATAAACTATTTACAACAAAAAACAAAGTAAACTATTTACAATCCCCCCCCCCCCCCCCCCCAACAAAAAAAAGTAGCTGTTGCGCCCGGCCCCCTCTTAGTCAATGGGGTAGCAGGTTCGGCATCTACTACAAAAGAGAGAACCCACTTCAGATTGTCTTTAAACAAACTTACAAACATGGATGCCAAAATCACTACAAAACATAAGAAATTCCCATAGCCACATACATAATTCACATTTTGTTACTTTCTTGCTTCATCCCATGCTACCATCCTACCGGCACATTTCTCATCATGGCCCTGTTAGTTCTATATGTCCAAGATGAATTTTACCATGATATTGCCAATAATAAGTGAAAACATAGGGTTACGTATTTAAGTACTATTTAAATATGTTTCCAAATCTAAAATTATTTATTGGTGTGTGTATATATATATATTTCATTATTTGTAACATTATTATTTATGTGAAATAATAATCTTAAAGTAGCAAACTTATATATCTTAATATATATGATCATTTATATTCTAAGTGAGCTTGTTACTTGGAATTTAAATACATATGTTGCATACTTCTAGTACTTCTTTTATAATTAATTCAAAAGAAATTAATTAATCCCGAAAAAACTCAAGAATGGGGTCATGTTTGTGTGTGGTCTTGCACCCATACCTAAGCATGACTTTGGAGTATATGGGAATCAAACTAAAGGCTTCTCCCCTTGTTTTTCATGACTGATTTTAGCCATATGGGGCCTCCTTTGTTTGCTTCTTCCATAAGGATTATATGTCAGGAATGTATGGCAAGTTGGCTACTAGTTTCATGCACTTGAATTCTCTTGGTACTCTCCTTTCCTTGGTGTTTTTCTTTACTACAAATTAGAATATATGAACACTAGTTGTTCTTGATATTCTACTTGTTCTTTGTGAAAAATAATGAACATACACATATATACACACACATATAATATATTTGTAAGTCTAGTTCTTGTATTAATTACGAAAGAGTTCCTAAGTTACTACAAGGTTCAACATTACTAGAGATTTGGAGGAGCTAACAATCCATTGTTATTGAAGTCATTGCTAGTGTGGATACCTTCGAGGGAAGCTAAACTTGGTTTCTTGTTGATCAAAATCTTCACCAACGTGGACATACACTACAAAGATTGTAATTCTATAAACGCCCTATGGTTATTTTTATAATTATTTTCGTTGTTCATGTTGGGTTTACTGTCAGAGCATCTTTGTATGCACAAACTAGAACACATGAGCTTTAACAAAAATAATCTTTAGTTTATTTATAAAAATAGAAACTTTTTAAACATATCATAGTGCAGAAGTGATTTTAACAAACCAAGACTAAAATTTTAAGACCCCATCAATGATCTAGTTAAATCTCAATAGTTTCGATAACATAGACTTACAAGAAAAAATAAGAATTACCTTGGAAGCTCAAGTTAGATGCATTTGTAATAATGCCTACAATTGTCTTCTAAAACTCGAATCCTGAATAATCAAGACTTGATTGATTACTTGAAAAATGAAAAAGAGAGACATCACGGTGGTGGTGTGATGTTAGGCCAAATCAAGAGAGGAATGAGCGGATCATAGAAATTTTTTAATAAAATTCTATTAACGTTAACTAATGAGGATTTATATCCAATATATAATTAGAAAAACTAATTAAGGATAGAATCAAACTCATAAAAAGATAATATTTATCAACTAAACTTGGAATTCAAATTACCATTTAATTAATGGTATAGCCCATTTCTACATTATATATATTAGCATGGTACCCGTGCAACACGGTGATGATAAATAATTCATATTCGATAATATGTCCGTTTTCGATAACATAGGGTATGGTAATCACGCACCAGGATGACATCGAATAATTTCCAATCGCAGCATGTCTATTTTCTTTCTCCTTGTTCCATTTTATTTATTTCTTTATTATCTATGAACTATTTTTTTAATTTTTTAAAAAACTTTTGAAAACAATAAATTAAGAAAGAAAAATCTACTTATAGAATAAGATGATGAAAACATATCAACGACTTTGGAAATTGTATTGATTTGAATGAGGAATTGTGTAAGTATGAAATAATGTGTTGGTGGTCGAGTTGGTGCGTTTTTAAAAATGTAAAGATATTCAAGATTATATTGATAATTTTGTATGACTTAAAATTTAAGAGTTCAAGTAAGTAATGTCAAATATAATATAGATTAATCTTTTTATTTTACTTGTATGAGTCATGAGTGTATATAAATTCTAATTACATGTTATTAAATTTTTGAGTTTTAATTATACGGATTTTCTAATATTTAAATTAAAGTATTTGTTATATGATAGAATATTTAAAATAATATTTCTATGTAGATTTTATTTAATTTTTAGTTTGTTTAATATCTTATAGGTTGAAATTTGATTTGCATTAACTTAACATTTTTAAACATTATTTTTATGAAAGGTTTAGTTATTAAAATGGTATTTAAGAATCTAATTAAATCAATTCAATGGTTTTCTTTTAGGTTTAAATGAAGGGTAAGGCCATACGTGTCACTTCACCCGAAGTGATTCGGGTTCTTTTGGGTGAGGCGGGTTCCTTCGGGAACACCCCTACCCCCTCTTCGGGTTCCACCTTTTTTTCTTTTCGGTTTTGTGAACCCGAACAAACCGATGATTTCTTTTTTATATTTTTTTATTTTGGTTTTGTAAGAGAATATGAGAGAGAAAATGTTTGGATTGATTATGAAGGGTGCTACTTGGGTTTTAGGTTGATTTTGGTTGGGAAGAAAAAAGTAAAAAAAGTTGATGTGGTAGTAATATGGCATTTGGGTTGATTTGGGAAGGGAAAGGGTGCTACTCATGGTCTAAGTTAGTAACTT
The DNA here is from genome assembly GCA_038502395.1 of Dittrichia graveolens. Lineage (NCBI taxonomy): Eukaryota > Viridiplantae > Streptophyta > Magnoliopsida > Asterales > Asteraceae > Dittrichia > Dittrichia graveolens. The sequence continues at coordinate 63,080,257 of JARJIL010000002.1, forward strand.
TAAATTACTTAAAATTTAAGAGATTAATATTTGGGCTTAGTTCACCAAAATGTATACAAGTTGTCATGTTTTGCTATTGTATGTAATGGACTCTAAACTTTTCTATTGTGTGTATCGAACTTTTAATTTATGGCTATTGTGTGTATTAGACTTTCTATTGTATGTACTAAACTTGTAAATTTTGTTACTTTTTTATATATCCAAAATACATACAATTGCAACAAATTGAAAATTTGATACATACAATATAAACTTTTAAAGTTCGATACACACAATAGCAAAACATGACAATTTTGATACATTTTACTGAACTAAACCGTTAAGGTTTTTAGGAGAGAAAGTATTAAATGTTTTATATATTAGTATAGATATATCCGAAAAATCAAGTATTAATTAAATAAATTTAAACTAAAATATAAACGTTTAAAACTAAAATAATTGAAACTATATTGGAGCAATTTAATTGATATTATATATATTTATTGATATATATATATATATATATATATATATTCTTTAATAATAAATCCTTAGTCATTAACATTCAAGCTAACTCGCTACTGATTTATAATAATTATTATAAATCTCACTCTTCATCGGAGTTGCATTACTGTTTGATTTAATAAACTCAAAGGTATGACCCTTGAGTGTCTCATGATATTGGATGTGGATACGGATATTTTTTGGGGTATTCTAAAAGAGTTGAAAATTGTTGTTTAGTCATTTATAAATGTTTAAGAAACTTTGTAACTAGAAAATTATATTTTCTTGGTTATAAAAGAAATGTACACTATTTCTTTAGGTAGAAATGGTGGAGATATCTTTAAGGTAACATTTATATGTTTATATATTTGTTTTGTTACAACCATTTTTTCATGTATTTTTTTGTTGTAAAGTTGCCTGGTAACAAATATTGTTATTTTGTGTACTATTTGGTACATAGCAAGCGTTGAACTTTTATGTGATGTGTTGGTTGTTTTGAAATATTTAATTTGGTTGCATATTATTATATTTTATTTGGTATGTAAAAATAATTTATATTTAGCATCTTGTTGTATTTTTAGTGGTTGTAAAATAGTTACTAGATTACTTTGTAGAAATCACAAGATGGAGATTTGGCCAAATTTGAAGATGTGTCTTTTTGGAAGAAGTAAAAAACCAACATGTTGTAGATGGTTACAAGACAAGAGTTGTTGTGGTAAGTAGGAGCTTCAAGTTCACATATGGATATCTATTTTGTCCTTTAGGCATGACTCGGTTTTTCATTGGCTCATGAAACCGATTAGAAAAGGCTTGGCTATGCACTACTATGTTTTATATATTTATTTTTATATATATCTTGTGTGGTTCACATGCTACATAATGTTTTATACAAAATAAAACGTAACTTCGGAGTTTGGTAAATATATATATTTATGACATGTTATTGTAAAAGACTTTAATTAGTTTTATATAAAAGGAGCGTTTTAAATAAACTCAATTGTCAAACATTATATATAAATAATGAGTTTCATAAAATTTGATATTAAACAAGACCAACTCCATAGCTAGGTAAATAATAAAATGAGTTCTATTATAAGCTAAAATTGGTCGTTGTTCGAGCGCATAATCAACACATGTTAATATAGGATATTAATATTAATTTAAAAATGGATCGCGTCTAAAGTTTGTAAAATAGAGATTTTAAGATAACTCAAAGACTAAAACGATTTTACTCAAGTCTATGACTAGTTTTTTATTTATATATTTTATATGGCCATGCAAAAACGTATAAAACCCCTTTTCAAAATTTAAGTCTATGACATCTTAATTTAAGACACTTGCTAGTTATTGGAATGTCCTTGTGGAGAGAGCATTAGCCAAACGCATAGATTGACTTGTAACAACCAATGTGGTATTTCGCAAATTCCATGAGAGTCTTTTGCCGGAAACCACAAGTTTTAAAATAGGACAGCTTAATCGTGACTTCTTATGGAGAGAGCATTAGCCAAACGCAAGGAAATACAAGGTATAGATAGGATCAAACATGCCAATTTTGACAAGCGTTGTCAAGGATCCGGTAAAGATCTAGGAATTGTACAAAGATACAATTGGTAGAGAGAGCATTAGTCAAACACTAAATGTTACGTTTAACTTGGATCCTAGCCTTTAGTAATTAATGTTTTATCAAATTAAAATGAAGGGTCGTTACTTTTAAAGGGTAAATGTCAAAAATACTAAAACCTGACTTTATTGTTTTGTCAACAATAATTAACTTGTTATGGCGGTTTGTTCTTTGGAAGAACATTTTTTAATCATATTAATTTTCCTGTTTTGTATCATAACTTGAGAGTTGGTGTAATGCCCCGAAGTTCGGGCATTTATTATAAGCGTTGTATTTAATGAGACGAATTAATGAATGATAACTCATGAGATATTTGCGAGAAAGTAAATATTTAATTGGTTGGGTACTAAAATTGAGTTGTGATTGTTTTATAAGAATTTGTAGGTTTGGTGGTAGTTTTGTCATCTAAACTAGTTGTAGGACTTAGGGATAATTAAATCAAATGAATTAATTAGGGGAATTAAGGTAATTAAAAGAGGTTTGTGAGTTACTAAACTAAGCATTTTGACCAAAGATAGTGTGTGTGTGAGCGCGCACGCAAGAGTGTGCTCTAGTGTTTGCCATGAAGAAGAAAGAAGAAGAAGCCAATCTTGGTGAAGAATTTCTTGGGTTTTTAACTACAAATTTCTTCCAAGTAAGTATCTCATCTCTATGTGTGATAATTTTCGATTTCTATTGATTTAATGGGAGGTTTATTATGAAACCGTCATAGTGCTTGTAGGTATCGTAGGAACCGCTTGGAAAATTGATAGAATTGGGTGATCAAATGTAGATTAGATGTCAAATTGATATTAGAATTGTGTTAGAAACATATTTAGGATCTTAATGATGCAAGAAATCAGAAGTATAACTACATATTTTGAAGATTCATGAGTTGAATTTGTTAATTGTGTGTGTGTTTTGAAACCGAGTACAAATTCATGAAATTGGATAATCAAAAGATGATAAAATGGTAAATTGATGATTGGGATGTGTTAGAAATGTGTTTATGATGATCTTGATGAAAGAACCATGAATTTTAACAAAGTAATGAAAAATTTTGGTACCTAAAGATTGATAGAGTGGTAAGGGGGATTTGCGATTCATACATATGAATTGTAAATTATGATTTATGATCCTATGTATGCAATTAGTGATAACTATGATTTTGCTTTTGACTATTGATTTGTGATTCATGGTGATGATTTGTGATTCGTGTGATTTGTGATTTGGTCACAACTATTGGATGGGATGATTTGCAATTTGAAACAAGGTTATTCATTTGAAGATGATTTGGGATTGGTCAATCACAAATCAGATGATATGTGATTGACAGAATCGCAAATTAGAGTGATTTATGATTCATGAATCATAAATTGGGACTTTGGTGGGTTTTGTGATTCATGATTGGGAGATTTGCCATTGGTGAATCGCAACTTGGGAGATTTGCGATTGGTGAATAGCGAATTGGGGGATTTTGTGATTGCCGATTTATAATTGAGATTTTCCATTGAGATTTGTGACTGAGATTTGCGATTGGGTTGAATCGCAAATCATTGTGATTTGTGATTCTTGTTTTGTGACTTGAATGTTTACAATTCTTTCAATTGTGATCCAATGATTTACAAATAGAACTTGGTTATAGTGTGACGTGTGAGATCGATTGACTACGCGAAGACTTTTTGTCGACTGCGTGTTATCTGGACCTGAGGTAAGTTCAGTATTTTCCAAAACCGAGTATGAAGACAAAAAAAGTTTTTTCAAAAGGCTTAACGATTTTTAAGATTTTCTTTAAAGATGTTTACGTGTAATTAAATATTTTATGATTGATTACGATGTTTTAATTAATAATTTACCGATGGTATAATATGAACTTTAGTGATGTTTATGATGTATTAAACTAAATATGATAATATTATGATGACATGTTGACTTGGGGGTGGGGTAAACATACTCCTAAGATGTAATGGTGATGCCTAATAGAGAAAGTATGTCTTCTAGGATTTGCTAGCACAACGATGATTAATTGTCAGGTCTTCTAGACAACCTTGGCAGCACATGATGCACTCGTACACTGGAGTGGTGTTTGACCAACGATGATGAGGTCAATGCGGATAACATCACGTTAATGGAAGGAGGGCCTAATGATGGGGGCTCCAGTTGTCGCCAAGCGGGAGTCACACCCTGATTGGTACCAGATTTTCCAGGCACCCGTAGTGAACTTATGCCAATGCGGACGGACTACGGGACTTAGCAGTCGCCGAGCACGCACGTGGTGCCGGTGCGGACGGACCTTGGAACCCTTGCTGTTGCCAGACATGCATATGATTTGGGGTAGCGATGGTAAACAATGTATTGATGATAGACCCCCATTAAGAGCGATGGAAATGATGATGACTAGCGATGCTTGATGATGTTAGTGATGTTTATCGATGTTTACGATGCTATGCAATGTAATCAAAGATGCTTTATGATGATACTTGATCATGCGGGGATTTACGATGATATGCGGGTTGGTCAAGTTACGTGTTGAAATTTATATTTATTAAGCCTGAACCTGTCTACTTTATTTTAAAGAATGATTTTGTTTATCTATTATTGACTCAAGAGATGTAAGCTGACACTTGTTTCTTGAAATGTGTCTCGTTACCGTACAAGTAGCATAGGAGCATCCGACCTTGTGAGACTTGGTACAATGGGTAGCGAAGTCTGTGATTTTATTTTATTTATAATGTCAACTTGTGATTGTTTCTTCAAATGGATGTTTATATTATTTTAAAGACAGATTGACGGCCTAGTAACGTAGTGGTTTAAATGATGATGTTTGTTAACGATTATATGTGTTGACATTTAATGATGATAAATATTATTAATTCCGTTGTGATGTTTTAAAAGAAAATGAAGTTGTAAATTTTTGAAACCTCGGCGTTATAGTTGGTCTCAAAACATGAAATGGTAATTACTAATACTTCCATAATGGTTAAGCCATTTATAAACACTAATAAACTTGTGACAAATACTTACGAGAAATATTTAAACAACTTTATTAATATTGTAACACCGGAAAACTCAAGCCATTTTTTTTAAATACGCTGCGGAAGCTTTTAACAAACCAACTTAATTACATACAAACCAATAATTACAAAATGTACAAACATCTTTCACAAATATAAGTATCATTGTGTGTTACAAAAACTACAGGCTCGTTTCATTTCAAAAACTATATCAGAGTCGGGTCAACTTCTCCTTCTGCTAACTCTCAAACACGAACCTGCAAAAGCAACAACTGAGGGGAATTAGCACAAAGCTAAGTGAGTAGAGGCTAAACACCAAAAGAAAACATCCACAGTCAATATCAAAGCATGTAATCACGTATCCCGAGAAGACCGGCGGTTCGGCGCAGAACCTACAATCAATGCCGGCCAAAGCAAAGGTTTACCGATAGCCCTCCACTGAATTGGCACAGGGCACTCCCCCTCTGATGCAACATATGCACCAGTAAGGCTAACACTGTTCAACCAATCAGTGAACGAGCCCAGCCCAATCCTATGTATAAATGACTTCCCAACGCAACTCAAATTCATACTAAGAGTGCGTATCGACCATATAATCATGCAGCAGATATCAATCATCAATAATCACAATCAACAGTTCAATCAATTCAGTCCAATCACAATCATGCATCACACCAATAACATTAACCGAAATCTTTACTATCCGCCATTAACGCCCACTCACCTCAAAACCAGCACGAGCTCAGAAATCTAATTTTACTGAGTCTTTTGATTGCCTGAAAACACAACAACAATCGAATCAGTCTCGAATTTATAAATATATATACACATATATTTATATCCAATAAAACCATAACCAATATGTTAGTCCCAGATTGAGTACGCAACAACAAATGTTTGTAGAAGGGGGGGGGGGGGTTGAATACAAACTTTAGCTTTTAAAAATTAAAGACACACTTATATACTTTTATATAATTCTTATTGATATGAATCAAGAATTACATGTACTAGAAGCGGAAATTCTAAGTACAATAAAAGGTGGCAATCAATTTGTCTAACACATAGACAAGCTAACTCTAAAACAACTAATGTATTTAGAGTGTTCAACACATGAAGGTAAGAGACCAAGAGGATGTGGAAATATAATATTTTTATTATAAAGGTAGTGGGTGAAAAGTAAAGTTACTTTAATCAAATGTATGATAAAAGTAATTGTACTTTTCTGCAAAAGTGCAACCCATTCACAATATAAAAATATTAAAGTCCACATCTACTGTCGTGTAGAAGTATCTTTCCCTTTCCATGATTGTACTTTAATCAACACCATGCTTCTGATTGATTTGACTTTACCAAGTATGGGATTTCCAGCCATACTTAGTTGTTTGAACAAATCTTCAAGATCTTCGTCTGTTTGAGGTATCATTATCCCTTTCTAGAGGATAAGATCAAACCTTTTTGTCTCATACTTGATCCAAAAAGTGCATTTTACTTTTACAAACAAAGATCTAAGGCATAATAGAACAACACATGTTCTGCCTTTTACATATGACTTACAATCTGAAAAGATAGAGTAGATTTGACATTTTTAACAACTCAGCTAACAGATTGTACAAGGAACTCTGATATTCACTACTCAGTTGACAAAATATATCAGTTGATCACTTTTTGCTAGGACTCAGTTGACACATATTGCTCAGCTGATCATATAGATGCTCAGCTGATCAATAGTAAGCTTAGGAGGACATAATGCTCATGTATTTGTATGATCAGTTGATCAAGAATGCTCAGCTGATCAATCAAATACATCAGTTTATAAGGGGAGATGACTTGTGTGAAGAAAGACTTACTTAGCTGATGCTCTGGGCCTCAACTGATCCAATTGTTCACTCAGCTGATAGAGTAGGCACTCAGCTGATCAATATGTTTACTCAGCTGATAGAGTAGGCACTCAGCTGATCAAATTCTTCACTCAGCTGATGAAATATTTTCATCAGCTGATCAACAATTTCGCTAAGCTGATAGATTGTTTTCCTCAGCTGATGGTCTTCTTTACTTGTTTTCTTCATCTGATGCTCCTTGGCTGATATCCTTTGGCTGATACTTTGAGTAGGATCTGATGCTCAGCTGATGGCTTATTTTCCTCAGCTGATGGTTCCATACTTAGCATATTTTTACATAAACTGATTCAAACAACACATGTTTGAATTCTTTCTAAGTCATACTGAATGTAGGGTTTGGTTATCATCAAATCCTATGTTTTAGGATAGGCAGAGTTGATTATTAGGGTGAAGTGATTATTTCCCCAACAATCTCCCCCTATATGATGATGAAAAAACCTTTTTCTTTTTGAAGAATCAGTTTGACTTCGAATTACAAAAGATTTAAACTTTTAAGTACATTTGGCTACCTAGCTATCTGTTTTTGGTAGCTCTTTTTATTTGAACCTTGTTCTGTTTTTGGTTTCTTTTCTAATGTTCCATTTTGTTCTGTTTTTGTGGAATCTTTTTCTGTGTTGTACCATTTTGTTCTGTTTTGTGCTATCTTTTCATTTTTTCCATTTTTATATGCTTTTGATTTTCTGATATACATAAACATCACTTGAAATAACAGAATCAAGAAATGTACATAAGTGATTACATAGTTTAACTACTAACTAACTATTCTATAATGTACAATCAACTAAATAACAACAAAATCTTCAGAGTTAGAATCAGTCTTCAATCATCCCACCATGGTTCTTCTTTAACTTCAAAATCTTTGGCATGGGGATCAGCTTCAGCTAAGACTTCACATTGGGCTTGAACAAGGGCTTCAAAGTTTTCATTTCCAGTTCTTCCTCTTGTAGATATCCTTAGCCCAAATAGAAACTTCTTGCTAGCTTTAAGGATTTCAGACTGTCTAAAGAACCTTCATGTGCCAGCTCTGTCCAAAAAGAATATACCTTCAATAGGCATAATTATAAACTTGTACAACTCAGGAGTGATGTTCAGTGGAAGAGATGTGTTGAGACCCTCAAAATCTGATAGGAATTCATGCTAGGGTAGTACCTCTCTTAGCTCAAATGGTTTGAAGGGCTTGGAGCCTTTCTTATGAAGATTATCAACTGTGTGCACATGCCTGTAATAGTCATCTAGAGTGAAGGCCCTTTGTGACACAGCTAGAGCTACCCAATTCTGAATTTTCTGAATGAATTGAACTTTGAGCTTTGATTTGGATTTGAAGAGAAGGTATATGATCTCAACTAACTCTGTGAACCCATATATGTGACACCTCTCATAGGATACAACTTCACAGCTGTTGAAGTTGTTCTGTCTTATTGCTTTAAGGTAGGGTTCACCATCACCTTTATGGACAGTGGCTCTTGTTATTGGAGTTAGTTCTGTTCTGTTTCTCAAAATATTGATTCTTTCTCTGAAGCTTTGAAGTCTTTGTTGACTTAGGTTGATGGGAGCAGATAAATCAAGGTTGAAGAGGGTTTTGATGACATCAGCATGGGATCTAGCTTTGAGTAGTTCAGCTTGAGATTTTTCCCTTGCCAATGTGTGTTGAGCAGCAGCTTGATTTTGACTTTGTTCTTGCTCTTGCTGATATGCTAGCTCTTTGGCTTGGTAGATTTCCTCAACTGAAACACCCAATGCTTGAGCCATTTGAGCATTCTCCCTTTCTTCCTTTTCTTTAAGAGCAAGCTCCCTTTTCATTTGATCATCTACTTCAACTTGCTCATCTGTCATCTTTTGTTTGCCTTTATCCTTAAGAGCAGAGGTTGAAGCCTTTTGGACTGATGGGGTTGATTGGACTGGTGGAGCAGATGGCTTAGGGCTCTGTCTTCTTCTTCTGAGGATGTCAGAAAGTGGAGTATCATCTTCATCATCAGAATCAGACTCTATGTTGATTTGTGGAGAGCAACCCTTAGCAACTTTTCTTTTAGGTTTTGGCCTGTTTGCCATCCTTTTCATCCTTTTGGGAAACCTTTGCTCCCCCTTAGAAGATGCTTTTCTTTTAATGGGTGAGGGAGCTGTTGCTTTTGGTGCTTCCTGCTGCATGATTTTGGTGGCTGTTTCAGCATAGGCAGCATCAATATCCTCTGAGTCAGGATCATCCTCCCTGGAAGAACTTGAGAATTTCTCTCCCTTTTTGGCATTATCAAAAGGAGGAGGGGAGTCACCTGCTGCAGGCTTATTGGATGGGGTAGGGGCAGGGGTAGGGGTATGGGTGGAGGAAGGAGTAGAGGTAACTTTAGAAAGCTGAAGGGAGAGGACATCCTTGAGATCTTTGATAGCTTTCCACAATGAGAGATGACTCATTCTGGATTGTTCTGTTAAGGTCTCTATGTCATCAAGGATGCCTTTGAGAAAAGAAGGCATAGGGAGTAGTTGTTCAGGAATGGGTACAAAAATGTTGGGGTTTATTGGGCGTAGGGTTTGGAGTTGGGATAAGAGGTTGGATATGGTTTGGTTTAGGGTAGATATGGTAGATTGAGGTAGGCTGGGAATTTGTGGTTGAGAGGGAAGAAGGGTAGAAAGATGGTCTATTTTGGTTAGAGGGGGGTAAGATCAATGGGTGCAGGGGAGGGTTGGGGTGGGGTCTTGAGTAGCTCAATGTCTTTTACAAGTCTAGACAGTTGAGTAGAGGTTTGGGTTTGGAAGGCTTGGAAGGTTTGGGTTAGGTGATCAATGTTCTGGTTTATGGTTTGGATAAGGGTAAGGTTTGTGGTTTGGGTAGATATGGATGGGGTAGAGGTGGAAGGAATAGATAGAGGTTCAAAGAATTTGGGTAAGGTTTGTGTCCCCTCATTTGAGCCTTGGTGTATAAGCTCAAATTCATTGGGAAAGAGAGTTGAGCCCTGTGCAAGTGGTTGGTTTGTACCACTAGCATTGGCAGGCTGTGCAAGTGTAAGAATTGAATTAATAATAGGTGCAAGGTAAGTGGACTGAGTGTGGGATGCACTCAATAACAGGGAATCCCTTATTGGATCCACATTCTGTTGGGAGAATGTAGATGGTATAGGATGACTCAATTGTGGGATAGACACAGTGTGACCTTGGGTTGAGGTCTGTCTTTCAATGAGATCAACCTTTTGGGAGGTTGTCTCAGCTAACGGTTTAAGTCCCATTTTTACAGATGTATCCTGTTGTGAGGATACATCCACTAGCTGAAAGGTTGCAACATCCAATTGCTCCCCCTTAACATGTGGAAGGGTAATTGGAGTTGAGGTCAGAGGTGTGGATTGCACTCCCTCAAAGTGCTCATAATGAGTCACTTATGGTGACCTTGTATATATGGGGCTACGGATAGGAGTAGAACTAGTGACCACAGGAGGTTCACTAGAGCTTGGCTGTTGGAGTGGTGTTTGGAATGGAGATGAGGATGGGCTATCAAAGGTTGGAACGACCATTTGAATATCCTCAGAGGTGGAATCAGTACTATCCATACCTTGGGACATGATGTGCCTACTTCTGTCAAAGAGCTCCAGAAGTTGCTCAGAGATCTCTTGTTCTTGGGCATCACCATCATCACCAAGAGGACTTAGTTCCATTGGACTGGGAGGAGCAAAATCACCAGCATCTCCATCACCAGCATCATCATCATCATCCTTAGAGCCAGTGTGGCTTTCATCAGCATCATCATCACCATCATTATCATCATCATTTTCATCTGCATTGTCGTTTGCAGCATCAATTAGCTCTTGCATTTGGGCAGTGATTGGAGGACCTCTGTCTGCCTTTAAGAAATGGAATATCTTTTCACCCATGGCAGGGACAGGTATATGCTCAAGATGTTCTGTTAAGCCCACATAATCATCCTCTCCAATCTCCCTCATAGCTATCAGGCTCAATAGTCTAATGTAGGGCACCTGCGACCTCGATGATTTCTTGTTGGTGCTCTGGGTGATTTTATCAATAAGCTCCGAAAATATCACTTGAGCAAAGTCGATATTTACCCCGAAGACTAGGGCATAGAGCACCAGAAGCTCGGTTTGGTTGATGAGATGATGGCTTCCAGATTTAGGACCGAAGCAACGTATGACCACGTTGGCCAAATACTTCCATGGATGAGCGAGAGCAGAGACCTTGACTTGACCATGCACTACAGGTTCATTGTAGCCGATGGTGTCTAAAACGGTTTGAACTTCTGCTCTGGAGGGAAAAGCGGTGTACGGTGGGAAGTTAGGAATAGCAGAGGCTTCACGAAGGGTTTCGGTGGTGATCTGGAGATGATAGTTTCCTTGGGCTAGGGTGCAGTGGATGGTGTTGGTGTTTAGGTTATAGGTTGCGGAGTACCATAGTTCAACGATAATGGTAGGGTAAATGTAGTGTGGATAAGCGGTGAGACTTTCAAACAGGGGATGGGCTTGAAGGAACTGAACCATTGGTTTATAACCTTGGTTTTCTCGCGAGGCAGGGATGGTGGTGTAGAGTAGAATGTTGTTGGGAGTTATATTCATCGGTTGATTGGGTGCAACATTCTCACCAGGGTTAACAGCCGGGTCTGGAATATAGGTGGCCATTTGGTAGGGATGATGAACAGTGAGTATCGAAAGAGAATGTAGGGTAGTTCTTTGTAGAGAGAGAGAGGGAATTTAGAAAGTTTGAACAGATAAAGGGGAATGAGAGAGAAATTGGGATATTTATGAAGATTAGTTAACAGAGATCGTTAGATACTGCCAAAAGATCTAACGAAAAACAAATTAAATAGCTATTAAATGAAAACTGACAAACGGAGTAAATAACTAGGGTTAAAAAGCATTAAATGAGAGTAAAAAATGAAAATTTACTAAGTGTAGAATCATCAGCTGATCAAGGAGAGTATCAGCTGATGAAAAACTATTAGTTGAAGGGTATCAGCTGATGGAAAACTATCAGCTGAGAGGTATCAGCTGATGGAAAACTATCAGCTGATAGTAAGAATTTGGGTATCAGCTGAGTAAAGTACTTAGCTGAGCATGTCTTCCTTATCTTAAAGTGATCAGCTGAGTAAATTTGATCAGCTGATAGGCATCAGCTGAGCATAGTTACTCAGTTTACACAAATCAAGTAAGGCTTAGATATGCTTAGATAAGTATCTTATAATTTTTAACACTTATAAATTGACACAAACTAAATTACCATTATTTTAAACTAAAAATTTAGCATACCTAGTTTGGATATTAGGAAGTTGAACCTTGCTTCATCTAATGGCTTTGTGAATAAATTTGCAAGTTGTAAATTAGTGTTAATGTAGTGCAAAGTTACCTTCTTCTTTTGCACATTATCTCTGAGAAAATGATGTTTGATTTCAATATGCTTTGTTTTTGAATGCATGACTGGATTATTTGAGATGGAAATTGCACTTGTATTGTCACAAAGAATTGGGGTGTCTTCACACTTCATATCATAATCAAGTAGTTGATTTTGTAACCACAAAATTTGAGCACAACAGCTTCCGGCAGCAATGTATTCTGCTTCTGTGGTAGATGTTGACACTGAATTCTGTTTCTTACTAGACCAACTAATCAATCTTCCTCCTAGAAGTTGACAACCACCTGAAGTACTTTTTCTGTCTAATGTGCATCCTGCAAAATCAGAATCAGAATATCCAGCTAACTCAAAATCCGAGTCTTTGGGATACCAAAGACCAAGATTAGGAGTTCCTTTGAGATATCTGAATATTCTCTTAACAACAGCAAGATGTGATTCCTTAGGGTCTGCTTGATATCTTGCACAGAGACATGTTGAAAACATTATATCTGGTCTACTTGCAGTGAGGTATAAAAGTGACCCAATCATTCCTCTATAAGTAGTAATGTTCATTGATTTTCCATCAGTGTCCTTTCCTAACTTAATAGAAGTAGACATAGGTGTTTTCATTGAAGAACAGTTTTCAAAATCAAACTTCTTGAGTAAATCTTTGACATACTTTGTTTGATGAATGAAAATACCATCAACCTCTTGTTTAATTTGCAAACCAAGAAAATAGTTTAACTCACCCATCATGCTCATTTGATAATTATCAGACATGAGTTTAGAAAACTTTTTGCATAGTTCCAAATTAGTAGACCCAAATATTATATCATCTACATATATCTGCACAAGTATCACATCACCTTTGTACTTCCTAATAAATAAAGTGCTATCTATGCATCCTGTTGTAAAACCTTTATTAATGAGAAAAGAAGAGAGGGTATCATACCAGGCTCTTGGAGCTTGCTTAAGACCATATAAAGCTTTGTTTAGAAAGTAAACATGATCAGGTAAGCTTAACTCCTCAAAACCAGGAGGTTGTTTGACATACAACTCTTCTTTCAAATCTCCATTCAGAAATGCACTCTTCACATCCATTTGGAACACTTTGAAGTTTTTGAAAGCGGCATAGGCTAGGAATAGTCTGATAGCTTCCAATCTTGCAACAGGGGCAAAGGTTTCATCAAAATCAATACCTTCTTCTTGACAGTACCCCTGTGCCACTAGCCTTGCTTTGTTTCTGATGATTTGCCCATTTTCATCTAACTTATTTCTGAACACCCACTTTGTTCAAATGATGGATTTATCCTTTGGTTTGGGTACCAAAGTCCATACATTATTTCTTTTGAGTCTGCCAGTTCCTCTTGCATGGCAGACACCCAGTGGGGATCATTGAGAGCTTCATCAACCTTCTTTGGTTCAATCATTGAGACAAATCCAGAATACAAACAAATGTTGCAAGCTTTTGATCTTGTTCTAACTGGATCATCTATGTTGCCTATCACCAAATTATGAGGATGGTGCTTGAGGTCTTTGAAGGCTTTTTGGATTTCTTGAGAATTGGGATTCATTTGGATTTGGGGAGAAGAAGTTATATGTTGGCTATCAGCAGTAGAAATGAGTTCATTTTGAGTGGCTGATATAACTTCATTATTGCAATCTGTGGGTATCTCTACTGAAGAGGGAATGAGTGATATGGAATTGGAATCCAATGATGTTGAGTCATTTTCCACATGATTCAGTAGAGGTATAGGATTGGATGAGGATGGTTGTACATGGTTAAAAACTTGGATAGGAACAGGTTCATCTAAATCATGAGCAGCTGGTGGAGAGGGATCTACTTGCTCTGACGGAACTTCTCCAGTTTGCATAAGATCATTAAATTCTTCACCTGAAATATGATTAGAAGAACAAGAAGCAAAAAAGTCATTTTCATTAAAACTTATATTGATGGATTCTTCTATGACTTTGGTTCTGAGGTTGTATACTCTGTATGCTTTAGAAATCACTGAGTAACCTACAAACACTCCTTCATCAGCTTTAGGAGCAAACTTCTGCAATTGATCTTTTTGATTAAATATGAAACATTGACAACCAAAGATATGCAGACTGCTGATGCTTGGCTTCCTTCCCTTGAGCACTTCATATGGAGTTTTGTTGTGCCTCTTGATAATAAGGGACCTGTTCTGTGTGAAACATGCACAACTTACAGCCTCAGCCCAGAAATTTAAATGGTAACTCACTTTCACACAACATGGTTCTGGCAGCTTCAATCAATATTCTATTTCTTCTTTCAGCTACACCATTTTGTTGTGGGGTTCTTGGAGCAGAAAAGTTTTGAGATATCCCTTTCTCATCACAGAAAGATTCCAGAGTTTGGTTTCTGAATTCAGTTCCATGATCACTTCTAAGACTCCTCACCAGATTGCCATTCAACACTTCCATTTTCTTGATAAAACAGATAATTTCTTCAGCAGCCTCACTCTTTGTTTTAAGAAAGAAAACCCAAGTATATCTTGAGAATTCATCAACCAATACAAGAGCATACTTACTTCCACCAATACTAGCAGTTGCAACAGGACCAAAGAGATCCATGTGCAACATATAGAAAGGTTCTGTAATTGAGAAGGCCTGCTTGGATGGAAATGATGTCTTATGCTGCTTTCCCTTCTCACAAGCAGTGCAAGGTTTAGGCTTAAGATAAGTCAGTGAAGGTAGTCCTGACACTAGTTCACCCTTGCTCAACTTGTTGATTTTTTTAAAATTAAGGTAGGAAAGCCTCTTTTGCCACAGCCAGTTTGTATCCTCATTATTCTTGGAGTACAAACATGTTTCCTTTGAAGGGTCACCAGAGGACATGTCAAGTGTATACACATCTTTGGTTCTCTTGGCACTGAACACTGTATTACCTTTTTTATTTATGATGGAGCCTCCTGTCTTTGTGAAGTGGACTTCATTATCTCCATCACATAATTGACTTATGCTTATGAGATTATATTTCAGCCCTTTGACATATGAAACTTTTGACAGCTTGAGGTTCCCATTATGAAGCTCACCATAGCCTTTAGTTTGCCCATGGTTGTTGTCACCAAAAGTCACCCTTGGACCTTTCTCTTTCTTGTAGTTACTAAGCAAAGCCTTGTTACCTATCATGGTTCTTGAACATCCACTGTCAAGAAACCAAGAACCAACACCCTGCACAGATTTGAGTGAAAGAAGAGTTAGTGACACAAGTAGGAATCCACTACTTAGTGGATCCCTGTGGAATGCACCTAGCTTTCCACTTTATCTCAGGTTTCTTATGTATGAGAGGAATGACTATGTTATCATCACAAGTCCGCTGTCTTGAATTCCCTTCTAAAGAACATTCAAATGCCTTATTCTCTTTGCTTCCACATTTATAACATTTTTGAGATTTTGTGGCCTTGGAGCATTGAACAACATGGTTTGAATGCCTATGAGATTTATTATCAGTCATCATTTGACTAATTTGACCATTTAGCTTACGAAGCTTATCCTGTAAATTTCTTAGGTCTTTATTTACAGGTACCTTAGATTGATCTTTGTTTTTGACCAATCTTTGGAGTGGCAGAAATGGGAACAATGTGAACATCATTCTTTTTACTCATAGTTTCTTCTATTAAAAGAGAGTTGATTACTTCTAGATCAACTGATTGTTTAGAAGATGAGCTATGATCAGCTGACAGGTTATCAGCTGAGCATTTATCATCTACTAACCTATCAGCTGATGGAGTAGTATTAGCTAATGATTCTTCAGTTTGTGAAATGCTAAGAATTAAGTCATCTGTTTTCATGGTTTGACAGCATAATGTCTCTGAGGTCTCAACTAATGATTCCTTTCCTTTAATCACATCCTTTGACTTTTTGTTATTAGTATTTTTACATTCTGAAATCTTACTAGAGGATGATTCAACAGAAGGAATAATTGATTCTTTTGAGTGGGAACTCTTGCTTCTAACAAACTTATTTGTGAACACACTTTTTCCTTTAACAGTCTTGTGAAAGGTCTATGGCAAGATGTCAGCTTTGTCTAAGACATTAAGGTTCTTACTAGAATCAACATAGTTAGCAGCTTTAGAGTAATTTCCACCAATAATAGCTTGAACTTGTTTGGGTATCTGCTCCTTGACACAGTGAGTGGTCTTTTCTGTAGATACACACCAAGACTTTACTACTTTTTGGAGGTCATTAAACTTTTTGGTTGCTTCACTAGTTTCTTTTACTAAGATCTCATTAAGTATCTTTTGATTAGCTAGTTCATCATTTAAGATTGTTATCTGTTTAAGTTCCTAATCCTTAAGAATTAACTTTTCCTTTAGTGATTCTACTTCTAGTTTTAGCTTCTTCTCTCTTTGAATAGCAGACTGGAAATCACACAAGTAATCAAACATAGCATTCTTCTCATTATCATCATAGTTAATAAATTTTCCAACCTCATACATAGAAGAAGGATCCCAGCTGGTAGTTGAACAAGCTTTAGCAGCCTTTTTCATGTCTTCATCAAAGGAACTACCATCATTGTTGTTGGCCATCATGCAAAACTGAGCAGAGATCACCTCATCTTCATCTGAGGAGAGATCTTCTTCTGCCCAATCTTCTTCTTCAGTAACAAGAACTTGGCCCTGGTCTTTCTTCTTCTTCTTCTTCTTCTTCTTGTCAAGGACAGCAGCAAGAAGTTTCTTATACTTGGCTTCATAATCAATCTTGCCCTCCTGCTTTTGCACAGATGAAGAACCAGTGTTATATTTGGACTTACACTCACTGGCTATGTGGCCAATCTTGCCACACTTATAACACTCTGCTGTGGAGGCATCAAAAGTGGATTTGGGCTTGACAAACTTTGATGACCTCTTGCTGAACCTCTTGACACACTTTCCCTTCTAGAAAGGTCTGAACTTCTTAACCAGCATAGCTACACCTTCAACCAACTCCTCCAGATTACTTTCCTCACAATCCTTCTCCTCATCACTTTCTCCAGCACTCTCCTCTCCATCTTCTTCTTCATCAGAACCAGAATCAATAGCTGCAAAGCTTCTCATCCTTGTATCTCTTGATACAAGGGCAGTTAGTGCAGCTTTCATAACCTCCTTCATCTCCTTGGATGACAACTTCATTTGTTTGACTGATTGCTCATGGTTGAGTAAGTTACCATAGAGAGCAACCAGAGACATTCCCTTAATCTTCTCACTATGTCTTAGAATAGTGACAAAGTGATCCCATGTTTCAGGAAGGGAGTCAAGAAACTTGTTCACCAAGACAAAGTTGCTCTTGGTTATGTCTGCCCTTTTCAAGTCATTAACTAGGCAGTTGAACCAGGTGTATGTCTGTGTAAGACTCTCACCTTTCCGAGCAAAGAAGAATTCATACTCTCTGTTGAGGAGGAGCTTCTTGTTCTCCTTCACCTCTTCAGTCCCTTCATATGAAACTGTGAGTGTATCTAACATCTCTTTTGTAGAAGAATAGTTAAGCACTTGATGATAGATTTCATTGGGTAGTGTAGAGACAAGAGCTAATCTAGCCTTAACATCTAGGCTAACCAACCTCTTATCCTCATCTGTCCACAGATGCATGGGTTTGGTTATGATTCTTTCAGTTGTAGAGGTTTGACCTTCAGATTCTGATGGAATAGATAACACTGATGTTGGAACATAAGGACCATCAGTGACTATTTCAAGCATTTGGATATCAAGAATGGATAGGAAAAGATGTGCTCTAGTTTTCCACATGGAGAAATTTTCAGCATCAAACATGGGACATGTTGTTAAGCACCCAGTGTTTGAGATATTCATATTGTTTGCGGATGAGGCCATATTGAGAGGGGTAGAAGCAGTTGTAGAGTAAGCAAAACAGATCTAGATATTGATTATCTAACCTGCTCTGATACCAGTTGTTAGTCGCAGATTGAGTACACAACAACAAATGTTTGTAGAAGGGGGAGGGTTGAATACAAACTTTAGCTTTTTGAAAATTAAAGACACACTGATATACTTTTATATAATTCTTATTGATATTGAATAAAGAATTACATGTACTAGAAGCGGAAATTCTAAGTACAATATAAGGTGGCAATCAATTTGTCTAACACATAGACAAGCTAACTCTAAAACAACTAATGTATATAGAGTGTTCAACACATGAACAAGTTTGATTCTACACAGTGCTTATACTCTACGAATTTCTCAACTGATGAGATTTTCTTTCTGTGTAGTAGAGACTTCACTTTGTTGTATTGTGTATTGTGTCTTTGCATGTCCACCATTCATGAGTATATATAGAAGTCTTGGTGGATCCGGTTGCATGAAGGTAAGAGATAAAGAGGATGTGGAAATATAATATTTTAATTGTAAAGGTAGTGGGTGAAAAGTAAAGTTACTTTAATCAAATGTTTTGATAAAAGTAATTGTACTTTTCTGCAAAAGTGTAACCCATTCACAATATAAAATATTAAAGTCCACATCTACTGTCGTGTAGAAGTATCTTTCCCTTTCCATGATTGTACTTTAATCAACACCATGCTTCTGATTGATTTGACTATACCAAGTATGGGATTGCCAGCCATACTTAGTTGTTTGAACAAATCTTCAAGATCTTCGTCTGTTTGAGGTATCATTATCCTTTTCTAGAGGATAAGGTTAAACCTTTTTGTCTCATACTTGATCCAAAAAGTGCATTTTACTTTTACAAACAAAGATCTAAGGCATAATAGAACAACACATGTTCTGCCTTTTACATATGACTTAGTTGATCAAGAATGCTCAGCTGATCAATCAAATACATCAGTTTATAAGGGGAGATGACTTGTGTGAAGAAAGACTTGCTTAGCTGATGCTCTGGGCCTCAGCTGATCCAATTGTTCACTCAGCTGATAGAGTAGGCACTCAACTGATCAAATTCTTCACTCAGCTGATCAATATGATTACTCAGCTGATAGAGTAGGCACTCAGCTGATCAAATTCTTCACTCAGCTGATCAATCTGTTTACTCAGCTGATGAAATATTTTCATCAGCTGATCAACAATTTCGCTCAGCTGATAGACTGTTTTCCTCTGCTGATGGTCTTCTTTACTTGTTTTCTTCATCTGATACTCCTTGGCTGATATCCTTTGGCTGATACTTTGAGTAGGATCTGATGCTCAGCTGATGGCTTATTTTTCTCAGTTGATGGTTCCATACTTAGCATATTTTTACATAAACTGATTCAAACAACACATGTTTGAATTCTTTCTAAGTCATACTGAATGTAGGGTTTGGTTATCATCAAATCCTATGTTTTAGGATAGACAGAGTTGATTATTAGGGTGAAGTGATTATTTCCCCAACATAATATGCTAAATTTCACTTTTGAAAAGAAACATAAAAAGTCGGGCCGTTCAGGTCGCACGGGGCCTAACCCGGACCCTTTTTAGCTTGCCCAGGGCCTAAAAGTCGGATGAAACCGGGGCCGGGGCCGAAAGTCGGATGACCACCCGGGGCCTAAAGTCGGGCGACTTTCACAAGCAGGGGGCCTAAAGTCGGGCGACTTTCACAAGCACGGGGCCAAAAGTCGGGCGACTTTCACAAGCCCGGGGTTAAAAGTCGGACCCCTTTCAGCACCTCACAAAAATTCATCTTCTTCTTCCTTGTTCTTCTTCTAGCTTCAAACCAACTTTGATTTCTGAAAATCGTTTATAACACTTCCAAAATACTTTTAAACATTTACAAACATCATATAACATGTCAATGATCATCAAAAACACATCCAAACTAATTAAACACCAACATATATCAATACCCACTTTTCAAGTTTACTTACAAAACTCCATTGATGGTGGTTTTTCATATGACTATGGAAATCAACAAGAAAACATACCAAGATGCATAATAACTTGATAGGATCATAAACTAACCTTTACTTTGAATTAACAACTTCAAAATCTATACTTTGAATCTTCAAGTTTATGACTTTGCTTTACCTTTGGTTTTGCTTTCTAAGAACACACACTACACCTTTGCACACTTTTGATGATAATGATCCGATTTACTATACACGTATACATATCTGATTTAAACTAAGCAGGTGGTGGCAATTTTGACTATTTAATTACTATGCATACATACATACTAACATATTTGTACTTTCTTTTCTTTCTTTTCTTTTCAATTTACTATTTATCAGTAACATATATTTATTTAGATTTAAATTAATTAATTTCATTACTCTTAATAAACACATAATCAATTAAAACAAACCAATCACATACCGCTAACCCACTAATCTCCTAGCCCATGTTTGAGGGTGTTACAAATCTCCCCTCCTTAAGAGGATTTCGTCCTCGGAATCCTTTCTTGCTCAAACAAGTGAGGGTATCTATCTTTCATTTCCGCGTCAGTCTCCCATGTCAAATCAGAACCTAAACTGTGTTTCCACTTGACAAACACCATCGGTATCTGCTTCTTTCGGAGCTTGGTCACTTTGGAATCTAACAGTTCTACGGGTTCCTCAATTAGTCTCTTCTTTGAATCCACTTTCAATTCGTATACTGGGAGAATCTGACTCTCGTCTTCAACCTTGCATTTTCTCAAATAGCAGACATTGAACGTATCATGAATACCTGCAAGCTCTGCTGGGAGATCCAATGTAACTGTTTGGTCATTACAATCTGACGAATTCTGAAATGATCAATATAACGGGGAGGTAACTTCCCGCGTTTGCCAAATCGAATCACACCCTTCCACGGAGAGACCATGAGATACACTAACTCCCCCACATCAAACGTTACTAGATGACGACGCGGATCCGCATACATTTTCTGTCTATCTCTGGCCGCTTTCAACTTTTCTCTGGCTATAGCAACCTTGTCAGCAGTCATCTGAACAATCTCGGGTCCTGCAAATTGTTTATCACCAACCTCTAACCAACATGTCGTAGTACGGAAGCGACGACCGTATAACATCTCATATGGAGGCATTCCAATACTGGAGTGGTAAGACTTATTATACGCAAACTCTATCAATGGCAGGTGCGAATCCCAAGATCCACCATACTCAATTACACAGGCACGTAGCATATCTTCGAGTGTCTATATGGTTCGTTCAGTTTGACCGTCAGTCTGGGGATGATAAGCAGTACTCAAATTAATTCTTGTCCCCAATTCTCTCTGTAGACTCCTCCAGAAGTTAGAAACAAACCTGGAGTCTCTGTCAGATACTATCGACAACGGTATACCATGCCTCGCAACAATCTCATTAACATACAGTTGAGCTAACTTACTTAAAGAAGTTGTCTCACATATAGCTAGAAAATGGGCACTCTTTGTGAGCCGATCCACAATCACCCAAATCATGTCATTATTCCTCTGAGTTCGCGGAAGTTTAGTCACGAAATCCATTGTTATATGTTCCCACTTCCACTCAGGAATCTCCAGCTGTTTTAAGGATCCGTAGGGCTTCTGATGCTCCGCCTTTACTTGCGCACAGATATGTCATGACTCCACAAAATGAGCCATATCTGCCTTCATAGTAGGCCACCAGTAAAGCACTTTCAAATCATTGTACATTTTAGTGCTTCCTGGATGAACAGACAGTCTCGACTTGTGTGCTTCAGTTAGAATCAATTTTCTCAATTCTCCAAGCATAGGTACCCACACACGAGTCTTATACATTTTCAATCCACGAGAATCAGTAGTAAGCTCGTTCTTACGTTTTCTCATCAGTTCATCCTTCAAGTTTTCCTCCTTGAGAGCTTCCAGCTGTGTAGACTTTATTCTATCCACGAAATCAGATACAATCTCCATACGCATGAATTGAATAGAACTTCCCGCTCCCTTGCGGCTCAGGGCATCTGCTACCACATTCGCTTTCCCAGGGTGGTATCTAATTTCGCAATCATAGCCTTTTATCAACTCCACCCATCGCCTCTGTCTCATGTTCAGTTCTTTCTGTGTAAACACATACTGAAGGCTCTTATGATCAGTACAAATCACGCACTTGGTGCCATACAAATAGTGCCTCCACAGTTTGAGGGCAAATACGACAGCTGCCAGTTCTAGATCATGACGCGGGTAATTCTTTTCATGTGGTTTTAACTGTCTTGAAGCATACGCAATCACCCGATCCCTCTGCATAAGCACACATCCAAATCCAGCAAACGACGCATCGCAATAAACAGTAAAATCATCTGATCCACTTGGCAATGCAAGAATGGGAGCCTGACATAACAACTGCTTTAAAGTCTTGAAAGCTTTATCTTGTTCACTACCCCAAACAAACTTTACGTCTTTCCGAGTTAACTTAGTCAACGGACCCGCAATCTTGGAGAAATCTTTAATAAACCTGCGGTAGTACCCGGCCAAACCAAGAAAACTCTTAATCTCAAACGGAGTCTTTAGAGCATTCCAGTTCATCACAGCTTCCACTTTCGAAGTATCCACTTTCACTCCTTCATTACAGATAACATGCCCGAAGAACTGAACCTCTCTCAGCCAAAATCCGCACTTTGAGAACTTAGCAAACAGTTGTTCTTTCTTCAAAGTTTCTAAAACCTGTCTCAAATGTTGTTCATGCTCCTGTTCAGTCTTCGAATAAATCAGAATATCATCGATGAAGATTATCACAAAATCATCAAGGAATGGTCGACAGACCATATTCATCAAATCCATGAAAATCGCAGGTGCATTGGTTAAGCCGGACGGCATAACCAAGAACTCATAATGCCCGTAACGCGTACGAAAGGCTGTTTTTGACACATCTTTTTCAGAAACACGCACTTGGTGATAACCTGATCTCAAATCAATCTTGGAAAAGAACGAAGCTCCCTGCAACTAATCAAACAAATCATCGATTCTCGGTAACGGATACTTGTTCTTTATTGTCCTCTCATTCAACTCTCGGTAGTCGATACATATTCGCAACGTACCGTCTTTCTTCTTTACAAACAATACCAGTGCTCCCCACGGGGACGAACTCGGACGAATAAACCCTTTATCTAGCAGATCTTTAATCTTCGTCATCATCTCCCAAATCTCTGAAGGTGCCAACCTGTATGGAGCTTTTGCTACTGGTCTAGAACCAGGTATTAAATCTATTTTAAATTCCACTTCACGAACCGGAGGCAATCCTGGCAACTCTTCTGGAAACACTTACGGGTATTCCGTTACCACCCGGATATCAGTCATTGCTTGCTTTTCTTTCTTTCCATCAATCACGTATGCCAAGTAAGATTCACACCCCTTTCCTAACGCTTTCTTAGCTTTTAGGCACGAAATCATAGGAATCACAGAACCAGCCTTCTCTCCTCTTGCTATCACCCGTGAACCATCAGCTAGCGGAAACGAAATCAACTTCTTGTGACACTTGATACTGGCTTGATTGAAACTTAGCCAATCCATCCCAAGCACCACATAAAACCCAGACAATGGCATAACAAGAAAATAAACAGGAAAACACACGCCATCTATATCAATTTTAGCTCCAGCCACAGCAGTCTTGACCGGAACCATCATACCATCAGCTACTTCTATCTCTAAAGAAGTAGCAAGTTCAATCACAGGCACATTTAATCTATCATAGAATTCCACAGAAACAAAGGAGCAATTTGCTCCTGAATCAAACAATACTCTAGCAGGAGTAGAGTTTATTAGAAACATACCCGTGATCACGTCGTCAGTGGTGGTGGCATCATCCACCGTCATTTTAAACGCCCGACCCTCAGCGGTGGGTGGGTTCTTTCGCTTCTGACCAGCCAAAGACGATCCTCCAGCTCCTCCTCCCCCAGACCCTGACCCTGTCTTTTTGCCCATCGGGCAATCACCAACACGGTGCCCCTCCCTCTGGAAATTCCAGCATACACTCCTTGGGAACCTACAGTTCTTTAAATCATGGCCAAATTGGCCACAGTTCACACATCTCCTCGTCTAGGCCGTACACTGCCCATTATGATAAGATTTGCACCTACTACACCAAGGTGCCCGTTGAGTAGACCCACCCGAAGTAGGTCTTCTATTCTGCTTTCCTGGCCTGCCCCCACTACTCTGCCCTCCCTATCTCTGTTGAGCGTTATAATGTTCATATCTCGAATTATGTTGGGAAAGTTTCTCCCCGCTCAACTTCTTTCTCGCAACAATGTCCCCTTCGGCCAATTTGGCAAAAGTGAAAGCCTGGGACAGTGTGGTAGCCCACCTGGTGGCGCCTCGGTAATCTGGGTGCAGTGCCCCCACAAAATGGGCAATCTTCGATTCTTCGTCGGGTACCCAGTGCTTGGCAAATCTCATTTTCTCATTAAATTGTTTAATCAGTTGGTCTACAGTCATGTTACCGGTCATCTGCAGATCCATAAACTCCTTTTTAATCTTGGCCCCCTCAAAAGTTCCACAGTATTGTTCACACAGCTTTTCCTGGAATTGAATCCAGGTGATACTCTCCTGTTGCTGTTCAGTAAAATGGCCGGTAATGGAGTCCAACCAGACCAACGCATCTCCTCTCAACATTCTTGACGCATACTTAACCTTCAATTCGTTCTCGCAATTACAGGCATCAAGTGCCTTTGACATTTCCCTCAACCAGTTCAATGTTGCATTGGGATCAGAACTCCCATGATACTCCGATGGTTTACAGTCATTGGTGGCAGCGGTGTTGTCACTGGTGCGGTTGTCGACTGTGTAGGAATCGCAATCGGCACTGGGGTTGGTTCAGGTTGCTGTTGTTGTTGTTGATGTTCCATTCTTTGTACTTTATCTATGAGTTCCACCAACTCATTTTATAGTTGGTAGGCATAATCACTATGCTCTTCTTCACGGGCTTGACCCGACGTTCCCGCAGTAGCTGGGTTTCCCAAGTATTTAGTCACTGGCGCTTCAGTTGTAGCTTGGGTCGCAGGAGGAAGGATAGGAGTATCTCTATCAGCCATTATCTGTTACAATCACATCACCTCATAACTCATTAGCATAAACTGTTAGTATCCAAAATACTAACTGCTACAAACAACTCTAACTCACTCTAATTCCCCCGAAGGAAAGGTTGACCCGTCACAAGCCAAGATTTGGGAATGCAACACTCTAGCTGTGCATGCATCGCCAAACCTAGGCTCTGATACCAAACTGTAACACCCGGAAAACTCAAGCCATTTTTTTTAAATACGCTGCGGAAGCTTTTAACAAACCAACTTAATTACATACAAACCAATAATTACAAAATGTACAAACATCGTTCACAAATATAAGTATCATTGTGTGTTACAAAAACTACAAGCTCGTTTCATTTCAAAAACTATATTAGAGTCGGGTCAACTTCTCCTTCTGCTAACCTCTCAAACACGAACCTGCAAAAGCAACAACTGAGGGGAATTATCACAAAGCTAAGTGAGTAGAGGCTAAAAACCAAAAGCAAACATCCACAGTCAATATCAAAGCATGTAATCATGTATCCCGAGAAGACCGGCGGTTCGGTGCAGAACCTACAACCAATGCCGGCCAAAGCAAAGGTTTACCGATAGCCCTCCACTGAATTGGCATAGGGCACTCCCCCTTTGATGCAACATATGCACCAGTAAGGCTAAGACTGTTCAACCAATCATTGAACGAGCCCAGCCCAATCCTACGTATAGCTGACTTCCCAACGCAACTCAAATTCATACTAAGAGTGCGTATCGACCAAATAATCATGCAGCAGATATCAATCATCAATAATCACAATCAACAGTTCAATCAATCCAATCCATTCACAATCATGCATCACACCAATAACATTAACCGAAATATTTACCATCCGCGATTAACGCCCACTCACCTCAAAACCAGCACGAGCTCAGAAATCTAATTTTACTGAGTTTTTTGATTGCCTGAAAACACAGCAACAATCGAATCAGTCTCGAATTTATAAATATATATTCACATATATTTATATCCAATAAAACCATAACCAATATGCTAAATTTCACTTTTGAAAAGAAACATAAAAAGTCGGGCCCGTTCAGGTCGCACGGGGCCTAACCCGGACCCTTTTTAGCTTGCCCGGGGCCTAAAAGTCAGATGACCCGGGGCCGGGGCCTAAAAGTCGGATGAAACCGGGGCCGGGGCCGAAAGTCGGATGAAACCGGGACCGGGGCCGAAAGTCGGATGACCACCCGGGGCCTAAAGTCGGATGACCACCCGGGGCCTAAAGTCGGGCGACTTTCACAAGCACGGGGCCAAAAGTCGGGCGACTTTTACAAGCCCGGGGCCAAAAGTCAGACCCCTTTAAGCACCTCACAAAAATTCATCTTCTTCTTCCCTAGTCTTCTTCTAGCTTCAAACCAACTTTGATTTCTGAAAATCATTTATAACACTTCCAAAATACTTTTAAACATTTACAAACATCATATAACATGTCAATGATCATCAAAAACACATCCAAACTAATTAAACACCAACATATATCAATACCCACTTTTCAAGTTTACTTACAAAACTCCATTAATGGTGGTTTTTCATATGACTATGGAAATTAACAAGAAAACATACCAAGACGCATAATAACTTGATAGGATCATAAACTAACCTTTACTTTGAATTAACAACTACAAAATCTATACTTTGAATCTTCATGTTTATGACTTTGCTTCACCTTTGGTTTTGCTTTCTAAGAACACACACTACACCTTTGCACACTTTTGATGATAATGATCAGATTTACTATACACGTATACATATCTGATTTAAACTAAGCAGGTGGTGGCAATTTTGACTATTTAATTACTATGCATACATACATACTAACATATTTGTACTTTCTTTTCTTTCTTTTCTTTTCCAATTTACTATTTATCAGTAACATATATTTATTTAGATTTAAATTAATTAGTTTCATTACTCCTAATAAAACATAATCAATTAAAACAAACCAATCACATACCGCTAACCCGCTAAGGTTTACGGATGTTACAAATATTACTTTTCTCTTTATGGATTCCATACTTGGACCTTTTAAGTGATTTTGACTTTTTGGAGGTTTATGATATTTTGATATCATTAAAAAAATGGTTATTGCATGAGAATAGTCAAAGTATTTTGAGGCTACATGAAGTTTTAGTTTTTGTCAAATGGCTAGAGATGAATCTTTAAACATCTATATCTTGTTGATGAGGTTTTGTATTGATTACGTTAACTTGCATGCTTTGATCCTTCCTAAGTTGGTTCATCTCCAAAATCATTTAACTTTTAGTTATGATTATAACATGAACGAAGTATGAACATTTCTAGGTATTAATTCTAGTTCTTAAAAGGAATTCCAAGAAAAAGTGAATTGGTGACTAGATTGAAGGGTAACTTTTAAGATAAGGGTATGCATAAGGTTGAAAGTTTTCATTGCAAACTCTAGTCTAAGGCAAATAAGAAAGATGTATCCCACACTTATATAGTTTATGTCCATTTTTAATAGTATTGAACCCTTGATATAGAACTGTAGAACTTAATTGGTAGATGGTTGAAATACTGGAGAGCTAGCGAGGCTACTTCTTCAAGTATCTATATGATAGATCTAATATTCTCTTGATATTCCTTAGTATATGATACTCCTTTTAAAATGTTCTTTTAAAATATGTTTTTCAAGACAATAAGCATATAGAAGAAATCAAACTTGATCTACACTATGTTAAGAAGGTACATGTTGCCTTTATTGACCTATAGTGCTTGAGATAAGTTTGACTGATTAGTTTTACTAATTGGATAAGTGATATCATTAGTCTAACTAGGAGCATTATCCCTCTTCTTAATGCATTACATAAGTCTAGATCTTTATAAGATTACTAATTTAAAAATAGCTTATCTTGAATTGAGACTTGCTCTCACTATCAATCTTATGATTCTAGAATGTATGTAATTTGATTTTGTAAAGACCCAAATTTTTTTTATAATAATAAATTTATATAACAAAATTCGAGACCATTCTTAGTTCTCACATCATTACAAAATATTTGGAAATAAGTATTTGTGTTCACATACAGAAAAGTACTAAATAGTTTCATAAAGTTTGGAGAATCATCATCAACTTCAAGAAGATCCACCTGAAAAGGGTGAATATAACAACTTGTAAGCTTTCCCTTAGTGATCATACTCAATCAACAATTACTGTAACAAATAAGCATGAAAGATACAATAGTAACAGAACCCTCGAGACACAATAACAAATACTCGGATCTCTAAACCTGAACCTAGTACCAAGCTAAACCCTAAATGCTCAAAGAGCACATATCTATAACATCTGCTGGATTAGCATTTCCACATAATATAGTGATACGTCAATCATACATCACATTCACAGTAAAGGAATTAAGTAGACTCGCATTAATCGCCAGTACGGTAATATGCTAAAAATATAATAATCACTGATCACCTACAATGAGTTATCACTTATCACCTCACAAAGGTACGCTCGTACCTAACCCTAAGAGAAAAGCATGGCCATACCTCACAAAGGTACGCCCGTACCTAACCCTAAGAGCGAAGAACGGTCGTACCTTTGCCTAGGGGTACGGGTGTGTGCTTAAACAGGCATGGTCTCCTTTATAGGGTTTGGCACACCCGTACCTCACAAAGGTACGAGTGTGCCTTTCATTAGTCAGCAGACTCTTAGTTCTGGACAGTCCTAAATCCGACCAAATTTCTTCCCAAATCAACATGCAAGAATTCCAACACTTCTAAAACACTTTATTAACAACTAAAAACACTTATAACATCCTTTTTAACATACTTTGAGCACCTCTTGATCATATGATATCCAAGAACACATTTTGACCCATTTTCCACTTGAAACTTCTCATTTTTATACCCAACATCAGTTTCTATACATCATACCTATGAAAATTAGCTTGCATGCGTCACAATTTCCTTACTTTCATTAATACCTCACTTTGAAGAACACTAAACCCATCAAAACCCCCAAATTACACATGTAAAGGGTTAGATTATCATACCTTGAAGTTTGAACTAGCTATAACACCTTGAATCCTTCTTAATTTGTTCAAAATCCATAGTTTTGTCCTTGATCTTGGCTGGTCACGAAATGCACAACCCTCTCACACTTTCAAATTTTTACCAAATGGTCAACTAGTTCATACTTATAAACACATATTTGGGCTATTGACAAGTGTAGCCCTTCCAGTCTTATATTCCATGTTTTAGCCACACTAGTTTCATACTTGTCATTTTTTATAAAGAATTATCATCTTAGTCCCTTGACTTGATTAGTCACACTTAGTCTAACTCCATAAATTATTTACATTATAATTTAATAAACAAATGCAATAAAATATACCCTATTAAATACTCAATAAATAAATTTAAGTGAAGATCTCACATTTTCGGGGCGTTACAGATTTATGCATGATGTTGACACTAACTAAATCAAGCATGACTTAATTGACCTACTACATTGTAATTTTGACCATGTTGTTAAGAATGGCGTTACCAGAAGCAATGCCGATAGGACTTTGAAATCATTGACTTTTAAGTTAGATGATGTATTCTAATCTTATAATTGCTTAGATAAATGTTGTAATCCTTTTACCAATTTCGGTGTTCAGGATACATTATTGCAAGACCGATACATTGGTGTATGCGAGTTTTTCAATTGTATAGCAATAATAGGTTATTGTGCTTTATAGAAGATTGGAGATATATATAAGGCTGTCAATTCAGGTAGGGTTCATGTTATCGAGTTCATGTCGTTCAACGAGTTAGTTTCGTGTCGACCCAATATTGACACATTTATTTTCGTGTAAGGTTCGGGTCGGGTCAGTTTTTTCATGCCGGGTTCGTGTCAACTCCTTTAGGCCTAATGTGATCGATGAGTATTTTTTCAATTTTCGAGTGCGATTTTATGAATATGGCTTTTTGTTTCAACTAGGATTTTCTTAATCAATGTTTCAAATTCAATTTTTTAAACTTTTGGTAAGAATTTTGAAAATGATTTTCATTTATATTCTAATTTCAATATTCAATATTTGTTCGATTATATTCGAACTTTAAATTCAGTATTTGTTTTGCTTTGATTCAAATTTTGATTTTAATTTTTTATTGAACTTATATAAATGAATATAATAAAAAGTATTATGTATTATTATTCTATCAGGAACCATTAAATAATGTCATTGAATAACCGAATAATTTAAAGTTATTCATCATTAAATAGAATTATAAATAGATTCAAAATACTAAAGTACTACCTATCAATTAATTAAATGTAAAAGTACCAAGAAATCACATTTCGGGGCGGTTAAAAGTAAGTATCTATATATCAAAGGAACAGTTAACCTTGGACTTTGGTACCCAATGAAAACCAGTATAGACATCATGTGCTTTTCATATTCAGATCTAGCTTGGAGAACTTCTAATTGACGGAAAGAGTAAAAGGGAAGTTTGTGCATTTGTCAGACTATTACCGACTGCCTGGTTTTCAAAGAAACAAATGTGTGTAGAACTTTCTCCAACCGCTGCCGAATATGTGGCTGCCGCCAAAGCTTGTGCTCAAGCACTATGGATACAACAAATACTCATAGATTACGAACTAAGACATTAGTTCTTATGTGACCTTGTGCGAAAAGGAAATGTGTTGATTGACAAAGTGCCTTGTTGTGAAAATATAGCCCATATATACAAAGCCATTAAAACGAGAATTATTTAATACAATGAGAATGAGATTAGGAATGATGGAACACAATCCTTAAAATATAACAATTAAGGCCTAGAATAAACCCATGAGAATATAAACAAGCATAATTTGAAAATTCGGCAAAACTGCCAAAAAAGGGGTTGTAACTGTCGATCGTGGACCTAAACTTGAACCTGTGGCCTCCAACCATGAAGAACCGTGATCGACCATGCAGACCAACATCCTGCTGATGCATCTACTGGTCTCAACTATGGTTGACTATGGTACATTGACCCTTCATGTTCCAATTTTCTGCCATTGCTCTGATTTCCAACATATTATTGGATAGAATATCTTCAAAAACTCCATAAAATCTCTTCCATCTTCTCTTTCTCTAAACCCAAGAAAACTTGAAGCTTTCATCTTCTTCCTCCATAAACAATGATTGCTTAACATGATTCCTTCTTGAAGATTGAATTCAAGATAATAAGGTAAAAAGAGCCAACATAACATTTCATCAACAATGGGGTAATATTTCTTTGAAACTATAAAATTGTTTCACAAATTAATTGTAACACCGAAAATCTCAAGCCATTTTTTTTAAATCGCTGCGGAAACGTTTACTAAACTCATTTGAACAAACACCCACAAAGTACCATTTACAAAATACAACATCAACTTGTGTTACAAAATATTTATAAAACATGGGTCGTCTCTTCTCAAAACACAATATTAGAGCGTTGGTCAAATTTTCCTTTCCTACAAACATAGCTAAACAGCAAATCACAATAAACTTGCAAAAAGTAATCAACCGTGGGGAATTAGCACTAAGCTAAGTGAATGGAAGCAACAAACAAGCTAACAACAACAACAGTTCACAACTGAACAACAATCGCTAACACTCCGTCAATTCATCAATTTCTCAAAGCCTGAGGACCGGCGGTTCTGCCGAACCTACAACCAGTGCGGGCCAAAGCAAAGGTTTACCGACAGCCCTCTGCCGATCGGCAAAGTGAAATTCCCCTCTGAAATCCCCCTTTCAACAGCAGCTGACCCCAACTAGCCCTTTCACAGAAGCTGATCACCTCCAACCCGTTACAACATCAGTTGGTTCTCAACAATTCCAGATACACATCCAACCACGAACGCAAAGCATAAATCTACCACATGATAACACATACGTAATCAGACAATTCTTGTTTAACAATCATGAGACTAACAGTCTATCATGGCATATTAAACTAAACAGTCTATCTTCACATATTAGGCTCAACAGTCTATCATCGCATATCAAAACGATCATCGCATATAAAAAACGACAATCTTTCAATCAAGCAACTCGTAATAGTTACCACCATTACTACCCGTGAGTAAACCTCCACTCACCTTAGTCCTCAATTACGTTTGCTCAGTTGTCTAATATCACTAATTCTTCACAGTTCCTGACAACACAACAACACAGTAGTGAGTTCCCGATTCAAATATATATATTCACATATATATATCCAACATAATCATTTTCAACAGGTTAAAATCTCACATAAATAAACATATACATGCTACATAATCGAATCAGCAACCAACACTACAAATCCAGAAAAAAAATACTCGGGCGCGTCGCGTCCAAGAAACCGATGCGTCGCGTCACCATGAAATGTCGGATTTCAAGTAACGGATTTCGGGTATCGGACTTCAGGGTCAGATTTCACATATGTCGGGTTCTTTTGTCGGAATTCATAGAACGCGCCGCGTCGAGACTAAGTCTGCATCATCTTCTTCTTCTTTAAAAACCCAGCCGACT
This sequence comes from Dittrichia graveolens, assembly GCA_038502395.1. NCBI lineage: Eukaryota > Viridiplantae > Streptophyta > Magnoliopsida > Asterales > Asteraceae > Dittrichia > Dittrichia graveolens. Next base: position 63,112,996 of record JARJIL010000002.1, read on the forward strand.
TTAACTTCTAAAATCCCCATAACCAGTCATGCAAACTTACTAAAACACATTCAAAACATATTTAAACTTCATATATCATATCAACAAACATCTAGAACTCATCAAGTTCATGTATAACATCAAAACAATTAAAACCCATTTCATCAAATTTCTTCATAACTCATCAATAGTGTTTCTCATGAAAGCTCATAAAACATTATAAGAAATATAACCAGATAATCAACAATATGTAAGGATCATAAGCTAACATTTGGTTTGAATTATCAACTATCAATTCTTCACTTTCAAAATTCAAGTCTAGTTCTTCTTCTCTTCTTCTCAAAGAAAACCCACATACAAATACACACACTATGGATAAACTTTCGCCAGCAAATAATTAGTTGAAAATATTTCAAGTATAACCATACACACACTTGTATTCTTGAATTCAAATTCAACAACATGAGGTATCAAAACACCATGCTTACTTATGCCTACACATACATACATACATACATACATACATACATACATGATCCCATACATACATGCTTGCATAATATTTCATGCATATTTACATATGCATATAAATTCTCATTTAATTATTTTTTCAAATAACAAAACACTCTTATCTTTTCTAGCATATTTCCAAATTAGTCTTTCTCAACCAATTAAATTAGCATACAACAGGGTATTATCCACAACTCTCGTAATTAATCTTAAATACGCATATTCGAACACACTTTAACTAACCATTGACCCGCCCACAACTAGGCCAGGTTTTAGGATCTTACATTAATTTTGAGTCTGATACGTGAAAATCATGTTTTAAATTTGAATCCAAAATCACCTAAGTTTCACCACATACTACAAGTAAGTATAACTTGATCGTGTAGTAGTACAACCTAGGCAAGTAGAGTATCGTCTCCACAAGAAATGCTAGTAATATACTATTAAACTAGATTATACTAACTAACCTAAATAAATTAATTAAAAGAGGATTTTTTGGATTATATAAATTAAGTAATACTAAGAATATAAAAGGACGACTAATTAAATAAATAAGGAGCTAAGGTTATCTAAATTAACTAACAAGCAAACAGATCACAAAAAGGTATTCACTCAGAGTTGAATCCACCCAATCTTGATTAATTATGAAACACTTATTTAATAGTTATGATTTTAACAGGTAACCTAACTCATCTTCTGAATTATCAGATTAAATAACTAATTAAACTAAGGTAAAGAAATCCTTGTCTTAACCCGTCTAACCAATTATACCCTGTTTACAATCGGGGAGTAGACTAATCTCCCGAATCGCCCTTTTTACTATTAACTTTCGTTTGATAGGTTAACACTAACTTAATGACTAGGTTATTTATTATTTATTCCTAAACATTATCCTTAATGTTTATTTAGTAATCTAACAAGCATATCACGAATATAGATTGCATACATAATCAATTCCCATTAAAGACACATAATAATTCATAGAATAATCAATTAAAAGTAAAAAAAATTAAACGAGTGGTTCTTTAATAAGATGTGTAACACCGGAAAACCCAAGCCATTTTTTTTAAATACGCTGCGGAAGCTTTTAAACAAACAAACCATTTACATACAAATCATCAGTAACAATTGTATAAACATTGTTCACAAAACAAGTATCATTGTTATGTTACAAAAACTACAGACTCGTTCCGTTCAAAAATAATATCAGAGTCAGGTCATCTCTTTCCTTCTGCCAAACTCACAAACACGAACCTGCAAAAGCAACAACTGAGGGGAATTAGCACAAAGCGAAGTGAGTAGAAGCTAAAAACCAAAAGCAAACATTCACGATCAATATCAAATCATGTAACCACGTATCCCGAGAAGACCAGCGGTTCGGCGCAGAACCTACAACCAATGCCGGCCAAAGCAAAGGTTTACCGATATCCTTCCACTGAATTGGCAAAATGCACTCCCCCTCTGGTGCAACATATGCACCAGTAAGGCTAACACTGTTCAACCAATCAGTGAACAAGCCCAGCCCAATTCTACGTATAGCTGACTTCCCAACGCAACTCAAAATCACACTAAGAGTGCGTATCGACCAAATATTCACGCAGCAGATATCAACAATCAATATCACAATCAACAATTCAATCAATCCAATCCAATCACAATCATGCATCACACCAATAACATTAACCGAAATCTTTACCATCCGCGATTAACGCCCACTCACCTCAAAACCAGCACGGGCTCAGAAATCTAATTTTAGTGAGTTGTTTGATAGCCTGAAACACAACAACAATCAAATCAGTCTCGAAATATACAAATATATTTCCCACATATTTTCATACTTCAATTCATATAACAAGTCCATAAAACATATACACATAAAACACAATCAAAATATATAGCAAACCAAGTTCACAATTCTGAAAATCGCCGGACGCGTCGCGTCCAAGAATCCGACACGTCGTGTCGCTACAGGGTATCGGATTCTCAATCGGATTTCACATATTATCGGATTTCCGGGTCGGATTTCAACTTTCGGATTTAGTCTCGGATTTCAGTTAGTCGGATTCAAGACTCGGATTTTTGGACATCGGATTTGAACTATCGGATTTGGCTTCAGATTTTCCAAGAATCCGATTAAAATCAAGAACGCGTCGCGTCCAAGCAATAAACGCGTCGCGTCACGACGAACTCTGTATCATCTTCTTCATTTTTCCAGCCGACTCAAACTTTCAAACTTCATTTCAACCTCTGATTTTCTTTTCAAAACACTTCCAAACATGTATAAACATAATATAACATGTATACAACTATCATAAACATCCTAGAACTCATTAAATCATCATTTCATGCAAAAACCCATTTACTAGTTTGAGCTTGAACCTCCAACAATGGTGTAACATCACATACTCATGTTTTTCAACAGATTCAAGCATCAAGACAACTTCTAACATGTTACAAACATATGCTTACCTTCTTTTTGAATTAAAGATCACAAGATCTTGATCTTAGGATTTCAAGTTTGAAGCTTTCTTCACCTATGGTTTAGCTCTCAAAATACACACACTTACACCTTTTC